>JBCNYH010000027.1:6284140-6299657 GCA_039654325.1 Tandanus tandanus
CACACACACACACACACACACACACACACACACACACACACACACACACACACACACACACACACACACACGCAGAGGACTTCTTCAGGACAACATTACTGTATTAGGAGGCTTTTCCTGTATAAACACATTAGGTATGTAACTGTATAAATACATTATTCAGACTCAACACAAATACAGATATGTTCTTTTAGCCTCCCAGAAAGATTCTCACAGCATCTGAGTGTGACTAGATGTGTGTCTCAGGACTGGGATACCAACAAGAAGGCTTATTTTATTTTACATAAACAAGCAGTCAGACATGAAGCATGTACGACAAAGAAAGACCACATGGACCTTCAGAAACAGAAATTACTAAATGTTTCAGGTTTAGCACAAGCAAGCCTAATAATCACACAAGGGGGATTTAAAAAAACTATCACAAAATGTATTTTTTTATTAAAAAGGCCATGCCTACTTTTCTTTTAAATCTGATTTTAAATCTCTCTCACTCACACTCACACTCACACACACACACACACACACACACACACACATTCCTATGGGTCAGAGTTCCTCCGCAGATATTCAGAGAAACATACACTTTGTGGAAATCTATTGTTAAAAGTGTTACACGAATGAAACCGCCCTGAAATGCAGCAGTTGTGGCTCAGAGTTTGCCGAATAAATACGCACGTATAAAATTCACACCCAAAAAAAAGAATAAATAAATAAATAAAAAACCACGACACAGCTGTGTCGTTCTGTCCGGTTTCAGCAGTGGATATGGAGGTCATTATTTATTGTTTTTCCTCAGCAACTGTTTTGCCACTAAACCTGCTGCCTGTCGGAGGAAAAAATAAGCCTGAAGCCAAATTTCCAAAACTAAACCACGTTTGCCAAACCCGAGGAACAATTGCTACTCTGTACACAAGACTAAACACCACTTTCTCTTCGTACACATCTTGTTGTGGCTGAGTCTGTTTGTCTTCTGACTGTGTTTATCAGTCAAATGTAAGAAGAGGTTTCAAGGGTTTGAAGATATTGCACAACTTAGTCAAAGAGCTGTTAGAGTAAAGCTGTGAGGTTGGATAAGAAAGCCTTTTAATAGTCCCTAAAGTAACAATAACTGATGATAAATGTTACTCTGAATTAAAGCTATATATATATATATATTCACACTCCCTTCAATCTATCTATCCATCTATATATCTATATCTATCGATCTATACACACACACACACACACACAAAACTACACGTATACACCACAGCACCGTACACATATCCCGAAATACAGACTCTGTTGAAATCGGACAGTGGTGCCTGCAGCAATTGCATCCACTTCAGAAGTGTTTGTGGTCATGAAGCTTAATTTACAAAAGCTATCTGAAGAAATGTTACACTGGAGAATGACTTATACCACACTGGTCTGTTCCTCACATTTGCACAGTGTAAGGCCAGAGCACAAAAGACGGCGAACATCTTAAAGTTGTTCTCGTCGGTTTTAGTGAAGGCACTTCCGTTTAGCTTGTTCACCATCTGTACCACGCCTATTACGGTCCCCCGGCTGACGATGGGCATGCACAGGATGTTCCGCGTTGTGTAGCCGGTGTACAGGTCCACTTCTCTGTGAAGTGAAAAAACACAAAGAGGAGGATGAAGCCATAAAAAAGGAAAAACAGAAGGAAGACACATTTAATTAGGGAATTTCAGCGAACGAGGCCTAAACATAACGCAACAAATAAAAGTCATGCATAAGATTGCGCCATAATCTGTATAGTATAAAACTCTTTTGTGTAAATAAACTGGTTTCCTTTAATCATGTGATGATATTTTTAAATGGATTTCTACTGAGCTGATGCTTCATTTAAGTGCGTAAATAAGCAGGATGAATGGAGCAAGCGCAGCAAGCTGGCATGGCTTGCGCTGGTGTGTTTATTACACTAGGATATAAGATGGAGAGAATCTAGTGTTTGGCGCTGTGTCGCCTCACAGTGTTGTCCTGGGTTGGATCCCCAGCTTGGGTTACTGTCAATATAGTGTTTCCCATCTTCTCACCACATCCCGAACCAGCATGTAAAGAGGAAAGCCATGCAGACACGACAAGTGTAACTCTCTATGTTGCAGCCGAGGGCTTGTGTTACCTGTTGAACCGTGGGTCTGCATAGGCATCTGGAATATTCAAGACCTCTCCTGTTCGTGCCACCTGTCCTGCTATGCCCTTCTCTATAGAAAACCTAAGTGGAGACAGACCGAGTTCAATTAGCGTGTGCGTCATTTCTGTAATGAATCACAGAACATTCGTACAAAGCAGTGCTACAGATATCTTGGCCCAGAGCCTAAGCATATTGCAGTGCTTTTGAATAGTACAGTACTTAATTGCATATCACAAGGGAGCCAAGCACGTTGTATGATCTCTGGAGCAGTCATTAGTGAACTGAAATCATTTCTGAGTGCACTGATGAAAGCTGTTCCAAGTTAGTTCTGCTCAAACCAAATGCATTCCAAAAAGAGGAGACTGGTGACTACCCATGTTTCATTATTCCTTACACGGTCAATACTGTGACATGGATGTCCATGCCGTTTCTCTAATGACCAAGTGCCAGGGTAGGACTAGAAAAATTCTGAGATCATGTTATCTTAAATAAATACATTAATAAACAACATTTACAAACAATATACAATAACATCATACGTAGTAGAAATACATTAATACCGGTACCGGACATAAGCATGCAGACTCAGAGCAGTGACGTGAATTTGCATACACAAGGATATTTGAGGTACTCACCTTATTTCTTTGGTTTTCTTAAACACCGGCTTCCCTTCATTCTCCTCCCCGATATCAAAGAGGTCAGAGTAGAGCTCTTTGTTATTGTGATCGACCTGGAAGAGGGCGCATCTGTCTGCATTCACCAGGTTTTTTGCATATATCTGGAACCAGGGTTAATATAGTTAACAAAGACTAAGAGTGAAACAAAAGCTAGCAGTAAAAAAAAAAAATTATGTAGCTAACTGAAACAAAACAAAACAAAACAGCTTTAAAAAACAAAACAAAACAAAACAACAACACACAACCATGTGAGACAAACTAAAACTGCAGGTAAAATCAGCTTTGTTTCCATGTTCATTTAGTTTTCCACCTCAATTTGCACTGTGGTTGCTATACCACTTTAAAGATGAAGTTCCAGAAGTTGGCAGGAAAGAGCCGCTGAATGACTCATTTGCCAAACCGTTTAATCCTAGTAGGGCCATGGAGAGCCTGGAGCCTCTCTCAGCCGACAATGGGTGAAGGTGGGATACACCCTGAACAGCTCGCTAGACCATCACAGGGCAACACACATAACCATTCACACTCACATCCACACCTAGGGGCAATTTGAAACAGCCAATTAGTCTAATGTGCATGTTTTTTGGACTGTGGGAGGAAACTGGAGTACACGGAGGAAACCCATGCCAGCACAAGAAGAATGTGCAAACTCCACACAGAAACACCCGGGTTTCGAACCCAGGACCTTTTTGCTGTGAGGTGAACATGGTAACCATGTTGCTACCCTGCCGCCCGTTGTAATGAGCAGTAAAAACTAAAACTGTATAAAAACTAAACGTAAAGTGAGCGATTCTATAAAATAAAACAAAAAGTACTTATGCGCTTGTAAAAAAAACTCTGAAAGACTAAATTAAAAATAAAAACGAATAAAGCTTTGAAATTTACAATAAGCCTGTCTGGAACACAAATTAGCACTGCACTCACATCTCTCACATTTCCTGTTTAACAGTAAAACACGTCCAACAAAGTTCAACAGAATGACTAATGTCTACTGAGAATACACTACATTCCCAGTCATTATAAATACATTTCTAACATTTGTGTTAAAATCTGGGCAAGGATCTTTGATGGTCACATGGGAAGTATTTCCCCGCTCTTTCAATATTTTTCTTTTGGCTACTTAACAGACACGCTTGTGTATGAGAGAAGCACCAGTGGGGAAAACATTCCTTCATTTCTGACAACTTCTTGCCATTATGTTGGACGTGTTTATAATAATGTTTATCAGGAGAATGGAAAGAATTCTGGCAGACAGCTTCCTGAATTAGTCAGGCTCTTATTTGTGCAGGTACTTTAAGCATAAAGTGCGGGCCAGGAACAGGCTGGCGCTGATAGAATTACAGCTGTTCGATGCTCCGTCTGTCTCTGTCCCCTCTCTGACCTGTCAACATCACTTCCTGTAATGCTTGGCTCAGCAGGAAGAGTGACAGACAGGAGTGGGTCAGTGATCTGATACGTCGTGAGTGCACCGGGTGTCTCTTTAAGAGGCAGTTAAAGGAGGAGAAAAAAGACATAGATGAGAGGATGTGGGAATGGAAGAGTGGCCTGATGGGATAAAGAACAAGAGAGCGAAAATTGTAGAGTATGGGAAAAAAAAAAACGAACAGAAAAAAAAAGCCCAAGGGGAATGGCATGAGCAGTTTCTAGAAAAGGGACTTTCACTGAACCCAACAAACAAATAAGAGGAGTCCTTTCATTGCTCATATTTCTTCACAAGTGATGTTAACACACATGAGCGACAAAAGCACAGCATGTTTTCTCCTCATGACCAGGCGTGTGACCCTGCTGAGAAAAGCAAAAACACTCACCATGATATGTTCAAGTAGAGAATCTATTGCCACAATGTTGTCGAAGTACGTTCTGTTAGGAGTAAAGGAATACGGTTATTCACCGTGCGAAGTTTTTAAACAAATAAGATCACAACTTCGAAAAAAAGCTACAGTTTTATTGCACAAGATGATTATATACCCAGTGTATTTTATTTGAAATTGAAAATAGACTGCCATGTAGTCACTTACTTTGACACATCTAGGAGGAAGTCGTTGAGCTCTGTCTGCTTTGCTAAACCTCTGCAGACCTGAAATAAATAGAAAAGCAGGGATTCATTCAAGACATCAGGCAGTTCTGTCTCCCCCTCCTTAAATTGAAGCCCATATGTTTTGGTGCACAGGTTTTGTCCTGGCCAATCAAATACAAATGTGTTTTCCTCAGACAGGCTTCAATCAGTCATACCCTTCTGTCATTCGTTCATCTTCTGAATCGCTTAATCCTAATTATGGTCACAAGGAGGCCTGGATTAGATCCAACACCCCTTCATATGGGAAGACTGCAAACTGGTAATGCTTTGACCAACACTGTACTGGGAAACCTTGGGTACTAGCATTCATGTGGTTGTTTTTTTGACAAGTATCTCTTCCTGAAACGTTGTTACAGACCAAGTACCCCACTTCTTGGTGACGCCAATCCCTAATGGCAGTGGCCACTGACTTTCACCAGGTTAATGTGCCTGCCACACTGCAACAATTGTTCAGGAATCATTTGAGGAACATGACAAAGACTTCAGGGTTTTGATTTGGCCTCCAGACCTCCAGTCGGACCTCCAGGAGGCTCCACTTTACAACTTTTCAGACTTAAAAGATCTGCTGCTAATGTCTTTTTGTAAGATAACACACCACACCTTCAGAAGTGTTGTGGTGTCCATGCCTTGATGGCTGTTTTATCAGCACAAAGACTTAAACATGATTAAATATGATAAATGATTAGTCCTGGTATGAAACTATTCCCCTGTTGATATGATGACTTAAAGCTGATTTAACCTGCTCTTGTTACATACTGTTGATAAAAAGAAAAAAACAGGCCAAGTGGGAATGGGACACCATCACCCAGTGTTACTGCTTGTGTTTCAACAGGTTACGGCTTCATAATTGTCTCCCTAGAGGTGCATATGTGCATTGATTCAATGGCCAGATTGCGTACATTGGACCTCTGGGGCTGTTCAATCCATATACCCAGGAGCTTTGCATTTAAATGGACGTGGAAACAGAAAAACATGGCACAGCTCACACAAAAGGACAAAGATTGAAACTCACCTGCACTTGGTGAATAGCTACAGAAGCCCATGCTAAATTTGCAGTGGCAACCTAAAAAAAATAGACGAAAAAACCCCACTTGAAATTCTTATGCATGGTAGATTATCTTCTGACAAACCTAGTGCTTCAATGTCTGTATTATTCTGTATATTATGTTTGAGTGTAACAGCATGTTCCAAAGACTGTAAATCACTCCATGGCATCACATTCTTAAAGTCACACGACTTTGACCCCATGTAGTAATAGCACTCTTGACATACTTTTATTAGAATAAGAAACAAACAAAAAAAAAACCAACAATGCTTAAGAGTCACACTTTACTAAAGCTCCCCCTACTCTAACTATGACTATTTGTAAGTCTGTAAATAGTGACAGTGGGTGCTAAAATGTTCGCACACCTCCTGGTGGCTGAGGTTGAAGGGCTCTCGGCCCTGGTGGCGGTGCAGCTCCAGCACAGCGATCAGGTCTCCGATGGCCGTGAGGATGGGGAGACACAGAACAGAATGAACATGGATCCCTGAGTCCTGCCCTGTGCCATGGGGGAACCGCTCATCCTGTTCACACATGCACACACAAACACATCATTTAAACAATGCAAATGTATTTCTGCTGAACTAGTGTTTCTGCATTCCAGTTCTGGGATTCCCCTCCATTGTGCATTGCTGTAATTTATCTGCTGTACTATAACTGATTTGCGTCATTAAGTAGCGTAATTACCTGTAATCAGAGTACCTATAATGAGGTGTGGCATGATAAAAGAAACAAAGCTGTGTTGTGAGCTTCTTCACATGAATTTGAAGGTTTTTTTTGTTCAATAATGTACAGTATCATATCCAGCACCACTGGCTGACAGTTTGTTCTGACCATAATAGGTGTCTGAGGCTGGTGTTATAAGGGCAGTGTGACTCCTTTAAGGCCTGAATCAACTTCAGCCCTCGAGGAAATCAATAAACAAACAGTCTTAAGCAAAAACAGGAAAGGTTAACACTGTGTTTTCTTTTCACCACCTTTTACTAGCTGATTTCCCCATTCATTCGTATCACCTGTCTTGTTAGTTTAGATATCCGTTTAACGAGTTCATGTTCCGTGTTCCTGTTAATGTTGGTGTTGTTTTGCTTGGTGATCTACCTACATAAATTAGATTGTGTGTTTTTTATTATTCTTATTTAGACTCGTGAGCAGTGGTGTATGAGCCTCTTTGCCTCTTTTTTGTTTGGGTTTCAGTTTTTTTCTTGTGACATGGAAGCCTTATTGTGTTTCCTGTGGGGGCACGAACACAGGACAACCATCCAAGTCATGTTCCATGCCTATGGGGCTCTGCTCAGGAGCTCCACTTACATGAAAAAAAAAAAAAGCTGTTTTGCCAAAGTAGTTATATTTCAAATTCTTTCAACCAATCAATTCTCTTGTAGCGGACCAGAACTGGCCTCGTCTATGCCATGGAAAGAAGGAACGAAAAGACTAAGCATTGTGTGTTCAAAATTTCCACTTTTTGAACAAAATTCAAAATGGGTTTCGACGGGATGCGTCGCTGCATGATTTCAAAACAGTTGCCCATATGTAAACAAGAACAACGAAATGGATTCTCGCAAGGGATGGCTATAAATATATATATATGCATATATGAACCACATCCAAAATTTTAAATTCAAAATAACAAAGTAAATAATGCATGAGGACATGAACTCAAGTATGTACATCACTATATTCAACTGTATTTCCAGTATGTGAAACTGGCACACAAGCTAAACAATGAAATGCAAATTGAACGACTTGTACTGTCATATCTGCTGTATGGCAAAAATGATAAATGACAGTGTTCATCATCTTCAACAGGAATATTACAAGATAGTGCAGCTTTGCAGTCAGTGTGGTGCACCGTAACTCACCCCCATGATGTCTTCTACAAGTAGTGTCTTGCGTGTCTTGGCAACGTGAGCAGCTATGGTGGTACCGAATGCAACGGGACCGGAGGGAATGAGCCCAGGAAGCCCCTCCTTTGCCCCTGTTGGCGTGAATAAACACAGGGTCTGGTCCAGAAAAAAAGGACGATATTACATTAGCATGTTATTCATGACACATTATTTGTCAGCAAGTTTCATGACAAGTCTGTGCGGGTGAGCCCAACAAAAATTTAAAAGTGTGTCATTTGACTCACATGTGTGATCATTGATTGTTCTACTAACGGGTTATCTAAATGTCTAAATGAAATAAGTGAACAGAAATAGCCATCACTACCCTCAAATATGTTTCTCTTTTACAGAAGGCTCGGGTAAGGAAAGGCCTATTCATTCCTCTATTACTGCTTATAATACTGTCAAAGAGCTTCACCAACCAAGATCATATAAAGCACTTCTTTTAAAGCTTTAGCAATGCTAGAAAGATTCATCCCTTGAAGCCATGCATCACCATTTTACATTTTTGAAATTCTGTTTCTGTATGAACATAGACTTAGACTAGAGAGCCACTTACATTGTTGCATTCTCCAAGGAAGTATAGTGCAAAACCATCAGCTTTTGTCGCTATGAGGGGAAAAAAACAATGATATTTTAGATATCATCTCCATTTGAGATGGGACCCTTTATTAAAGTCATGTGTCATGTGCACGAATTAGGTGACTTTAAAGCATTTTAAGATTTGCTTGGGAAATCTATAGAGGTCAAAATCTATACAAGACTGTTTATGATTGGAGTGAAGAATCTCGAGTCACTTGTGTGAGTGCAGTGAGTAGCATTTAGGGTTATGTGCAAGCATGTGAATGAAGACATACAGTATAAGAGAAAAGATGAGTACAGGTTTGTATGTGTGTGTACAGGGGGCAGGGCTGTATCCCTTAGCTCTGCAGTGCTGCAGTGTGCTGACGAGGCGTGGGTGGATGAAATGTGACAGTCTGTGCACTGCTCACCAAGTGAGTATGTCAGTAAAAGAGAAAGAGAGAGAGATGAAGAAGAACATGCACCAGGGCAAGGCCTGCTAACCAGGGTCAATCCCAGCAGCACCCAGCACTCTCTTTGTACTGCATCATTTACCCATAAATCTACCGGACTGTCTGCTTGTAGAGAAAGCACTAAGGCCTTATGGAGACGTACTGCAGACAAGATTTGTCAGTTTAGCCAGATGACTGGAAAGGCCAAGCTACAATACAATGTCACCACCACTCCAAGTCACAGATCAGTGTTGTCAACTGTAGGCCAACATTACAGCGGTGACAGCTAAATAATACAGTCAGCTTCAGAATGATTAAAAACTTATGCTCCCGAGTGGCGCATCGACAAGGTGCGCGACTATCAACCCGGAGATTGAAAGTTCGAATCCGGAGTCCATGGGAGCTAATTGGCCGAGCTCTCACAGGAGGGAGAGATGGCTCACTTCCCTGTCACTCACAGCGATCACCAGCCAATCATAGGTGTCTGTGCCCATTTGTACGAGGGGGCGGATAGTGCTTTCCCGCCGAGTGCGTTAGACCACCCCAATACGCTTGCACAGCAGATCAAAAAAAGGCGAGTGGAGAACATTGCATGTCACGGAGGGGGCATGTGCATGTTTACGTCCCTTCCTGGTTGGTGGTGGTCGGGCGATAGGCAATACTTGATGGGTGGGAATAGGATACATCTAAATTAGGGAGAAAGATGTGGGAAAATCCAAAAAAAAAATACAAAATTAAAAAAACCCTTCAAAATATCACAATGTACTGACTGATTTGTTTATATGCAAAACACTGGCTTTGCTGCAACACGTCACTTTCTGACAAAAGAACAGCACATATCCTTTACTTGTAATCCTCAACAATGCTGGAGACACTATATAGGCCACCTCCACAAAGAAAAATTCAAGCGCTTATACTCTTTGGACTTCCTTCCTCTATTCATTACACAGGTCCAATTCAAGAGGATGAAGCAGCCCTTAATAAGCATTAACTTGATTCCTGTGTTGACCTGGCTGTATATTTTGTGGTCATTTAAAAAAAAATTTTCCCCCAATATAGTCACCTGCCAATTACCTGCTGAGATGTGAAACTATCCAAACGTATCTTTTCAAACTACTGGCAGCATGACGCACTAGGGCAAAAGCGCTATCTACCCTCTTCCACATACATGAGCTCACAGACACCCGTGATTGGCTAGTGTCACTGTGACTGACAGCGGAGGTGGAGTATGCCCCTCCTTCCACCCAGATAGGACGGCCAATTCGGTTCTCCTGGCTCCCAGGCATGGTGGTCTCATCTACCTGATGATCTCTTCAACACTTTATTGTTGCATGACTTAGAACTTAGCCACATGAGACCATTTAAAAAAATCTATAAGTAGCCAAATTTGAAGCTTCTGGCAGAGGCGACCAGATTCTGAGCCCAAACCCTTCCAATCAATTTTACATACCAGAATTCATACCATTTTCCTTTGCTTCTGACACCATTCTCAGATCTTTTTAATGGCCTTGAAAGTGCATAACAGTATTTTTAATGTGACTCGTGCCATTAGTCTCTCTCTGCATTGAAAACTCTTAATGATGGATGACAACGAGACATTTTAATAACCTGGAAACAAGCGGACTTAATAGCGAGCACGTTCTTATCAATAAGTTAAAATGTTATCACCTGGTCCATGTTTCCGTATGTGTTTTTGAGAGATATGTAAACAGATCTGTGTCCATGAACACGTTGGATTTTCATTGTTATCAAACCTGGTGCAACCTTAATCAGTGTGGGCGTGTGCACGTGCGTGGGTCTATGAGGCCTGACCTGTTTTGATGATGTTGCACAACTCGTACAGCAGGAGTTTGTTGTCCCCGCCTGTGTCGAGCCGCTGCTCCATGTAGCTGTTGAGCTCATAAACCACGCCCTGCATATTAGTGTCCTGGTACTGCTGGACACAACAGACATACAGAGGATGCAACTACGGAAACATTAACATCATGTACTGCATAAACTGTGTGTGTGTGTGTGTGTGTGTGTGTGTGTGTGTGTGTGTGTGTGTGAGAGAGAGAGTATAAACACACGAATACATGTTAGAACTCTCTATGAATCCCTGTCAGCAAAACCCATCCGCTCTGGATACTTTCAGGAATCCCACACTCTCTGATCGAGGACGTCTGTGTGTTACGCAACAGCAGACACAGTAGATTTCATGTTAGAGACGAGTCGCTTTTAGAATTTTAAGCACACCAGTACCTCAGTAAGTTCCATACTCCAGTATGTACCATATATCAGTATCCTATCTTATGTAGTCTGTCCTGTCCAGGTATCCCAAAGATAATAGCAATGAATCCTTTCTTTTCATCACAGTTGGATTTACACTGTCTGGCCGAAGGAAAAAAAAGCTGTGCACTATAATATTCTATTGGACCACTTTTAGCCTTGATTATAGTGCGTACTCGCCATGGCACTGTTGCTTCGGTTGGTCAGGTCGAGGCTTAGCAACATTATGTGGTAATAAATAAATGAAGTCAGCTGATGACTTGAACTGATGCGTTATTCCATCTGTTGACTTTCCCCCCCTGATGGTATTAGAGTGTGCCATGAACACCATGATACTGAATACATAATATATGTACTGTGACATTCCAGTTTGTGGACAGTAAGAGTATAACAAAATTTTACATCTAAAATCTAGCCAAAAGCTTTCCCAATGACCCCCAAACAGGTGTTTTCCCCAGGGCTCTAACTCTAAAAACCTGCTTTGATGAATGATGTAATAGATCAAGTGCCTTGTCTTAGTTGGAATATCATGAATAGCATACATGACAGCCAACAATAATCATAATCAAGCCCCTGTACTAAGTGGTGTTAGTGGAATGGCTGAAACTGAGCCTTTAAATCGCAAACTCTGTGCTGGGTCGCATCTAAAGACGCCTCCAGACATGCACATGCTCACAATCACACACACCCACATCCTAACATGTACAGTTAAGCAATAAGGGAGTGGGAATAAAATACACTGTGGCTGAGCTGGCATTTATGTGGGTTTTACCCCTGGGAAAACATTTATAAACGTCCCCCGCCCAAAAAAAAAAAGATAAAAACACAAGGCATAAACAGTAAAACTATTCAAAAGGAAGTCACCTCACTTACCCTGCTTACTTCTTTAATTGAAGGCTCATCTGTTTGGAGACACAAACAAAAACATGCCCAAATAAATGAAAAGGGTGCTAATATTAAATGAATGCATTTGTTGTTTCTTTGCTTCATTATGTATATATATATATATAAAAAAAACTACCTTCCAAAATATTACTGACGACTCAGAAGAGAAATTCCACTTGCATAGTGAGAACACAGAATGAGACCTGAGGTTATGTTCTGGCAGATGTTTTGGGGTCTCAACAGGAGGGAAGTGCCCGGATACGAATACATTATGTGGAATGATACTGCATAATTTTTAAACAAAGTTTACAGGGCATGCATTTGAGCCCCAAGCTGTGTGAGCAAAAACTTTAATTCAGGTACATATGAGGCTGAATATGAAGTTTGCTGGACAAAGAAATATGAATTCATTTGACATTCAAACACGCATCCTTAGTGAGTGACCTTCACTTTCAGTGTTACAGTGGTTTATATTAGGCTACCAGTTTGTGTATATTTTGAGAAATAGAAATAACTATATTTTTAAGAAAATCTCACAAGCAGGTACAAATTAAATAAGTGCAGAGTGAGAGTGCAAACCTCCGCCAAAGACCAGAAATGGTCAAAAAAGTTTTCACAATGTTAAATTTTTTTTTCTAAATTCCTCCACCCAGAATTTGATGCGCATCATCTCAAAATTCTAATGGAGTCTTCCTTATCCAAAGACCCACACCTGGTTAAAAACTCACAAAAATCTGCACATACATTTTGGTGTAATCCTGCTAACACACACAGTCAATTAAACAAAGAAACAACAAGGGTGCTCAGAAACTGCAAATCCCTGGCAAAAAAATATATATATATAACAAAAATTAACAAACTACGCAGGACCTCTTTCTGGGCATGCTGTAATACAATAATATATATATTTTTTAGTATGTTAAAGAATCATTAAAAAAATTCCTGGATCCAGAATTTGATCCAGATGATCTCCAAATTCTAATGGAGTCTTTCCTCTCCAAAGCCCCACCTCTGAGAGAAATTTTTATGAAAATCCACACATAACTTTTTGTATAATTCTGACAAGAATCATGCAAACATAACCAAAAACATCACCTCCTTGGCAGAGATAAACAAACAGAATGAAGGTAAAATATTTTTACCTTATTGGTGGAGGTTAAGAAAATTGATGAGGAGTATGAAATCAGCACCCAGCACACATCTCAAGCTTAACTTGAGTGATGGAGTTTAGGTTGAGGAGCCATCTGAACCAGAATTCTCACTATACTGACAGCACTGGCACTTCTACATCTAGGATGGAAATTAGGCTGCATCCACATTGGTCTTAAAATCTGAATATACCGACACTGAGTTTGGAGTACAAAAACAGATAGATACAGATAGTGGCATAACATCACGTCCTGAGACAGACAGTGCAACATGCAAACACATAAATGAGCGAAAAGTGAATTTGTGAATGTGAGCTTTAGCTGCTTAAAGTGTCCCATTTTGTCATCCCTTCATCAGGCAGGCATTTGAGCAGAATGTTCTAGTCAGGGAAAGACATCTGCCGAATCAAGGCTCGGAAAAAGAAAGTCCTTTCACGGCACGGGGTGGACAGATGTGGGCCTGAAAAAAAGACGCGCAAGGCTACTCTCTCTACTCTGAGGTAATATGATTTAGTGTACATTAGTGGCTGCCATGGCAGACGCATCTCAGTCACTGCGTCATTAAGCAACATGTGACCCAACATGTGATGAGTCCTTTCAGGGACACAGTGCGCTCCTGCCAAAGTGGAAATACCATTTACAGAGAAACCATAAAAACAGCTATTGACACTGAATGGATATCTTGCAATATATAAATAACCACAAATAGACAATGTCTAGGATAAGCCAAAATAAAAAAAAGGCTAGTCAGATTTCAGATCATTTATACATTTACGCTGCGGGAGACCATAGTCGTTTAAATTACTGTAAAAAATGAAGCTTGAGGGGGAAAAAAGGTGTTTCTGGTGCTATAAGTGAGGATGCTGGGAAATCTGTCCTTGATCATCTGAAATATGCTGCAGCAGTTCAGTTTCTATCTGGAGCTGGAGCTGTGCTTCTGGTGAAAGCAGCAGAGTGAGATTTCTATTGATATTTCTCAGTTCTGTGCAAACAATCAGCTCTGGTGTATTTCTTTGTCCAATCCGACGTGTGTCGTTGATACGGTGTGATGGCACTTGGAGTGTCAGCTGATAGCAGCTGAGTTTTGGTGGAGGTATTGTAATAACTGGCATTTGTTTGTCTGCTTGTGAACAAAATCCTGATCATACCCATGCACAGATTTGCACCAAACTTGGTGGGGACACTACCCTACCTGTGTCTCAGAGATTTTGGAATGCCTACAGAGCACAAGCAACATTGAAACGAGTGCTGATAGACATGCTGTTACTATGGAACACTAAGAGGAAACCATATAAGGACTTTCAAATGAGACCGTTATATGTGACCTTGAAAGATCATGCCCAAGCCATCTTGTAAATACTTCAAACGAGAGAGTTCTCTTTTGCTAATTTGGTCAAATCCTTATAATATAGAACAAATTTTAATCAAGTGCAAGGTCAGTTAAAACCAGTACCCATACAGGGCCTATCTGCTAAACCCCCACCCACCCGCAAATACTTGACCCTGGGTGTCAGAATCTTGAAAGCAATCTCAATTCCTATAAGTAAAAATTTTTTTTAAACTAACATTCAGTCACCATTGCACTGCAATTGGTGCTCAAACAAATATCATCCCAAACAAAGGCAGGGGTGGAATTTAGCAAAACTAAGCTACTGGCCAACAGGACTAGTGAAATTATGAAACCACCAGTCCTCCTTCATATTTACTGGTCAGGCGGTCTTTGCTTATTGGATTTGTCAGATCGCCAGCAGGATGACTTGCTAGCTAATTTCACTCACCCTACAGATTTTTGACTCGCCACGGGCCAGTGGACTAGTGTTAATTTCCACCCCTGCAAAGGGTTACACGGTTATGGGCAAACAACTTTCAATATACGATAAAATGTTTATTACTGCTTTATGAAGCAAGAAGAGAAAAATAAATACAGTAAACAGACAAACATTTTGGCCATTACTATGAGTACTAGATCAGAACATGGATGGTGTGTGTGTGTGTGTGTGTGTGTGTGTGTGTGTGTGTGTGGTCATGTGATATTACATACTGGTGAAGTAGCTACAGATTAATATATACCAAAATAAAGAAATACATACTAGTTAGCATTGTTATTTTTCATTCCATTACAGCAATAATGCCTATTCCATGAGTGTGTCAGTAATAAGAAGCTAATTTTATATCCCCAATAAATTAAAACATTACTAAGATGATGATGATGACGACTATGATGATTTGGTCAAGCAATAAAACAAGACTGTGCATGCTGCTCTAGGAAGATAATCAGCGGCAGGGTGGTGTGACATCACAAAGTCAACAATTTACCAATAAATGCATCCGGAAGTGTTTCGTTTATTTTATACCACAGAAATTACCCATAAATTACAATTTATATATAT
>JBCNYH010000027.1:6311314-6336391 GCA_039654325.1 Tandanus tandanus
GAATACAAACTGGCTTTTAGAATACACACAGCATCATACAGAAAGGAATTTTATACACACACACACACACACACACACACAGTCATGATAAAGTTTTGAAGCCTAAACGCTTTAACGAAGAGCTTCATCTCTGTTACAAAGAGCGCACAATTATGGCTTCTTCTATAAACCTACCCGGGACAGAAAGCTTTACATTATCAACAATTCTACATTATTATTTGTTAAATAGTACTCTTTTAATATATACATCTACAGTACAGACCCTTCTACAGAAATGAGAACATATTAGAAATGGCATGTCAATATTAACCTATGATTAATTATAATATAAACCTATAATTTAACTTGCAGCTGGAACTGCTAGCAGAGCTGCAGTTATGGAAAATTAGCATATACTACATGGGAAAGGTGTGATCTGATTGGTCAACTATTTTTTATATAATTATATTACCTATTATATATGGATAATGACTGAATTCAAACACCAGACAATCACAGTTTGTCGCGGCCTCCTGGAGCACACAACATTATCATAGATATACTTTAAAAACTGAAAAAATATAGCATGTGTTAGCTTGCTTTTCTTGTCTTTATGAGTAGTCTATACCAAAATTATTAATCAGTTTAAAAATACACCCTACAGAGCGCAGTTTTCTTATGTTTACATGTAGTATATATTAAAACTGGATGAGTTTAAAAAGATGCTGTTAGCAACATGGCACTTAGCTCGCCTGACCCGCCTCTGTCATGGTTAAAATATGTAAACATACGCAATATAATAATTGGTAATTAATCAACACCTTCTGCAGTAGTGCTGTGGTTCGACGTGTAATCATAACACGTCACTGAATTATGAATTTCTGAGATCAAAACTTGTGTTTGTGGCACCGCAAACACTTTATAAACTTTATATTCTGTGTTGTTTGCATTTCCACACTGGATGTGTAAGCTTGCAGGGGATTACAGCTGGGAGGCATGTGTTTCGCATGGACACACACACACATGCACACTCATGTATACGCACGCAGAAACTACGAGGGATCGCAAAACCCAGGCCACATCTTTTGTCTGGACTTAAATGGGACTCCAATGGGGTAGCAAATGGCTACAGACTGTTTTGGTGCACAACAACAAAAGCAATACAAATGAGGAAGGCAGAGGCTCTTTGCTTTGAACACTAAAGTCGAACCAGATGTACAAGTCATCCAGGCTCGCAGGCTTAACGGCAAATCTTGGAAAAATAAGCAAAGTAGTGTCATTTTGATAGCCTGCAGCCAGCTCTGAGCTGTGTGTATGTGTGTGTCGCTTCTTTTTAGTCTTAGCATAGAGGCTGTGTGTTTTTTAGGTTCTTTCACAGACGCCCAGATCTTCACACAAAACCGTGTGTGTATATGTGTGTGCTCAGGAAAAAGTTTGGGGGGGTCGACTAACGTTGTCCAGACACGAGACAGTGCTCTTGAGCTGCGTACAGCCTCACGAGACTCCTCGAGTCGGTGCTGACGCACATGGACAGAGTGCACTGCTTAATAAATCGACAACTGGAGGGGATGCAGAGACACAAAAACGGCTAAAGCAAGAACAGGGCAGGGGAGCGTCTCGCCTCGTCCGTCTTCATTTCGCCGGAAAGCGGAAAAGACTTCCTGCGCCTCTGAATTTATGAAGTGCACTTTTTAGGCTGCCGAAAATAGTGCCAAACTAAAAATGTCCCTATTAATGGGTTTATGTCAAACTGTCCTCGCCGAACACTTTGTCAAAGACATGCTCTTACTCACTGACAGCAAGCACATGCTTAAGCCAAATTATTTAGGCTTTATTCAGCTTTTTGATTCAACATCCTGCTGCCTACTAGAACTCAGCCCCTTAGTTCTTCCAACAATACCAACCTCTGCCCCTTTAAAGTCACACAATTAAAAACTAGGGCACCTCACTTCCAAACGTCCCCTGCCTTACCTTCAAATCCTTCATAGTTCAGTCAACACTCACTTTTTTTTATTTTGGAGTGAATACCATATAAGGTAATATGGTCAAATTAAGTACCATCATCAGAGCTCAGCGGAGTGGTAATCTCTGGTATGTACATCACCAGTCATGGTCTTTTATTCCTTTTTTCTACAGATTGCCTTGGTTTCCACTTCTGCCTTAAAAACCACGATGGAATCAATACTGGGCAGCCATGGCCTTATGGTTAGAGAAGCAGGTTTGGGACCTTAAAGTTGCTGGTTCGACTCCCGAACCAGCAGGAAAAATGTGTGGTGGTGGGATGGGGGGTGAGCTGCACCTTCCCTTCCTCCACCTTCACTGGCTGCAGTGCCCTTGAGCAAGGCACCTAACCCCCAACTGCTCTCCAGGCACCCCAATGTGTGGCAGCCCACTGCTACAAGTGTGTGTGTGCTCACTGTTTGCGTGTGTGTGCTCACTTTGGATGGGTTAAATGCAGAGGCAATAATTTCCCTTGCCGGATTAATACAGTATATCAAAAGTCAAAAACCAACACAACCCATAAAATGTTGCAAGATCACGATCCATGTCTGAACCGAGGTTCGCCTGTAATTCTCTTCCAAATTCTAACAATTTTTAGGGAGAACTTCAGAAGTTTTTAACCTGGGCCTTATTTTCCAAGTTTTATTTGCTAGGGCTTGGGCGTTTCTGTGTTTGGGTTTTGCTGTTCTCCCCGTGCTTGCGTGGGTTTCCTCCGGGTACTCTGGTTTCTTCCTACAGTCCTAAGACATGCACATTAGGTTAACTGCCTGTTCCAAATTGCCCCTACGTGCAAGTGTGAATAGTTGTGTGTGTTTCTGCGATGGATTGTCGAGCTGTTCAGGGTCATCTACACATTGTTTCATTATAACACCTACATGATTTGAGCACAACATGAAAAGTGCTCATTAATAGTGATGAAAAAAAAAAGAAATGGGGAGAAAACCAGTGACTGTAAACACTGACGACTCATTCGATTCACACGTTCATACTGGTAGATTTGCTGTTTTTCACACTCACTGTTGTGGAGTCGTGCTGACGGATTCGAATAGCAGGGAATAGTGAAGCAAGTGTGGGAAAGCCTGGTTGCACAACAGCATTTTTGAGAACACACTGGCCCCTTGCAATTGTAGTGTCCTCATTAAAAACTCAACCTGGAGCCACACAAGCAGCTCTTGTTCAAAAGAGAGGTTTTTAAGTTTAAACAAAGCTACAAAACTAAACTCTAAAAAAGCTGGGAATTAAGTACATGTAAAATGCTGAAACTACAACTATCCGGGTCTTTAAACCACAATAAATGTGAAAATATGAAAAGTAATATTTTAATGGATGTTATTGAGAACTCTTGAACACAAAATAGTGGCAAAACATGCAAACAAGTAAATAAACAAAGTGCTAAATATGCACACATGCATTCCCACATAAATTACTGACATTCCTTCTTTACGTCATATCTCCAAGTGGTGCCCTGAGTGCAGTCCTTCCCTTTTTTGCACACAGAACAAGAGCACATGTGACTCAGGAGGATGTCAGGCCCCGGGGATGGACAAGATCTCATGGGCTTAGTGTAAATGCCGTTCATCCCGTACTGACCCTGCTAGTATGATCCCACCAGGAAAGCTCAAGGGCCTCCTCGCCTCTCACTCCGACCCTACACGGGGCTGCTGCTGGTGAGGGAGCAACACTGGCACAGCAGAGCAGTTAACCTTGTGTGGAGAGCATTATTAATGTCAGTGCCACTGTCTGTCAGTTTAACGTAATCACAGTATGTCACGCTTAAATTTATGTTTAGGCCTGTAAATAAAGTAAAAAAAAATTGACTATCATTGGAGCAAATTACTGGGAGGAAAACATAACATGATTTAAAAGTGCTGCCCCCATAAAAATCCAGAAATAATTTTTTTATGGATTAAACTCTGAATTCATTTAAAGTGGGCGGTGAGCAGAACAGATGCTTGGTCAAATTAGTCTTGAACTCATGGTCATGTTTCTTTAATACAACGCACATCAAATTGATTTAATAATAAAATAAATATCATAAAAATGCTAAATGCTTTAATATGTCATTGTATTGGTGTATACAACAAAATTCCTAAGAATCAAAATAGCGAATTAATAGACACCACACACATTATAGCAGAGCTCCTGAGTGGAGAACCATAGTCATGGATGAACGATTGTCCTGTGTCCTTCCGGTGTCCATGCCTGCTCACCGTAGGAAGCCCCCCCCCTACAGGTAGGCAGACATACTTATTCAGGTTAACACAGGTAGGCAGACAGACTCAGAAGTAAATAAATGTTCATGGAGCAAACGCCGAAATCAGAAGCTTGACAGAACATGAACTTGTTAAACGGATTATTAAAATAACTACCCAAATTAAACTAAATGAAAATGATAATCAGCTGGAGAAAGGAAAGGCTCAGACACTTATTACCAGAGACATCTTTCAGAAACTCCTCTTTTAGGCATCTATATATTAATTTTATGACCTTGATTTATATCTTATGGTCTCATGACTTCATGTTGTGTACATGTGCATTTCTTAAAGCATGATAAAAATTTAGTAATAAAATAAAAGAGCACAATTTCATAAGATAATTTATTAGGGCACATACTATTTTGTTAAAGTGAGCCATATGCCATAATGTTATGATTATACCGAGGATTATTCATGCCAATATATTAGACTCTAATTGTTCCAATGATTGCCAATTCAAACCTCATGTAAGTCTTTTTTTCATTTTTTCAATCGTTCCTTTTCTTTGTGACAACAAATCAAAGTCTGCATTGTCTATTCCCTGATTTAAAGACAAGTGTTTTTTTTAAAAAGGTATTGGACAAAAATCAATTACTGTAAAAAGAAAAAATACACAATCCCATCTGGCATGGCTGGCTCTATTTAAGAAAAATCTGGCAACTTCAGAGGCGTGAACTATACACACATACACACATTGGTGATTTGCATAATTTGAATTGAAAGCTGAGAAAACAAAAGTAGATGTGTAAGACATCTGTGAACACAAAATATTTCAGAAAGAATGATAACTTTTGGGTGATGACTCTGATAACAACCCTTAATGCATGCAATTTCTTCCTTCCTAACAGAATTTCCTCTGGCTCTGTAGTTCCAGTCCAGAAGATAACGACATTGACAATGAAAGACATTTTCAAAGTTATTGAATTTATTATTTTTGTGCGCCATACCATTGTCAGTTATCTCTACTGTCTAATCATTACTAACCAGGGGATGTTTCCAGATTTCCAAGCCAGCTTGATGTACGAGTACAACTCAACATTTTAACATTTTATTCGACACTTCTTTATTGTTTGGGTCAGAAAGCACCACAATTATCCGTTTTCTTCTTCCAAGCTGGTGATTCATAGTCTAGATATGCGCTTTTCATACAGCTTAACTGATTAAATATCCTAAACTCACTTTCCCTTCCATATGACTGTCAACACACCAAATTACAGGAGTGCATCTTTTAGGATTCATGCTTCACAAAAATATTCGCTCTTGAAGCATTCGCTCATTTCGCCAGAACTGTTTGGCTGCTTTCGCACCAGCAAAGTCTTCAAAGACTTGTGCATTTCATCTGCTGTTTATACATAGTCCAGGTCAGCCTGGGTGAAAGTTGTCAGTGCCATTGATAACACATTGCATCAATGACCTGAATTATACTGACCTTATCTCAGACTTACAGAGATACTTTGTGGTAGAGGAACGAGATAAGACAAGTACTTCATATAATTCTTTTGATAAGTTTTGATCACAAGTTTTGAGCTCTGTCGTCACAGACAGAGTGATTAGTCAAGTCAAGGTTAAGTTTCAAACAACTGAAAAAATTAAATATGATGGGAATTCAGCTGGATGCATGAGTAGCACAGTTATCAGGTTTTCCTTGATTTCTATGCAACACTTTACGCATCATCCCACAAAGCTCATGGGTCATTGTTCCAACACATGATTTAGACTTAAGTGATAGGATTCAGAAATAACAGCATTTAGTATAGACTACACTGAAAGAGCGCACTCTGATTGGTTTGCTATCTCAGGATAATAAAGATATTATTAATAATAGGGCGGCACGGTGGCGTAGTGGTTAGCACGTTCGCCTCACAGCAAGAAGGTTTCTGTGTGGAGTTTGCATGTTCTCCCCGTGCTTGCATGGGTTTCCTCCGGGTACTCCGGTTTCCTCCTACTTTCCAAAAACATGCACAGCAGCTTGATTGGCTGTTCCAAACTCCCCTAGGTGTGAGTGTGAATGGTTGTATGTGTGTTGGCCCTGCGATGGCCTGGCGAGCTGTTCAGCGTGCAACCCGCCTTCGTCCAGAGTCGACTGACATAGGCTCCAGCCTCTCCGCAACCATAATTAGAATTAAGCGGCTTAGAAATTTAATGAATGAATGAATTATTATTATTATTACAATTTGTGGTTTTCCCTCATCTGGCAACCCTGATCCTTTACTGGTGATCTGAAACTCAGAAAACTGAATTCTGTAATTGTAAATATATTTTTTCTTTTTTTTTGCCACATCTAATAATTTGGTCATGTTTGTGATTCATTACGATACTTTATGACTGCACGATTTACAAGCACTGACATTTTTCTGGTCCTCTGCCTGAGAGACTAGAATAATAACATGAGTACACAAACTAATGATACACTGCACAGATGGCCAAGAAACAAATGAGTCAAACAAATGACTTTATGCAACTGGATCCTTCATTTCAAACTCTCAGTGTCTGTCCCATTACTTCGATTCTGCTTTTGATACCCATAGACTACAGCGGTAAAACCGTGCCCTGTTAAATTACTCCATCTAGTCGTCCAATAAGTGGGCAAACCCATGTCCTCATTATGCCAAACAGAGAATTCATAAAACACACAGGTCCTAATAACTGTGCTGAACTGTACGAGTATGACCTGTTCCGTCCCAAATTAAAGAGGCCTCATTTCCTTCCTGACTTTTGCGATTGTCCTTATTCCGCAACACTTATCCTTTTTGTCTTTTTTAGATCAGTTCAGCAGAGTCTTAGATCCCCCCAGACGTTCCGATTGCGTCACCAAGTGTTTTAATTTTAGTTCTGCTTTGAGTAAAAGCGCAACGGTTCTCGAGAGGGAAGGCTTGGACGTCAGTGTTCCTCTGTGACCCACGGCCTTCCATGACAATGTCATAACACTGCGTCCGAGATCTGAGAATAACCAGCAATACGCTCAGCTGTTTAACAAAGTGCTGTCAATCACTCAAACTGCAGAGGTGCAGTACTATAATATTTACTTAACATTATTTACAGAATTCACTGTCAGTTTATTGACGTTTGGTTTACTAATACAATTCCAAACAACTGCCAATTCTTATAAAGATGTATGGTTGTTCTCGAACTAGGGGAAGCTAAAACCTGTCCGCAGACTCCACGTAAAGACTTGCATAACTATATTCACACAGTAGGAATTTCTCCATCAAAAATTTTCCTAAAAAAACTAAAAATTATATTATTTCTAAAGGCATGCTAATCTCAACTTCAGACGCTCCACCAACTGGTACCTACATTCTTCCGACCAAAAGCTTCAGAAGCTTGAAGTCTGCAATCTCACATCACTATATAAAAAATAAATAAAGCTACACACCTGTGGGAGATTAAAAGAATTTCATTTAAATTCATTAACTGTACATAAATCAAACGATAATAAAAATAAAGATAAAGTTTGCCTTGTATTTTTTCCCTTATAAAAGCAAGTTGTTTGGTAATCTGCAACACCTAATGCAGCCAATCACACACCAGATAAGAAGAATCAGCAGTAGCAGATTATAGGCAGAAACATAACATAACAGGTAAAAACAACTTCGAAAAATAATAGCATACTGAAAGACATAAAAGTAAACAAATATTTAATGTACATCATTATAATGCTAGAACAACAAATGAAAATCCACTAAGCCTATTTCTAAACAAATTTCAACCTTAAAATCATCTTACTTTGACTATTATAATTACTAATAATATATTCTAGAAGTAAGTGTTTAACAAATTCAAGCTTGAATGCTTAAAAGTATAGAAATGTATAGAAACAGGTCTAGAAATCTTATATTTATTTTAAAATACTACTTCAAATTGCCTGTATTTAAGTAATTTTAGTTGCCAAGATATTTTTGCAGTGTTTCGTAATATATGCACTTCTGTACATTTTTCGTCAGGATGACAAACTTTTGAACCATGTGACAAGAATATGTTGAAACAATACAAGATAAAAAGGTTTTTTTTCCCCCCAAACCACAAGTTGAGTTTGAAGCAGCTAATTGAAACAGGACACCCTTTACCGTTTACAAAAGTGCTAGCTCGAAGGCAGTGGGTCAGTTTCATTTAGTTTCAGTCTTTTTTTTTATTTTTTGCCAAACTCCCTGACGAAAACCAGAGTTTCAAACAAGTCACACTCATGTAAACCTAAAGTAAACATTTAAATAAAACAAACCTTGTTGAAAAAATGAGGGGCTGTAAACTTTTGCACAATACTGTACGTATCAAGCTACCAGTGACAGTTTGGAACAATTCTACGACCACAACCGAAAGTTTACACTTTTCTAAAGTGGCATTTTCCAAAGAAAGAACTGCAAGCGTAAACTCCAGTCCTGAAAGCAAATCCACTTCCCATGATTCCCCTGCATAATTTATACCGATGGCGGCTTTTTGTGAACGGTTCTCTTCCTGGCACCGTGTCAAAGGCATGCTGCCAAGGTAGTACTTTTTCACTCGCCTGCCATGAGTGCGATGCAGGCTCGGGTGGGTGTGTAAGAGGCTGCGTGCGTCAGCAGGTCCAGCTGGGACTCCCTCGCCAGGAGCTGGGAAGAGCATGTGTTGCTTATCTTATCTACAGGAGGGCTACAGGGACGCTGCCTGTGCAAATGAATTAAAAAAAAAAAGAAAAAAAATAGGAAGAAGCAGGAGGGGAAAGGTGGCGGGCAGTTACCCCTGCATCCTAAATGCAAACCTGCTGGGACGTGGGCAGCTTAAGAGTTTCTCCCCCGGCAGTGCGTTTACAGGTTTTCTTGAGATAAGGTAAAGAGAAACGACGTCAGAGGGAGTGATAAGAGGCTGTATCTTGGTGGTGTCACATTCAAGGCTATATGGAGTCAGTGACATCAGAACAAAACTAACATTTGAGATGATTATATGGAAAAGCAGGATAATTTTAATAGTATTGATTTGATGGTAGAAATACAAACATACACCAGACAGAGTCATACCAGTGATGGCAAACTGAAATGTCTTTTTAAGTCTCACTTTAAAAACTTAAAGGCACGATATGTGATTTTGAAGAAACCAGGAAAAGGAAGCTCCCTTCACTCACTCCCTTCAGGCCTTCCTCTGAAGCCACTCCTCCAAACACATGAACGCGCACCACCTGACTGCTGCTGAACGGCGAGTTCACATAAGAGCATCATCATTGAAAAGGGATACTGATGCTCATTCTGGTCCGACCTCTTGCTTCCACTGCCTTCACATGCAAGATGGAAGGTTCCACTTCCCATAAGTTGAAATTACGAGTGTATCATGTACGATGACTTTGCTGTCGAAGCGAAATGGAATATCATGAACGCAACATTCTTTCTCGCGTGTTTTTTTTTGTGTAACGCACATGGTAAACTGCATTGCTCTTAAAGCGTACACAGATTCCAGATGAGTTCACGTACGCAAGCAACTGCTAACAATAGCTGTATTGCTTTAAAAAAAAAAAAAAAAGAAATTTACCTACCATCCACTATTGAAGCAGTCCTCTTGTCAGCCATGTTTTCGGAACTTGAATATCTATTTCCCTATTGAACTTGACTTGGTGTCCGCGTGCAAATTCTAAGTCGTAAACTTGTATTCACGATATTTCCGATAGCACGTGCAGGAAACATTCAACCCTTTTTTTGTTGTGGTTGTAGCCTTTTATACTACTTTTCTTTCTTCGCATAGCTGTCTGGTACAGCTAGAAAGTTTGCCTGCGCTTTCTCTGCCATTTTTGTGCGATGAGCTCAATAGCTGTAGCAGTATGTCCTCGTAGCCCGAGGGGGAGTCTCTGATGACAATCAATGAGTGCATGGGCAGAATGCGCACAGGTAGGAAACCAGCTTGGCCATCCCCCTTTAATGAAAGAGCATTTGATTTATTTATTGTTATCGGAACATAAAGACAATTTTCAGACGTAAAACAGAAATTTTTAAACAAAAATTAGTCGCCGTTAACACACAGGAACATTTTATTCAAAAGAATCAGTCGAAAATCGACATTTTCATATCACCAGTCATCTCTCGCAGCCTCAGCGGAGAGGTCATGTGACTACTGTTTTGATTACACCTCCTCCAGCCTTACATACGCTCCAACACATACAGTATGTGAACAAATGTGCAAAACAATATGTGCTCTTAGGCTGAAACATGCACACATATAGATTTCCACGGAAAGGTAATTTGCATTATTTCCACGCTCATGGCTGTGCTCATTAGGTGGAAAGTGTACAGGCTATAAAATACGGGTTTATGTCGAGATAAGGCATTGATGCGCACGAGACCAGGCTCCTCTCTCTCTGGAGTCCTTGCCGCCAAGGCCGTGATCATACACCAGTAAACGAGGCCTTGGTGTTTTTCCCCCCTCTCTCAAAGTCCAGCTAGCTTTATACTGAAAGATAAGCCTAACTTTAATCTCGGGCCACAACATGATATACCATACAGCTCTGCCTCTGTTTAAGCAGAGGTCCAAAATGTGCTGTATGCTTACCTTGTGAGGACTCAGTGCTGACCATGAGTAAGACTGCTGGTATTAATATTTAGCTGATGTCAGCTGAACCGTTCATGCTTAGTCAGTCATATAGTTTTTAAATCAGCTGTTTAATTATGTGCACAGACATAAATCCCACTAGATCTAAAACAATAAGAACTGTTGAATAACATTCACTCACAAACATCTGGAGAACACTGAAGGTGACCAGCGAAGACGATCAGCCAGACTAAAAGAAAACTGATGAGAATTGCAGACTTTCGCTGCCTCCATCGAGCCTTGGATGTTAGAAACACCAAACAGCTCAATGATGGAAAATGGATTAAACTAAAAACATGCTCTGCTGATACACATGGTCATGTTAACAGGCTAACACTGCCACGTCCAAACTGTCAACCAAAGCTTATCCTAGACCAGAAGTCCCCAGCCCTGTTCCTGGAGATCTACCTTCCTGCAGGTTTTATCTCCTAGCAAAATCTGTTAGCTGATCAGGAACTTCTTAAATTAATGAATAGATGGTTGGTCTGGTGGGCATTCGATTAGATGAGTCGGGAGGTAGAGCTCCAAGAACATGGTTGATGAGCACTGCTATGTAGTTGTGACTGCACTGTTATGGTCTCTGACTAAGCCACAGATATGAATTATACTACACACAGCAGATCATATGGCAATCAACGGGACCACTTAAACATGTTAAATTAGATATCTCATTCCTTTTGATTTTTAACCTTAACTCAGTGATTTTTCCCTGAGAACGAGATGTTACTGGGTCATTCTTATAGAAATGCATATTTTATGTCCCATTCTTTATATACCCAATTATTTTTTTAAAAAGATGTTAAATTGGATTTGCTCAGATCTGTTCTGATAATAAAAGTACCTTCATGTGTTGACAATTTAAGCTGTATATGTACAAAGACAGAAAATGTATAAATTTTGGCGTTTCAAGCATATGAAGTTATGTCCCCAAGAACTGTGTCAACTCTGTCACACAAGTATATTCGCTGTCCATATCTAATTCAGGTTTTTAATTTTACATGCAATTGGCACTAGAGTGTGTGGGGCAGTGTAGAACGTCAGAGCGCAAAATCCAGCATGGATGTTTGAGCCTGTCAGATCGTGAGTGAATTTCTTGCTTAAAAATCACTGCGACTGTAAGCGTACAGTTTTCGGACATCAACTCTGTTGTTATAAGCACTCTCAGTGTATGACAGAGTGAAAATGTGGGAAAGTTAGATTTATTCAATGAATACAGCCTGCTATCATTGATGTTTTTGAGTGAAAATGAGTGATTTTCTGCCAGTGCTTTCATTATTAGTTCATAATTTGTCAACCTAAAGAGTGGGACACAAAATATGCATTTCTATGAGAATGACCCTACTATAGAAATGATAATGTATAAGAACTGCACTAAGATCTACAATCAGAGCCTTGCTGTTTGAGACAATCAACACCTTCAGATCAATCAGGCTTATCATTAGAGCAGCATGGATGATGTAGCAAATAAGCCTCATATGGGTACTGGTTTTAATTATCCATGTGCTTGTATTATGGTACATGGACGTGACCAAATTAGTAAAAAACTCTTTTTTTGAAGGATTTTCCAGATGGCTGGGGTTTAACCTTTCAAGGTCAAAGTCCATATATGGTTTCCTGTTACTGTTATTGCTGTTCCATAGTAACGGCATATCTATAGGCACTCGTTACGAAGTTGGGCACTTTATCTCCACTTCAAATTTGTAACCTTGCTCTGACCTTGACCTTTCAAAATCAAAGCATCGCTGCAACTCAGGTAGGGTAGTGTCCCCACCAAGTTTGGCGAAAATCCGTGCACTGGTGTGGTCAGGATTTTGTTCACAGACGAATTGATTTCAACACCACTACAATTGCTTACATTACCCCCATGTGAAAACATTGGTATTCTCTAAAAGATTTGTGAAGCAAGCTTTACGGTTCTTACTGACTGGATTTTCCTCCTGTAATGATGTATGTTAAGCACACCTTCACATTAGGCCATGGACCCCCTGAGTTCTGGCACAAGACGAAAAACAGATCACGTGAAACATCTTTATTGACTTCCCTGCGGAAAGACAAAGGCCGTTTGTGGAAAGGAAATAGCTGCAATGATTAAACGACATCCAGCTGAGACAGGAAGTGAGAGCTCTTCTTTGAGGAGTGTGTCCCGTATGACAATACAGCCTTGCTCGGTCACTGTTGGTCCAATTGCTGTCAGATTATATTAGCGTGAACCTTGGGTAGGTTTAAACAATGACCTCCACAAAGGAGCATGTACACACATGGAAGCACTCACACACTGAAATGAGCATGAAAAAGACTGTCTGGTTTGATCAACAAATCAATCTTGAAGTCCGAACGTCTAGATTTGGAGTTTATTTACATGTTTATATATATTTATATGGTGGTGGAACAGCTTCACCTTTAAAGGTGGAAGTGCATTACCACAAGTCATGTTCTACCCTCTCCCAAGAAAACACAAGCTAGCAAAATTGGCAAAATGCTAATGAGCTTTCATTTCATTTGCCACCTTAGTGGGGCGAGCAAGTTGGGATAATACTGCATGGCCTAGATATGGTCTGCAGACCTTTTGGAAAGCCCTGCATTAAATCACATAGCCTACACTGAATAAAAAAATATATGATGGCTACAATACATTAGGCAAGGGGTTTCCAAACCTGGTCCTGGAGGACCCCCTGTCCTGCACACTTTGGTGCTTTCTCTGATTTGTCACACCCATTTTAAGTCATGAAAAGCTGTTAATTAGCTAATTAGTTAAATAAGGTGTGTTGGGAAAAAGAAAAACACCACAATGTGCAAGGCAGGGGTCCTCCAGGACCAGGGTCGAAAACCCCTGCATTAGGCAGGTTTGCATTACATTTTAAACACAAGCCCGTTTTATTTTTTAATTTTTTGATTATGAGGTAATTATTAGATACAGATATCCTTGGATGGACTGGTAGGGGCCAAGTTAAAAATACGTATGTACCTGTAGACTGGTGCTTATACAATTACGTTGAAATGTGTCACTTTACTTGTATTTGCTTTTCTTGGAGGAGAATAAAACATGACTTATAGTAATTAATGCCACAGTGATGGCATAATTATGTCTGTTTACGTTGGTCATGATGCATGACTGTGAATACCAGTAATTCGCAGAAGGTGAAGAACAATCCGAGATGTTTTTTCCACCCCAAGCTGATAGACGGTTGTAGACAAAAACATTTGCTGCTCAGATTCCAGTGTCTGACACACAAGTTAAAGCAGGTGAAATATCAGTCAGAGGTCCTGCTTAACAATCTAAAGAATGCTGTCGGATTAACCTGCTGTTGGAAAGACTATGTGATTATAGAGAAATATGCGAATGCTCAAAATCCGCCGTGAGTCAATGAAAACCAAGTAGGGCCATAAGTCCAAACTTTAAAGAGATTCAAAGAGTACTTTCTGATGGTACAATATAGTTGGTGATGGAATTCCCCTTTATCATTACTCTGTTGTATTTTGGTAGTCTTGGCAATAATAGCATTGAGCAATAACACGAATGACGCACTAACTGATGCTGTAGAGCAGGAACAGGACACGCTGTCCTAAATGAAAGTAAATTCTATAGCATGACTCATTTTTGCTGCACTCCTCCTTCATCATTACATTCCTTATTAACTCTCTCAAACACCCACCAGTTTACAGGTATAGGTCTATCAAGAATTACAGAATTGCCTAAACATAATTATTTGGCTTGTCTGTGATTATTTCAGGTGTTCATACACCTGATAAACCATTTGATTCCAGTACATTTCCATGTATGAAACCATTGATCCAGACTGCATGAAGTGTATCACCCACCATCCAACATTAAATCAGTGTATTTCAAATACAATGAACTAAAGGGCAAAGTTTTCTAGTGTATCAATAGACTAATATTTAGAAACACTTCAACTTAACCGGCACTGGTAAAAATGCGCCTTAACTTACTTCGATTTGCTTTTTGATTTAGAAAATATATTGACAGTCAACCAATAAAATAGACCACAGGGGTTCCGACGCTCCTGTCAGCAGGACCATTTGATGACATTTGTGAAAAATGTAAAGTCAAAATATTATGTTTATATATATTGTATTTTGCACTTATGTTGGAGAATTTATATATACACACAAATACAATTTATGACTGCTGTGACCTTGAATCAAGACACCCATATATACACAAGAAATCCATCCACCAAATTTGGTGATCCTATGTCATTTCCTTTCAAAGTTATTACATTAACAAGCTTTTACAAGCCAAATATAGAAAAAGTGGCCTTGTGACCTTGAAACAAGGTCAAGTTGACCCATATACAATCCCATGTTATTCGCCCCTGAAGGGGACCCATACACCAAATTTGGTGATCCTATATCATTTCCATCAAAAGTTATTGCACCAACAAGTCATACGAATGGACGGATGGAACCCATTTCTATAGCTCCTGCTCTGCTCACCTTCTGTGGTGGCTGGGGGCTAAAAGGTAAACAACTTATCAACAGGAGCCAAATTTCAAGAAGAAATCTAACAGTGTTTGAATAAGGCTGCTTTAACATGGGCAATCGTAGAGAGTTGGATGGGAGTGTGGCATGTCACGGAGGCATCACATGTGCATGCTTGCGCCCCTCCCTGGTTGGTGGTAGTCGTATGTGATAGGGAGGCAACAGCAACAAAAATACGGTAACTGCAATTTTTTGGTGGAACATTATTAGAAGTAATGTGAAACCTTTTAATTATGTACAAATAAATAAATAAGGAAATAAATATATAAAAGCCCCTAGTGCTGCTAACTGGGTTATCAAAGTCATGATGTAGCTAATAAGAGACATTCTACTGTAAATGCTTTCATATACTACACAACACCTTCACTGTTCCTGTTCTCACACTTCAACATGGAAAGTTGTAAAATTATAGAAACATGAATAAAGGTTTCAGTCCAGCCAGTTAGAGTAAGATACGTCCCACTTCTGACTGAATCAGACATGCACTAGCGTGAGCAGTACCACAATAAGATTTGCATGGAAGCCTGCTATAGACTAATTTGCATAGGAAGCAGTGTGCAATAGGTGCCAACTTTTTATCATTATTATTTTTTTTAATCAGCAGCACAGTACTCAGTAAGTATATTCACATGCATCATTGTGCTATGTGAAAGTAATTTTAAATCTATCAGAAATGAGGCGACCACTGACAGAAAATGTCTTAATGAAAAGTGAACGAACCATAATAATGCCGTTTTCTGAAACACTTTCATGTCCGGAGATATTTTTTCAGTGCCTCCTTTCCTTTGAGGATTTTGGCCATCATTATACCTAAAAGACCCCTGCATAAGCATTTTCTTTTCAGCCTGTTGGGATTAGAGACGTAAAATAGATTAATTTAGACACTGCCTAAAAGTGAAGCTCCCTCTGACTCTGACATGCCAGCACAAGGCTTGAAGCAGTTACAGTTATTTTAAAATCAAGTCGATAGTTTCTTATGCAGGAGCTCTTATTTGTTGTTGTTTGGATATTGTTTCAGTACATGTACCACCTCCTCATCAGGCACCTCACTAACAGACAGCCAGTGACATTACAGTCTGGGCTGCTCCCTCCCTCAAACACACACACTGGGAGCTCGGCTGTAAAAAAAAAAAATTTCATTCGTTGCTGTTTGGATGTTTTCTGGCAAACTGCTTTATTATGTTATGAATAGACCGGTTTCAGCATCCTTGATAATATGGCAAGAAATCTACCATACAAACAAATACCATAAATACAAATAATCCCAAAGGTAATGTCATTCATCATGATGTTAAGTATAAACTTTGTTATAGATTTTTATTTTATGATCTGCATTATTGAGAATTCACTGCGACAAAAAATGTTTGTATGTCAGTAAAGAAATACAAATTTATTGTATTTAAAAACAAAAAAATTTGAGAGCTTATGGAAACTGTACTAAAGTAAAGTAATATTACGAGAGTTTCATTACATTTACATAGACAGGCACTTTCCAATAGGTCTAATGCGGGGATCTAATTAGATCATTAGAAGACTGTCCGAAGACTCGGAAGAGGGAAGTTATTAAATTCAAATTTCTCCACTAATGACACAGTATCTAATGTCATGACAGTAGGAATGTTATCAGTAGTATAAGCATAAACATGTCATTCAGGTAACGTGACCTAATGTTAGGCCCTATTATACAACAACAAGGATCTGATATTATATATGCCAGTTGGTGCTAACTGGTTACAGTTTAGACTAACATTTGTAAATCAAATATGCCAACGGAACCCCCTCGACTAGGCTTGGCTATCGCTATCGCTAATAGCAGGAGGCCCTCAGCATCATACCCTTACATAGGCAGGATGTGGTGTATTGTAGATGAACATTATTTTATTCGTCTGAAACTATAGATAAAAGTCTGCCTTCTTCCATTTTCCAAGAAGAACTAGATATGCTCCTACTCACCTACTGGCTGTTGAGCATTGCACAAAAGCTGAACTTTGAATAACCCTGTTCAAATTCAGTTTTGCACTGCTCTCATCTGTGTCTGTACCCATCCTTGAGCTCAGCTGGGTCTGTACCACAAATCCCATTAAATATATCCAACTGCAGCTAAAATATATAATAAACTCTAATCACTTAATAAATGATCTCTATTAGATCACTATGAGATGTTATGGTAGTGGAATATAATCCAAGTTATCCAGTCCACTAATTTCATTGAATGAACAGTCTTCCAAGAGTGCTTATACTGCATTACTGGGATGTTTCAACATTTGATTCACTCCACTCGTCCTCGTTCGCCACATAAAATTGTACTTCCCCCTGTAGATGAATGTAGTTTGGGATGCTAATTTTGATTTTTAATATTTGAACTGCTGTGTAGTAGCATTATTAGACTCACAAATGTGTGGTTATACTGAGTTAATATATACACTACATGGCAATGGAGCCACCCGATTGGACTGCTATCTTGGAATTAAAAAAAACGTTAAAAAAAGTTTTAAAAAATGCAATTTTTTTCATTTTTTCAAAATTCATTTTGCTTTAGTGAAGTATGTACTAAACTTTAAATGAGTAGGCTAAACAGATGACGTTACCTACATATCACTTAGCTCGGCTTGAAGCGCAGCACTCACCTGACCTGCCTCTGTCATGGTTAAAAATCAGTAGAAATAAATCATCATAGTCTTATTTTAGTCTGCGTTTCTTTTTGTTCCTGCGTAGTATAAACTAAAACAACTATTCCAATAACTGTTAATTATGCAGGTATATTTACCCAGCAAGAATATACATCTCTTAAGGCACAAAAACAGGAAATTATTTTTCTTACTCTTTAACTTACAGCAAATCAGCATACGGTACCTTACAATGTAATACCAAGTATTTTTATTGTTGACTGAGTGACGAATTTTACACGCTGTTGGATCAGGTGCATGTGACATGGCAGCTCTAGACTGGTGTGTTTTTGATTTCCCACTATGTGTAAGTAAATGACTTGTGCAGTACAGCAGCGTGTATGCAAACCGATAAAGAGGAACGGACAAGTTGAAATAGTAGTGAAGAATAATACTAGCAACGGAATAAAAAATAAAAACAAATAAATGAGGAACGAGGAACAGAAGTGATGGGTTTCCCCTCTATGATTTGAATGTACATGTTTAAAACCCAGAAATGAATTTTAGTAAGTTGACAGCAAAGTGGGTGTTAAAAAATTATTTGATGGAAGAAAATAAACTGGAGAAATGTAGAAATATATTTTTAAAGTGTTATTCAAAATTTTTTGAATGGGGATGGGGGTGGAGATGTATTTTTCTGTATACAGGGTGTGGCTCAGAACTCATTGTGTAAGCTGGCTAGAGTTTCAGAATGCTGACTGATGCTGATTTGGTTAGTTTCCATTTTCGGAGCGTTTCTGAACATGAACTGAAACACTGCTCGCTGCCCTTGCATCATCTGCGGTTGAGAAAAAAAATGTAACCTATAAATAATAGAAGAGAACAGTGCAATAAAGCACAATACAAATCTGGTTGGACTGGAAGCCATTCGAAGTCCTTCTGAGCCTGAATATCTTGTCTTCACTTAAGAGTAATTCACACATCAGGCTTCATCCCAAATACCTTCCTATTCACTGTGAGCTGTATTCAAAAGCTGAGTTATGTGCGCATTGTGAGCAGTTAATACCAAAATCATACCACTGGTATTCAGAGTGCAGGCATTACAACAGACTTACACGCTACTCCGAAAGCTGCACTGGAAGGCTAGAAGCTATCATGTAAAATGAATATAAATATGCAGTGACAATAAACACAACTACTATGCAAAAACACAGTTACAATATTTTTTTTATAATTAACAGGTTTTTACAGACGGTGAGGTGGATTCTAGCATGTTGAAAGGACTACTGAATTCACTGACATCCACGGAGCCTGAGGGGGAAAATTTGTAGAGTATCTAGTACACAGTAACTTAAGCAAGCAAACTAAAACAAGCATTATTTAACATTTTTTAATTGATTTCAGCATTATCCTGAGTTTATGGGGTGGATAGAATATTTGTTCAAGTTTATATTTAATTATAAGACAAATATAGATGAGATATATATAATTATTTATTTTAACTCATACTACCTGATACTTTTGATATGTAAATTAATACAAGAAAATATTTCACCACAATAGCTTAAAAATAAGAAAATCATATTTCGACATAATGAACAAGGTTTGTTTGGGGGGAAAATGTTTGTGACACCGTCACATACTTATTTCTTTTAGTCATTGTTGTTTAAAGCTGTACACTAATGGTAATTTTTACATACACAGTTGCTTTAGTTTTATAAGAGCACAGCAACCACAGCTGAGTGTGTAATGGAGCTGCTGACTACTCCTGTCTGACTGCAGTGAGAAGTTCAGCCTGAATCAACCCAACTACAGGAAGTGAACCAAACATGGTGAGTATTTTCAGTTGTGGGTTAGAGGTTTGCAATGGGACTGGGAATCCCATTTGACTCCCAAAGAAAAAAAGAAAGTGAATGATTTTTTCTTTTAATGGAAAGGAGGAAGATATTTGTGGTTTAAATCAAAACATAGTAATAATAATAATAATAATAATAAATCATAGCTAAAACAAATATTTAAGGTGATAACTTGTAAACAACTTACACGGCAGCTTGCATTTAAACCCACCTACTTTTCAAGTGATCAAAAATATTGGAATATATACAAGTAGGTGTTTCTTGTTGTCCAGGCATTCCCTGTTAAGTTAAATAAATAGCTTTGAATGTCTACTCTTGGTTTCAATGCCACTGATGACGATAAATCAAAATGAAGACCAGAGAGCTGTCTATGGGAGAAAAGCAAGCCAATTTGTAGCTGAGAAAAGAGGGGGAAAATCGATCAAAGCCATTGCACAAACATTGGACATAGCCAACACAACAATCTGGAACGTCCTGTGAAAGAAAGAAACCACTGGTGTAGTAATAAACAGACATTAAAACATGTCAGCCAAGGAAAACAGTGGCAGTTGATGACAAACAGTGTGAGAGCTGTGAAGAAAACCCAAAAATAACCTCCACAGGGCGGGGGTAAAGGTACCGCAATACACCGTTCAAAGAAGACTTCAAGGAAATACAGAGGCCATACCACAAAATCAGCAAAGTACTCATCAGCATTAAGAACAGGATGGAAATTCACAAAGAAATACAGAGCTGGAACCAGGATTTACCTCTACACCAATGTGATGGAGTAAAAGTCAAAGTGTAGAGACAGAAAGGATCCAGAACACACAAGCTCATCTGTCCAACACAATGGAGGTAGTGTCATTGCTTGGGCTTGAACTGCGGCTTCTGGAATGGGCTCAGTAATCCTTATCGATGATGTCACACATGACAGTAGCAGCACAATTAATTCAGAAGTCTGCAGAAACAACGTCTACCAATTTACAGAGAAAGACAAAGACTCAAAACATCCTGGCATCACAATGCAAGGGTCTGGTGATGTCACAGGGTGTCCAGGTTGATGCAGTGATCAAAGGCAAGAGGTTTGCACAGGTGCCATGTTTTCAATTGTTTAATACAGCTCGATATGCATATCAGGAAACGAAAGCCGAAGTTCTGATCTCAAACCCAAATGTTTACAGTAGGTAGCACAAAGAACTAAACTGACCTTGCCGGTCGAATATCTTCAGAGGGGCCGCATGAAATTGGTGGGTGCTGTGCCTTTGTCATTGCTTTGTTCTGGTTTGGGTCATTGTGGTATTATTAATTTGTGTATATATTGAGAAATTTAAATAAGAAATACAGAAGCAACTAAAGAAATAGAAAATACCACAAGTAGATACAACATGAATAGCAGAAGTGAGTTCGATAGATCAAACTGTCTGCGCAGACAGGCAGGAGTAGGCGTCATCTGTTTGATGTGAAGATGAACTGGTGCTCTTTAACCTTTACCTGTCTGAATTAATGCACTGCTGCTGTCACATAATTAGTTAATCTGGATAACGTGAACCCATGATCGGCACGGCGTATCTAACAAAATAATCAGTGAATGTAATTATTTGCTTAGCACTTACATGAAATGTATTATATATGCAATGCCACTCATATTAGTGTTTTCACTCCCTCTCTCATTTGCCAAACTGCTTAATCCTACTAGGGTTGTGGGGAGACTGGTGCCTATCTCAGCTGACACTGGGTGAAAGCGGGGTACAACATGAAAAGCTTGCCAGTCAGTATGCAGGGCAACATACAACCATTCTCACTCACACTCACACCAAGGGGCAATTTGAAACAGAAAGTTAGCCTAATGAACATGTCTTTGGACTGTGGAAGGGAACCGGAGTACCCAGAGAAAACCCATGCAAGCATGGGGAAAACATAGAAAGGCACGAGCCCAGGAATCAAACCCAGGACCCTTTTGCTGTGAGGCAGACATGCTAACCACGACGCCACCGTGCCACCCATATTAGTGTTTTGAGTGTCTCAAAGTTACTAATCTCCTTTACATGATGTTTCAAACTATTATTTATACACTAGTGATGTTATTTTAAATATAGGCAATCACAAAACAATTTGGGACTGTTTTACAATTATTTTAGACTGTTTTTTTTTTACCACCAACCACCCAACAGATGTCATTTCAACCATTCATTCATTGTTCATTGTCCCCCCTCCAGTATAAATTACTCACAATAATATTCTTTCAAATCAATGAAAAGATGTTTAAATAATCGCTTTCAATGTAAACATCCTCCTTTTAAAGTGTCTGTCACACACATTTTGCAAGAGTCTTACATTTCTGAGTCTGATCATTTGCTTGAGTTTTAAGAGGCAGCTTGTGAGCATCTGTTGTGGACATTTTTCCTCTAGAGTGCTGAATAATACACATAACGCCACCTGTAGTACAACAGTGAGACACGTACTGGAACAGCACAGCGCTAACCTTAACCCTGTGTTTATTCTTCATTTATTCAAGCAAATAATATATTTATTACCTTTTCTGATTTATTTCCGACCATATTAGATATACACTCGGGTCTTTATTAAGTATTTAGACACCGGTTTAATAATATTGTCTGTGAGCACCACCACACAGGATCTGAAATGATGCAGTCAAGATGTAATCAGCTTTAATTTAAGGGGTTTAACAAAATATAAAAGTAAGGGTTTTTTTAATTATTATTATTTTTGCAGCCCCCCATTTTCTACACTTCCACACTTGAAAGGCAAATTAAGGAGATAAACAGTCTTAGAGCTGATTCAAGTGCAACACACCCCATACACCGATCAGAAAGGCAGCCAAAATAAACAAACAAATAAATAAATAATAAAAATCACTAGTCAGTTCAGCAACACCAAAAAGCCTGGAAAGCTATGGAAAACAACTAAAGTGTATGATCTAAAATTCCTTTCACTGGTGAAGAAACACCATTTCACATTATCTAACCAATTCAATAACATACTCAAGGGGGGTAGGTCTATCATTGTCAAAGTCTATAATCAAGACACGCCTTAATGAGGGTTTATGTTGAGATACACACCACTGGTAACACTAAAGAACTGCAAGGCCATAATAAACATAAGTAATCCTGCTCGTTTCTGGAGTAAGATTCTTTGGGCAGAATGATGAAAGTACAAGCGTATAAAGAAGGAAAGGAAGGGTGCATGATCCAAAGCATACAACATTATCTGTCAGACATAGAAAAGAGCCACTGGGGTTTATTAACGTGACTGCTGATAGAAGAAGTAGGATGAATTCTGAAGTGTATGGAGCTATACTTTCTGCTCAGATTCAGTCAAATGCTAAAACTGATAGGATGTTGCTTCACAGTACACAGTTAATAACCCATAACATCCCACAAAAGCAACCCAAGACTTGGCCAAACTCAAGGGCTATGTTAATCCACTTGAATATGGCTGCAGTAAAAGCCTGGCTAAGTATCAAAAGGGAAGACATTCAATAATTGTTGATGCCCATGGGTTTCGGACTTCAGACTGACATTGTCTGCAGAACACTAGCGTCAGATTGTGAAACTTATGCTAGTTACATTTACTTTTATTGCTGGGAAAATTCAGAATTGAATTAATTTCTGAAGTGTTAATGCTAACGTTGATCATGTTTTTTGAGGGATTTCATTTGGGAGTCATTTTCCAATTATTCATTAAATGACAAACAAATTATAAGAACCTTTAAAAATCTGGAAACTGGCCATGCCATAGCAAAGATAACTCATGCTCACTATATAAATACTGACCAAAAAATACTACATTCGCAGTTGTCCCTGTGTACCTAGTGCCGTTGGAGGTGCTCCTTGATTTAAAAACACTTAGCATTGTGATATGCCTGAATGTTGGCCTGTGCATTTCATTTCAAAGCCATTCACATGCAGTGACTCATTCATTGTTTCACCGGCTTGTCCTTATTTTTTTTCAAGTGAATGACATCCGTGCTTCATGATCATTATATCTCACAATCCCAACTCTGATCACGTGACATCGCCACTAGTCTTTCTTTCATTTTATGGCAACATGCTGCTAACTGGTTTTAAGGATACCAGCACAAGCTGGGAAGTTTATTGTGTAGGTTGAACCAATCGTTTATGCCAAGTGGTATGTTAAGCACAATAAAGTGTAAAAAAAAAAAAATAATAATAATTTAAAAAAAAGGACACTCTTCTTTATTCATTATGACCAAAACAAGGCCATTTATATTCTGTCCTCAAAGTCATTATGACGTAAATTAGAGCTGACAAAGGTACCGAAAGGAGCCAAACTCGTCACAATTAGTCATAGTTACTGTTAATAAAAGCTTCAAAGTGCTCACAAACTACTGGAACTGCTAAGTAGCACTCACTACTACATACAACTTCTTATTTACAATTAGACAATTCAAATATAACTTGGTGGAAATATTTCATATGAGTATTTGTTTAATATTTTCAAGTAAAATGTGCTTGAAATCTGATTAGGGCAGTTCAACAGAAAAACACTCATGTCAACAAATGTAAAGTGGTTTTGTTCCTGTGCTCACTATCTCATCAATATATATACAAAACAAAGCTACACCTTTGAGTCGTCAAAGCACTGTGACGCAAATTGTACCGTGGTAAGCCACAAATGTGCTGCAACTGCTTAGCATGAAGACTGCTGACAGTCACCTGTCACTGAAACCACAAAATAAACTGATTAGAATACATACCGCACGTCAAACTGTTTGAACTCCCTAGATCAGGGATATTAAACAAAAGTGTTCTTGCATGTAGCACTTGACTATTAGTTAGTAGTGTAAGAATCTAGAAAAATAAAGAGAGAAAGGGAAAAAACACACATGATTCCCTGTTGAAATGTCTTTAATTTTTTTAATTAATCTTTTTTAAAGAAAAACAAACAGGGGCGGCACGGTGGCATAGTGGTTAGAACATTTGCCTCACAGCAAGAAGTTCCCGGGTTCAATTCCCGGGCTCGGGCGTTTCTGTGTGGAGTTGGCATGTTCTCCCTGTGCTTGCGTGGGTTTCCTCTGGGTACTCCGGTTTCCTCCCACAGACCAAAAACATGCACAGTAGGCCAATTGGCTGTTCCAAATCACCCTAGGTGTGAGTGTCAATGGTTGTGTGTGTGTCGGCCCTGAAATGGTCTGGCAAGCTGTTCAGGGTGTACTCCGCCTTCGCCCAGAGTCAGTTGTGATGGGCGCCAGCCTCCCCGCGACCCTAATGAGAATTAAGCCGCCTAGAAAATTAATGAATGAAAAACAAACATTTTTCCTCTCCTCTTCTTTTGAACAAACCCTGGCTTCACTTCACTAATCAGGCTACA
>JBCNYH010000027.1:6340692-6351103 GCA_039654325.1 Tandanus tandanus
ATATATATATAGTAGGCTATAGTGCTGTATAAGTCTTAAATAAAAAAACAAACAAAAAAACAAATAAAATAAGCTGACTGGCCTGCGATGACCTGGCCAGCTGTCCAGGGTGTACCCCGCCCTCACCCAGGGTCGGCTGAGAGGAACGCCAGCCTCCCTGCGACCCTAATTAGGAATAAGCGGCTTAGTAAATGAATGAATGAATGAATGAAAAAAATGCGGATGACATCAGTAATGATCAGTATGTTTTGTTTTTTTTTGCATAAGAAAATATTTGTAAGAGTAATAAATCAAATGATATTTGGTATGACGACCCTTTGCTTACTGTGAAAAAACAAACCGTATGGTGCATCTTGCAAAACCAGCTGCAGTTTCTCGAAAGAATTTGATTCGAATGATTTTCCTATTATACTGCTTCTTGACTAACAAGCATTTTGCTGCTTAGATTTTTGCACAGCACTATATATATATATAAATAAATAAATAAATTCACCAAACTGCTTAATCCTAACTAGGGTTGCTGGGAAGCTGGAGCCTATCTCAGCCAACTCTGGGTGAAGGTGGGGTACACCCTGAACAGCTCGTCAGACCATCACAGGACCAACACACACAACCATTCACACTCACGCTCACATCTAGGGCTGGTGTGGAACAGCTAATTTGCCTAATGTGCATATCTTTGGACTGTAGGAGAAACCAGAGTACCTGGAGGGAACCCAAGCAAGCCAGGGGAGAACATGCAAACTCCACACAGAACGACCCCAGGACTCGAACCCAGGATCTTCCTGCTGTGAGGCAGACTTGCTAAACACTACGCCACCATGCCTCCCAGTATTGTACATATACTTGCATAATTTACTTGTACATAAAATATCCTTGCTAGTTTTTTCCCATGAGTCCATTGTAAATATAAATGACCAGAAATGTCATTAGTTCAGTAAATAACTTGCACAAGTTATACCTTGGGTTGTTTGATTTGCACACAGTACACTGGATAGAAATGATCCTGCAGTAATATAATATTATTACAGCCATGCTGCGGGGGGAAATATAGGAAATCTGCCCCCTGCATGCTTGAAACATGCCAGCAATTTAGAAATGTAGTTGTGTTTATTCGTAAAATAAGAATGCTTCATCATAGAAAGGAAAACTACTGGTCAAATAGCTTTCTAGAGAACACCCATCCATCGTGTGGTGTTAAATTATCCTCTGATTAGACTCATTGATTATTACACTGATACGATGAAGCAGAACTCACACACACACACACACACACACACACACACACACACACACACACACACACACACACACACACACACACACACACTGACCATTATCAATCTGCTTTTGCTTGCATGAGAAACTGCACTCGGTTATTTAAACACGCAGCCTTTTGCCATGCAGTCCTTTGTAATTATCACAAGCGTTTGGTTTCTGTTCCACGAGTCGTGTTTTTTTAAACTTTGAGGTTTACTCAAAGGATTTCCTGTGTCATTTTTTTGACGTCCTGCTGACGTCTTTCAGGCCCGCACACGACTCACAAAACCGTTAAGATGTTTCTTAAATCTGAGCAATTCAGCCTCTGTGGATTAAATAATTTTGTGCAAAAAGGTGTTTTGTTAGCGAACCTACATAGGAAGTGACCCAGAAACTACTACATCTGTAAAGTTGGCTGTAGGGACCCTTTAAAACCACCTGAACTGTGTCTGACTCTTTTATTATGGATAATGTGTAACAGAACTGAAACCCACATTCATACAGTAAGGTTACTGGGTGCAGAATGGCGTGGGAACAAATGGGGTGTGCACTGTGCATTAGGACAGGTCTTAATTTCAGCATCATGATGAAACTAAAATCATGGGATGCTGGCAAAAGATCTTTTTTGTATTTATTGGAGAAAAGATATGTGCAGGACTGGGATGCATGGCAAAAATATCAGATCTTGTTACGCGATTTGTATGACAGTATCGAATTTTGCATTATTTGGAATCAACATGTTAATAAGGAACACTCTGCAAGGTATCTGCACCAAACAACAGGGATAATGTACCAATAGGTGCTATGTGGGTACAAGTTTTATTTACCCTTATAATATATTCTACAGTACATGATAATGACTAAGTTCATGGGAAACAATCCTTTTGAAGGATTTACAAGATTTATTTATTTAATTTTTTGATTTTGATCTTTCAAGGTCACTCATGCCCAAATGGAACTATGCCGTTCGGAAGCACGTATACAGTTTCCTATCATCTATGGGTTTACATCACTATGTTTCTCAGCTATAAACAATTGCAATTTTAACATGGAATATGTCTAGCTCCAAAACTTTTCTACCTTGCTCTGACCTTGACCTTTGACCTTAATATACCAAAATCAAATCATCTCTGGGACTCAGGTATGGTAGTCTTCCCACCAAGTTTGGTGAAAATCTGTGCATGGGTGTGGTCAGGATTTTGTTCACAGGCAAACAAACGTCACTGATTACAGTACATCTGGCAAAATTCAACAATTACATATTTCTTGAAAAAGGAGAGAAACTTTTACAATGACCATCTTTCAACATCTCATCAGTTACTATTTCCAGATGAAGTAGTAAGAAAGGAGTTGATGCAGAAATGTCTGCTGATGATAATTACAACGTGCATGAATGTAACTGTTAATATTATGTGCGATTTTAAAATCCATCTGTGCATCACACCTTTATCTTATTTTCCACACCTCTTTACTGTTAACCTAAATATTTCATTTGAAAGCACATTTTTCACTTTCTTACACATTAAGTGTCCTTTTCTAAATTCTGTGTAAACGGTGAATGTATGCATATTAACAGGGCAATCTGTTCTTACCCAAGTGTCAGAGGAAATCTGATAAGTGAGCGCAATCATAGCTTTACACCATCTGTGGTTTAGCTCTCTCTCTCTCTCTCTCTCTCTCTCTCTCTCTTTGTAGGATCGCTTAAATATTCATACAGAAAGTCTCAAAACATGCACATAGGATCAGAATACATTTCTAAAGATCAGAGCACATGACTGACCAAGCAACTACATCACTTCCCATCAGCCCCCCTTAAAATCACATGACTGACACGGAATTAGACTTTGCATTAAACTTGCAGGTGTTTCCTGATGCACAGAAAGGGCTAAAAACCAATTCTGACAAATGGATAAAAATTTATAAAGTGGTTAAAAGCGGAGCTTCTGGCACATATCTCTATTGATAGGTGTCCAAGGCCGATGTTATAAGAGTATTGCGGCTCCTCTATGACCTGAAGCAGGTTCATCCCTGAGCATTTCCCGACAACGCTATGTAGCTGAAAACGGGAAAGGTTAATACTGAAGGGTCTCATTCACCGCATTTCACTCGCTGATTTCCACCAGCATTTGTATCACCTGTCTTTGTAGTTTAGTTTAATTATCTGTTTAACGAGTTCATGTTCCGTGTTCCCGGTAATGTTTGGTGTTGTTTTGCTGAAAGTTTGTCTGCCTATCTGAGTTAGAGTGTGTGTGTTTTATTCTGTATGAGTCTGAGTGGTGGTGTATGAGCCTCTATTCTTTGTGTTTCAGTTTCATTATAAATGATATCTCTGTTTTTTTTTTTTTTTATTGGTGATACAGCAGCCTTATCAGGTTTCCTGTGGTGGCACAGACATGGGACAACATCCAAGTCATATGCCGCTCAGGAGCTTCACTATTAATAAGTTCAAGTTAAGCTACATGATTTATGCTGATATTTTTCAGGATTTAGGAGCATTCTTCAAAAAGTGGCAGTTTGCGACACACACACAGTTTGTCGAGGTTTATTGTATGCAATCCGAGTTGGCAACAGTGTAGTATGCACAGCTGCATGTACACAAGAATATTATGGGAATATTAATTCCCCTTGCTTTTAGTAGGAATTTTTTTTTTTTGGAATAAGGGCAAAATCGGAGTACCTTTTGCATGTAAACGCAGAAATTGCCTTCGAAACACACCACCATTGTCTGCTGCAGTTTTGCTAAAAGAGAGAAGGACAAGGTAATAATCATGTGTGGAGGAAGCTTCTCTATAACAAACTGTGCCACCACCACATGTGGGTGGAAACGCACCACTCTTTAACGCCAACACATGGAGAAACCTAACGCAGAAAATGTCAGCCAGGGCTCCTGACAAATCTGACTGAAAAGAGCCATTTTATGCCATTTTCCCCTCTTTTATGTCACATCCCTCCTTCTCCTGTTATTAAGCACCCTGTGCGGAGCCTCATAATGAGGTTTTGTCTGCAAGACGGTGGTTATGATGTCATCTTCCTCTGTTTAGGCTTCACCAGGCTACATGTCTATTGTATCCAATGATTTTAAACATTAGCACTCGTATCTGTCCGTCAAATAAAACAGCAAAAATACATTGAGGCAGCCTGTTAAGGGATAATTATAGATAATCATGGACAAACACAGCTTCTCAAGTCTAAGATATCATTTTATTAACAGTCCAGGAGGTAAAGCGGTTCAATATTAAGAATAGGAGTATTTTGTAAACAAATCAAAGGTGGACCATGTAATAACTAAATCAGAGAGATAAATGAAATGTAAATACAAAAGAAGAAAAACACTAATGTGCTACAGGTCTGTTATCTCACAATTTCACAGATTAAAATGCAGATAACTGCTGAATCACTGACTCTCTCAGGTCCTAAACGCATTCTACCTTTTGTTCGAACTTCTTTTTTCGTTGCAAAATTTTAATTAGTACCCCATGCATGCTGCCTAGAGTGAAACAAACTCCAGAGGAGACTCAACCAGGGTAAAATTAGGTCATGATGACAGCAGTGAAAACCAGGCAAACCAAATACACTGATTAACTTCTGCACCACCACCAAGTGGATACAAAAAGATTCTTGATAGAAATATAAAGACATATATAAAAGGGGGTAGCAACACTAAATGCAAATTCACGAGGATTTTAAGATATAGGTGGTGCCTTGATATGATATATTTGCTACAGCAAAAATTAGCATTGACACAATGCGACAAAATGAAACACGGCTAATTAGACATTGGCTTTCGCCCAGACTTTCACTGGTTCTGATAATATATAATTAATATAATATATTATTGTGCTGTCATTTAAAGGGGCTGTGAAAGTAGCCTTAATAACATTAATGGTGTTAATCAAACAAAACAGCCATAAAACCAAGTTCAAGTTCATACAACTAATTAACGTGGACTTTGAGGCTGTATTTCAATCTTTGAAGACAGTTCAGCCCTGCAGGATTTCCTAAAGTTTATGTTGCAATCCCCTCCCGTCCACTCCATGTTAGGTTCATAAACTACGGCTTGCTGTGTATGGAGCTGCCTAGCCACAAACTAGTCAGGTGACGTTAATGTTCATGCCGACTGGTGTGTGTCTGTATTTACATATACATACATACATATATATATATAGGAAATTGTAAATTTATTTATAATTTTTTTACAGCTAATAAAAGACGAACATATTCATTCTAGGCTGGACAAAAGTCTTGTCGCAATCATGTAACATCAAATTCTAGATCAAAGTAATTACTAAAATTGGTAAAATATAATGACTAAAATTAGTAAAAAATAATGAAAATTGCTTGATTAACTAAATATACATAAAACACAGGTATTAAAGCAGCTTTCAGGCAATTTATGACCAAAGCTTAAATGGCTTGGTGGCCATCATGAATCTTGACTAAAATCTTTTTGCAAAAACTATAGAAACCTTCAAGATCTTCTAAAAGCAAATGAAAATAATTTGCAAGCAGTAGTAAGACATTTCAGACCCCCTTGGTGCACATAGGTAAGCTCGGTCATGCAAGAAAAACTATCCACGAAAACAACTGGCTGCACAAAAGTTGTAGTTAGCCTCCTGATGACTCCCTCAAAAGCTCCATTGGGACTCATAGCTAGCAATGTCTGCTTCAGCATGAACTCTACATCATATTTCTTGCAATGGTCACCATACACCATACACCACACAGGTCCTGTACAAGACACAGCTAGAACACCATGATGTGCTTACCAAGGCCCTAACACGAGGAAACTGTTATTAGCAGAAACATGGAGAAAAAAATGATATTTGAGATGAATTATTAATTCAATCAATCATATCGCTATTCCACCAATGTTGTTATTGACCATCTAGAAAATTGCTGGACCCAGAGTTCACCGAAGAGCCAGTCATGTATGAAAGTGAGACATCACGGTTTAAGGTCACCTCCAGTACATAGGTATCACAAAGCTATGTAAGACAGGTGGGAACATTACTAGACGCAAATATCAACAGATTATAGCTTCCCATTGTGTTTCAAACCTACAGGTGGCTCAGATTTCTCACTACAGGGTTGATAACAGACTGTTTCTGACCATTTGATGAATGAGCTGCCCTCTAAAATAGCTTACTTGTGTATTAAAAATGGATTACAAGTGTATTTGGCCTCAAGAATTTTTATTATTGGTAATTTGAACATCTTGAAGGTGTCTGATTCTTTTAATATGATAATTATTCATCATGACAAACACCTGGGAGTCTGGTACCATCATGGCCATGTTTGCAGAGGCACTATTGACCCTGAATGATGCTTTTAAATTTACAATATGATGTTATATTTGCTATAACATTGTATATTTAGTTATAAACAAGGCCATTTGATTATTTTTCTGGAATAAATATAGTCTTGAAAGTGAAATTAGGTATTTGCGTCAAGACGTTTGTCCAGACAAAAATAAGAATGTTTATATTTAAGAAGCAGCAAAGATTAGAAGAAATTTCTTTCCAATACTGCTGCTAGCACATATTATTCAGTACCATCAGTGGGTTAATTTAAGTCATAGTTGATGAAAATTGGTTAATAGGTTGGTGAGATACGGCCTTTTATACATGAATGTCCTTATGTGCAACAAGACTTTTGTCAATGACTGTATATATACATATATATATGAATACTCACACACCAAACAGTACTTATTGACATTGAAGTATTTTAGTGATCCTTGACATTTAATGAAAAATCCTATATAAAGATTTTTAGTAAGCTACTGGGTTCATATCTTGCTTTAAACCAGGTCATTCTAGATACCACCTCAATCCACACACACTTTCTAACTTCTGACCTGCTTCAATAGGTCATGACTACAAGACTGAGGTAGGAACTGGATTTGAAGTAGAATGGAGATGAGTGTTTGATGGGGGATGGGACATTGGAACATATGGAAGTAATTTATAATCCAATAACTATTGCCGTGCATATGTTCCTGCGTTAGCAAGAAAGTAAGCATTTGTGACCAGAGCTCAAGACTCACCATAATGATTCTTTTTTTTCTCTCTCTCTAGGAAGCAAGTTCAAGGAATACTGCATGTTGCGGCAAATAGACATGGAGCTGTAGAGCGAGGATTTTACAGTTAGTTAAACATCAATCCAGTCCATCGTAGCACAACTCAATTTATAAATCAGCTGTCTTTAAAAGCTTTGCTTTTACGTCATTTGGTTAAACGACTTCTCGGCCGTAGAGCTCAGAAGATAATACTGTTCAACAGTGCATGTCTGCTCTAAACCACCAAATATGTTCTGTCATTGTTTCTCAGAAATAAACACCAAGGCTTTAGTCACCTAATACATATTATTCAAGAAAACATTCTTTTAAAGCAGAGACTTTAGGTGAAATTAAAACAGATGCGAATTCATGCAGATGATCACCATTTTTTGAGTTCTTCAAGTCTGGTCTTAGCACTGGGTGTTGTATTTAATGGTGTAACACCTAGTATTAGTTCATTTAAAAGAGATCTCCAAGTATTGCATCATTATTTATCATTAATACAGCTTTGATGTGAAGGATATAATTATAGAAGCTATTTAGATAAAAATTATTCATAATATATTTAGGCCATTCACTGCTAGACAAACGCTACAATTTGTAGGTGCTGGAGCCATTCATGACAGTCTAAAAAAAACACCAACAAAAAAAACTGAAATTCTTGTAGACTACTGGTTTCTAATCCAAACAAAACTAAACAGAAAAAAAAAACATTTTGCTGCTCAATGTTTAAGTTCCAAGTGGATTTGCAATTGTGAATTTCTGTCTACCATTAACCCATTTATCTCTTCAACAAAGCACACTATAATGGAAAGTCTATTAATTATTAAGCAATATGTAAAACATCATCTTTTATGATGTTAGTGCCAGACCTTTACAGGTTAATCCAGCCGCAAAGTCAAATAGGAAGAGTTACAAAGAATTCTACTGGGCAATGATATTCCCATCTTCCATGCTAGTAGTTCTTTAGTTACAAGAAGTCCACTGATTGGTCGATTAAGAGAAGGAATAAGCTAACAGCTCAATGATTCTCCTTCCTAAGTTCCTATGTTTTGCAGAATGGCTTCAGTTATAATTTAATAAGAAGTTGTATTCTTTTATTCACAATTTTCTGTATTGTTTCTGTTTCCATGCTGTATTTGTGTAAAACATGGACACATTCCATGAAAAGAAGTGTTAAACACTCTTTTAGTTTCAGACAAACTAATGGGTATAGAAAACTCCCAAATTCTTTCACATGAACAAGACGGTCTTCGCCTCTGTAAATCTGTCAACTTTTATTGAGTGCGTTGTTTGCATAGAATCTGTGAAATGATGTATGCTTTTAATTATGCTGTGTTTTGCCCGTGTTTGGCTGCAGACATATAATGGCTTTGCTAGAGGTTAAAAGATATATGTTAGGGAACGCATCAGTTTGGATGGAGATTCTATTTCATGTGTATTCACACACACATACACACACACAGGAAACCAGTCGACAATATCGACCCAGACACCCAGAAGAGGATAAAGACTTGGATACCATATTAAACATCTATCCTGTAACGTCAAAGTAAAGATCTACCACGGGGTCCCCTAGTGGCACAAGACATGTGCGTAGGTATGGCCTGAAGACAACAGGACGGACATGCAAACAATAAAACTCGGAGTGAGATAAGAAGACGAGGTTCACTTTGTCTGGTTGCTAGGAGAAGGTGGTTTGGACCGAGACTGAGTGAAGCCCATTGCCGTGATGCAAGATCACATGTGTTTTGTACTCATTTTGTTTTATTTTATTAAATTACTAGATCGGGAACTGATTGAATCTGCTTGGTCTTTCACACATCGACGAACAAGAGGAACCGGTGAGGCCTACAGAAGATGGTTCCTTACACTTCTCAGTTCTCCAGTTTCTGTACTATCTATGCTGGATATTCAGAACACTGCTGCACCGTTCTCAAATTCATGATGTTGATACGATAGCAGTCTCACGTGGTCATTTTTAATAACTTCACTGTGTAATTGAAATTGTTAGCTGTAAAATTAGGTCTTCATTTTAAATGCATCAAAAGGTCTTGTATATCAGATTTTGGACTACTTCCTGGTTTTGTATTTTACTTGGATTTGTTACTTGTAGACTTAGGTTTTCTACACACTCAATCTGAATGATGTGCTGTAATAGTGTGTAAAACTAAGAATGTTATTCATACTGTTATTACAGTGCTGAATTCAGGCTGAACTTCATGATATGTTTCCTGGCACTGCCTTAAATATGATTGATTCATGTGCTAAGCTTGCTTGTAAAGCTCATGTGGGTTTGCATGATTACTAAATAAACAAATAACTGATAACGTAGGTTGTGAGGGAAGATCTATTTCTTCAATTCGATTCTGAAGCTAATAGTTTTGTATATTTCCCATTCAAATAAAGAAAACCTGATCTAATGACAAATTCATAGGAATTATACCAAGTCAGGGCAATATAGGTGAATTCCATAGTACAGAAATGGTTTAAACTTCAATCCTACCACAATCTATTATAATACAATAACGTTTCATATAAATCCAGTTGTGAAAGCAGTCTTTAGTGGAAATCTTCTACAGGATAGTATTCAAGTTTCAGGATAAAAACCAAAACAAAACAAGCACCAGCCCACAGTAGTGAAGAAAAAATGTAAATGAAATAAGTAAATAAATAAGTAATAAATAAACGAGAAAGTGAGACGCATGGGTTGTATATTGTCCTACTGTATAGGACCTACAGTACTGCCCTGGAAATTATAACCCTGGGCTGGATATTATTTCTTAATATTTTCTATTCTTTTTCTTTTAAAAATAAATAAATGTAAAAAAAACTTGATAATGTGGGGAGGAGGGGATCTGGTTGAGACTGGAGGAGTGTACTGGAATTGGGACACACAAAGAAAAGGTCATACAAGGTTTTTACTGTCATTACTGGTTTGAGGTGACAAAGCAAGATTGTGTTCATTCATTCTTCCTTTAGTGACTGTACAGCTAGGGCTGTGAGATGTTAAAATTAGGCTACTAGTTAGTTCATATTTCTATTGTGGATGCAAAAAAATAAATACAAATAAAAAACCAAAGTGATATATAT
>JBCNYH010000027.1:6373064-6397857 GCA_039654325.1 Tandanus tandanus
ACACACACACACACACACACACACACACACACACACACACACACAAATAAAAAAGATATAATAATTATTTTATAATAATAATAATATATAATAATAATTTTAATTACTGAGTTATTATAAATATCAATCTGGTTTATTTATTATTTATAATTATAATTATATTATTTAGAATTTAAACCAGACATAAAAACAAGTTAGCCTATTAATAATGTCAACCATTTTTTTTTATTTCAGTACAAATGTGACCTGAACTAATACATTTAAATCATTCAAAAAATAAAATAGATTTATTCAAAAAGTGAAAAAATAAACAAACAAAAAAATGTACACAATTGTTCCAACAAGTAGCAATTATATCACCATTGCACTGCATATATTTAAATAAGACCGTGAACCTATAAAAATATATCTTGTAAAATACTTTTATAGTGAGGAAGTCTGTAAACTTATTTATATCCTTTTTAGATTTAAGGAACTGATTAACACACACCTGAATTATTTTCCTTACTTTGTCGCCATCTTGTGGTTGCTCTGAATTACTGCTGCAAACGATATCATGGACTATATTGACCATAATGCTTTGCGGCGCGCCTTTTTTAATTTTTTTTTTTTTTTTTTTTTTTTTTTTTTTTTTTTTTTGCGGTGATGAAAGCTTAATGAGATCAAGAACGAAATCAAAGCAACGCTGTTTTCTGGGTTGAAACCTAATTGTTTACTTTGACACTTTGTGCATTCGCATCGCACTGCTGACTAAAGCACAGTTAAAACATCAAAAATTAAATATTTCTTTGGGTATGTTATAATGTTTAATCCCTTTACACGGTCTCCTTCAACCCCCAAACAGCTCACTGCCATTTTCCCCACTAAACCGGGCTGTTCTTCTTCTTATTCATCCCAAAATGGCTGCAACTGTTTAATTAAATATATTACTCTACCCTATGATTAACAACACAGCACTGAATCTTCCATTTCTTTCGGCTGCTCCGGTTATCGGTCACCACAGCGATCAACCTTCTCAGTCCTATACATTCCTCTCTGTCCACCAAGCAGCTGCATTGTCCTCCTTCACCACATCCACAGATCTCCTCTTCAGCCTTCCGTTTCTCTTCCTACCAGGCAGTTTCATCCTCAACATTCTTCTACCAATATACCTTTCATCCCTCCTCTGCACCTGCAAAACCATCTCAATGTGGCCTCTCTCTTTTTTATTATTCTCCCCAAACACTCCTACCTGTGCTGTCCCTCTAATATATTCATTTCTTATTCTGTCCTTTCTTGTCCCTCCCAGAGAAAATCGCAGTCTTCATCTCTGCTACTGCAAGCTCTGCCTCCTGTCTTTTTGTCAGTACAGCTGGACAGCACAGCTGGAAAGCATAGCTTTCCCTTCACTCTTCCAGATATCCTTCAATCACAAATCCCTCCAGCCACTCTTCTCCACACATTCCATCCTGCCTGCACTCCGTTCTTCACTTCTCTACCACTCTCTGTTACCTTGGATAGTTGACCCCAAGTATTTAAATTCGCCCACGTCAACCACATGTAGCTGCACTCTCCCGTCACCCTCCCTCTCATTCACACACATGTACTGTCTTACTCCCGCTGACTTTCATTCCTCTTCTCTCCAGCGCGTACCTCCACCACTCCAGACTCATCACCACCTGTTCCAGGGTGTCATCCTGTCCTCCGCAAACATCCCAGTCCATGTTGAATCTTGTCTGACTTTGTCAGTCAACCTGTCCATGACTATTACAAACAAGAAAGGGCTCAGAGTCGACCTGTCCATGTCCGTCAGTCAACCTGTCCATGACTATTACAAACAAGAAAGGGCTCAGAGTCGACCCTTGAGCAGTCCCACCTCCACCTTGAGCCAGTCTGTCATTTCTACCCTCACACCTCACTGCTGTCACACTGTTCTCATACATATCCTGAACCACCCTTACAGACTCCTCTGCCACTCCTCACTTCCTCACACAGTACCACAACTCCTCTTCTGGTACTCTGTTGTACACTTTCACGGACACACAGTGCTCCTTCTGACCTTGCTTGTACTTCTCCATCAACATTCTTAAGGCAAATATGGCATCTGTGGTGCTCTTCTATGGCATGAAACCATACTGCTGTTCACAGGACACTCACTCACTCCTTAACTCGTGTGCCGTACCGATTAATCCTACTAGGGTCCCAGGGAGGCTGGAGCCTCTCGGCCGACACTGGGCAAAGTTGGGGTACACTCCGAACAGCTCGCCAGACCAGCGCAGAGCCAACACACACAACCATTCACACCTAGGGGCAAATTAAAACAGCTAGTTAGCCTAATGTGCATGTCTTTGGACTGTGGAAGGAAAGGCTGAAGAATTGGCTGGTCTGTGGATGACATATTAGTACTCCTACTTAGGCATGCATCCAAATAATGACAGCACACAAGGAAAAGACCTGAGGAAAAGCTTTAACACTGTTTGCACTGCGGAAAGATTCATTGCTATCCTGAAAAATGAATCCATTTCCAAACCTATTTTCTAATGAAGGTATGAGATTGGTATGAGATTGGCATGAGGATTGCCATCTCCCCTGGTCCTTTACCTGACATGTAACCCCACATAAATGACTGTTTTCTTCAGGCAGACGTGTTATATGTTCCAGTATCGCTGCCTTGGCCAATGCAGATGAATGGTTCATCTGAATATGAATATATCTCTTTCATCTGGTCATCCACACTCCATGATTTCTTCTCTTTAGCTCACTCTAACCTTGTTTTTTTTCTTTAAGTGTTAGTGTTGGTTTTCCTTTGGCTTTTCCTTGTAATCCTGTTTCATTCAGTCGATTTCTTACCGTTCTATCACAAATTCTTGTTGGTTTTTCTGGGCATATTGCATTCTCAAGGCATATTGCTTTTAATTTTTTTTTAATCCTGATGCTTTAACATCTTCCTTGGTCTACACATATGCTTTTCTTTTATACCATTCCCATTTTGTTCATACTTGCACCAAATGTTTTGATACAGCTGACTTCTGACATCTTTTGCCACACCCAGTGTTCTTGAAGGACTTTCATAATCCTTTCCATAGTTTCAAATGATAACTCTCTTATTGGGACCATGTTTCGATTAACCAAGTCCAACTGGTAATTACAGTCTGTAAACACTCTTAACTGCATCCCAGATCTTAACTTGATTATAATCATTTTATTTAATTGGTTTGAGGTATGGTTCACCTTTAAACAAACAAAACAAACAAACAAAAAGATATATATTTGCTATGAAGTAAAAAAGCAGGGTGGACATCCTCAAAGTGTGGAGATTCCATGATTTCTTTGCCTGTGGTTGTATCCTGTTTGGCACCAATGAGATTTTCCTGTTTCTCTATCCTCCGTGTTGCTGTTTCTCTTGCTTGTTTACATTCTCGTTGTCATAGGTAATAGCTGCCTTCCTAAAAGTTAAATGATTTGCTACTGCTTTCAACAGTACCAGTTTTGCATATGTTCTGTAGCTAGCTATGCAGTTTGTGCTTTTATATTGCAATAGCCAATGTTAACCATGACACCATGGCAATTAGACAAAAGGGATGTCCACTAGGGAGCCACTTGAGCAACACTAGATTAACAAAAGCTGCGCATAAGATGATGTACACCGTCTAAGGCCACCACCAGAAACATCACTGCTTATGAGCAGCAAGTGAAAATCAGCTTTGAGGTTTTCTGTTAGAGACAGCATGGGTTATAACAGTTAAAGGTGACAAAAACACTCTTAAAAATCTTAAATCTTGAATGACTGCTCTCAGTAAAGTTTGGTGTTCCACAAGGCTCTGTTCCAGGCCCACTGTTATTTTCCCTCTACATGCTTTCTATCGCTACAATAATTTATAACATGGTACTAGCTTTCACAGCTGTTCTGAGGACACATAGCTGCGTGTTTCTGCAAAGTGTGTAAGGATGTGCAAGACATTAAACACTGAATAATGTGTTATGTTATAATTTCTTTAATAAGACAGAGGGGATTCCACTACTAGTAATAAGGGTTTTTACTTATATAGCAATCAAGGTTTTACTGTCGTGGGTCAAAATCTGTGGGTCTTTAATAATTAAATCTTTAGGTGGCTTTAGTTAATTATTCTGCATGGGGTGTGGGACCTTTCCCATAGGGTCATACCCGTCATTTTTTAAAACTGAAGATCATATCCAGTTTCTTGCAGAGATTCCTTTCCAGTTTTCTATTCATTTCCTCTTTACGACTCACAGCACAGGCTAACTGGTGAACACAGGTGCTAGCAGATAACTGTGCTGACAAAGTGCCTACAATTGTCATGGTGATGTGTGTTTTGTAGCCTATTGATACAAAGATAACAAGATGGTTAAACCTAGGCATTCTTTCATAGTCTCATTTCTTACATGGGGTAAGACTTTCAGGGTTACGCACCTATCGTGAACACAAGAGATTTCACATGGTGTAAGCCCCCAAAACACCCCATGAACCCCTTGCCTATCGCCTTGTATAGGCCTTGACTAAACATTTTAGTGAAACTCTTTATTTGAGATATTGTTTCCAAAAGGCACGGAGGTTTAGAGCAATGATCCCTCCAGTAGTTGGAAACCAATAGCTATATTGTTATTTGATGTTCATAAAATCTAAAATCTATAAATATCCCTAGCTTATAATCAGCTGTTCAGTAAACAAGACACTGAAGGGTCTCAAGAGTAATATTTCAGGAAATATTTGCCTCGTTTGGTGGCAAAGGAACCTGTGATAAATGTTGAGTCAGTGAGTAGACTAGACATGGCTGCAGTGTCTCACCATTCGTGGGAAATAAGGCTGATTTGGTCTGAAACCTGGGGAGATTTTCCCTCATGGATAGGTTGAGCCTTCGTTTCAGTTAGACAGACAAAAAGCCTTTTGTGGCTCCTGATATGAATCTCAATGGATCTCTTTCTAAGCCTCCACTCATTCTCCTGGCCAAGGAAAATAGAAAGAATAAGGGTTCGATGAGGGGATAAAATGCAACACTGCAACATCGAGCCGGTGACCGTAGCATTAATTTTTGCAAGGTTGTTTTGTGTGACGGGTTTCACCTGGCACAAGCTATTTTTAATGCTAAAAAAGACAACAGAGAGCACAATCTCTTTTCAGCTATTCTGTACTGTTAGGTAGCCCACAATTCAAGCTGATTTAGAATTTTTCGTAAATATCGAAGAGGACATATCACAATTTGTATGTACCGTATAGCAGTACTTCATACAAAATGCCCAGATGCCCTGCTCTACAGGATAAAGGAAGTGCCCACTTCTCCCATCCATGCCAGCCAAGGGAGACACACAATCTGGCTTGGCCTCTTAAGAACATTCATGTGGGGTCACCCAATGTGTGCAAACAACACAGCCAGACTCCCTTCTAGTCAAACACTTGATTGTGCCAGCCCTGGAACTTGCAGTAAGCCCACACAGCAGGCAGGGCTCATGGGACTGAAAAGGTCAGGTGACACAGGGTCTTACATGCCATTATTAAAACACAACCTTAAAACAATGTTCAACAAACCTTCAGAGAGTACCTTGGGTTTTCTAGTACTCTCCGCTCTGCCATATGTCTAATGCTACCATCTTTGGTGTTGGGAAGAAACTAGCTACAAACAACAATGCTTTTAACAAGCCATTAAGTACCTATTTGTTAGCATAGGAGGTTAGTTATTTTAAAAATAAAACAATCAGTGTGGTGTTTCATTGGTTACGTGACATTTAGCATACATAGATATGTCTGGAGACTAACCTGATCACCATATAGCTAGTACCAATGGAATTAAGACTAGCATTCATGGACATAATTATCAGTGCTTATTAGCTTGGCCATAGCTTAGCTGATTTAAATTATGAGTCACAACATCAGTGAATTTCCAGTCAATCATAGAGCACCGCACACACACACACACACACACACACACACAATTATAACCAGAGGCAATACCACACTGCCAGTCCAGTGTGTTATTGGGAGGCGGGAGGAACCCAGTGAACCTGGAGGAAACCCACACTAATGCAGGCAGAGTATATAGATCTCCACACAGACAATTACCCAAAATCAGGAGCTGTGTGGATTGTATGAAGGATGCTTTCCTCCGACACTATGCTGCTGCCCATGGAGGCAAATAAAACCCCATTCTGTCCTAAATGTAGCCATGTAGCCTCGTGATGCTTCATAATTATTCATTTGCTATTCGCCTACTAGGGTCACGAGAGCCTATCTCAGCCGACTCTGGGCGAAGACAGGATACACCCTGAAGAACTCACCAGTCCACCACAGGGCCAACACACACAACCACTCAACTAGGTGCATTTTGGTACAGTCAATTAGCCTACTGCAAGTCAATGGACTGTAGAAGGAAACCTGAGTACCCGGAGGAAACTAGAAGAACATGCAAACTCCACAGAGATTCTGCCTGAATGAATGAGTTCTACAGCACAGTTGAGCGGGAACTCCGAGGCTGCATTGATCTTGTGCCCTCTCAATAAGCAGCTTAGATCAACACCTACATGCAATGTGTTTGTTTTTTTAGTGCATCACCAGTGTCTTTAATGGATTTTGGTATAGTAACAAACCCCCCTCCTTCCAACCCCCCCACACACACATATCACCTGCAGTGAGTGGCTCACGGTCAGCATTTAAATCAAGGTTCGAGCATTCGTACCTTGGTCAGTGCAGCTCGAACGAGGGGAATCCTCTGGTCTCGCGAGCTCTCCTCTTCCTCCTCCTCCTCCTCCTCCATCGTCGTCGTCCGGAGTTTTTCGTTTCTTCGACATGGGGTGATCTAGATAGGACGCAGTGTTTTGGAAATGCCCTCTGGTGTGGATAGGGAGACGTGAGTGAAGGCGAGGCACTCTGGACTGTGCAGTTATGCACATGCGTTTGGCTGCGAGGCGACAAGAAGCAGAAGCTCTCGTGCATTCAGACTCCAGCGGTTTCCCGTCCCCAAACCGGCGCGCTCAGGGAAAAGTTGGCAGGTGCGCATGCGACTAAGAGAGAAACGAATGCACCACAGGAAAACAAAACAACAAATAGTTTGCTTATTGCTCGGAAACGAGCTTCCCCTGCCAAGTGATGGAATGCCTCGACTTGCTGAAATCACGTGCGCCCGGGATTATACTGAAGCAGGAAGAAACTACACGTCCACGAGAGCGCACGGCTAAAGTCTCGCTCGCGTCCTGTGCTTGGCGGCGCGCGCATCCACGCGCCTCGCTCTTGTATTCTGCGGCTCCACTCTGGCAGGTCCATAGCGTTCACGTGCATGGCCAGAACTCAGCTGGCAACTCAGAGAAAGGTTGCACAGACTGGCTAGGACGTGATAGTTTCAACTGAATGCAACTCAGGCATCCTGCGTGTTTTTGAACCGTCTTTAGATCAGTGCCAAAGCTTACTAATTACTCACAAGTCAGCGCCAGATGTGGAAACATCTGTGCCGTCAGGGAGAAGCTTTTGGACATCCGTGTGTGGCCAGTTTAGATGGACGCACGAGCCACTTCGCTGTGCTATGGACGGCTGAGAACCGCGTCGCACCTTTGGCTCTTGCGCGCGTATCGAGGCTCCAGCGACGAATTAAAAGCGTTGCGCGCGCCCTCATCAATCTCTCCGCCGAACTGCCTGATCCGGTTGCCAGGGAAACGAGAATCGAGCGAACGGGCATGGTTTCAGTAGCCAGCGCTTTAACTATTTCAACTTTGCGCAGCGGTGAGCTCTCTGTAGATGCGAACTCTCAGGGACTTCCAGTGGTCAGAGTGGGCTTTTTGACAGCACGAGGTGACCAGTTTTCTGTAAATAAAGGGTTGCCCGGGAGGGGGGTGGATGTGCGTGTGGAGGGGGGAAAGGGGGTTGTTGCTTTTCCGTTCATGAGCGAGCCAGTGACGTCAGTGGCCTCCTCCGCAAACGGCACCAAGGCTGTCGCTCAAACTGACTTCAGTGCTAACCTCACTTGAGTTCTTCTGCGTTAGTGCGCGCGCGCGGTGGACAAGACAGTGGATCGGAGGACGCATATGAGAATTAATTAATTAATTAATTAATTAATTAATTAAAAAAAAAAAACCCGCATGAATGCAACAAACACGTGCCTCTGAAATGGTCTTTTGCAGAATTAAAACCAGGAGTGCATTTCTGGAAGGTTTTATAGATTGCAATCGGTCACAAAAAAGATGTGCAAACTCTTTGGGTTCGTGCAGGATGGCATTCTCTGATTTGTGAAACTAACAGCGCGGCACCTGTTGAATGAGAAGTGTGAGAGGATCAGATGGAGCTGGGGATGAATAAGGGAGTGTGTGCAGCATCATTCACTCCCTGTGTTGCACACAGACAAACTGGAATGCAGCTCATTTTAGAGGGAAGGACACGTTTCATTTTCTGCGCATGAAATATTAATAATAATAATAATAATAATAATAATAATAATAATAATAATAATAGTAATAATAATAACTTGGACCAGCACTGTTGCAAGATTTCGAAAACCAGAAACAAAAAGGTGCCTGGTGGTTGGTGTTGTTTGGAAATACTGCAGATGATCTTTTAAAACCCCACCCTCCAGGGAGCTGGTTCATTGCAGTTTTGATTTTGATATACTATACTAATCCCGCAAGGGAAATTTCTGCATTGATCTTGTCGTCTGAAGGGTTAGATTTTTCACTAATGCTACTGACGAATACTGCAGTCCATCAGGCTCTTGGCGCTCTGCTCTCCCCCTATTCACTGCAGCTACTGACGTCAAAGCTGCTTGCGTCAATGCGCTCTCTTTGACAGAAGGAGATTTTTTCCCCCCTCTCATAGGAACCTAATGTGATTACCGACCAAAAAAAAATCCCTCCTCACTCCTGCTCATTTGATTGTTTATATGCAACGTGAGAAAAAAAATGTAGGCTTTTAACCTACAGCAACTTCATGTGGTATTTTTATTTATTTATTTATTTATTTTGGCAGAAGGAAATCACGGGACCTTTGAGACAATCTGGAAGGATCTGTTGTAATGTCTGAGGCAGGAATTCAGTTTTGCAATGCACTTCTTACAAGGTAACACCTCAGGCCCGTGTTTCCGCCTGTCTGGCACCTTCCACCCCCTTCCCGCCCCTCACCCATGGAGGAGCACACGTGTCGCAGAGGGTACAAAGTGAATCAGTCTTGCTCGCCTATGGCTCGCGCCTGTATGACGCGCGTACTCACGCGCGTCATAAATGGCTTGCCAGGCGCGCGTGACATGCAAACGCACTGAAAGGAGAGTTATAGAGTTTGATTGCTTCACGAGATTGATTTGCATGCTGCCAAAGTAAAGTGCAATATATGACCTCACACTGACCCCTACATTGCACAGATTGATGATTATTTACTCGGTAAACCACTAAGTCATTGGTTGATTATGGACAACACTATAAGAACATTTTTGGTGCATAAGTGCACAATTTGCAAATAACAAATTCACAAAAACATGAGATCAGCAAATAAATAAGATACTGAATGAGTGACACACACACACACACACACACACACACACACACACACACACACACACACACACACACACACACACACACACACAGATATTTAGGTGTTTCATATATAAAGAAGATAGCTATGGTTCCAGAACACTCATCTGTATATTTTACAGCATTTACTTGTGGAATTGGCTGTATTTAGCTATTTGCTTTACAAGACACATCTGAATAATTACTTTGCATTCATGACATGTTGAAAAAGTACCATACTGAAAAGCAAAACCTTCATTGCATTGCTTTACAGTTTGTTGCTTGATATATTTACATGCAGGCTTATATGAATGTATATATTCAGCAGGCGAGTGATGGCAACCTGTAGCCATCATAGTGTGTTTAGAAGTCTTTTGCAAATAACATTACTTTTATTATTATTATTATTATTATTATTATTATTATTATTATCATCATCATTACTGATAATAATTATAATACCCATGAACCTACCTTAGAGTTGCTCTGGACATGACTTTTCCCAGCAAATCTAGTAATCACATCAGTGAACACTAGCTGCCTTGTTTACTATGAACAAAACATAATACAAAACAACAAACAAACAAAACATAAATAAGTATCAGAGGTATATCTCTTATTATAAATAAATAAATAAAATCAGTTTCTCTGCTGGCTACAGCAGTAAGAAAGCCAGGAACACTTGGCATGCCATGTGGAAACACTGATTTCATGTCTTTGTTGAGCAAATAATGCAGAAACTCCACAGAAATGTTAAAGTCCCTGAGGAGGAGAGGAGCCCAAAACATTCATCATGTCGCCAGATCTCTTCCAGGAATGTCTCTGCGTAACAAAAGAAGTTTGCCTGCAGATTACAGACCATTTATTCAGGTGATGTGACAAGAGTTAAAAAAAAAAAAAAAAAAAAAAAAAAAAAAAGTAAAGAGCCTGTTAGCATTGACACAGACTGTCCTCTGTCTGACTGGTGTCTTGTCAATCTGTGCTATTTATCCCAGATGCTACTTAACAGTTAGGTGTTAGGTTTAAGGGTGGTAAGGTGGTGCAGTGGTTAACACATGTGCCTCACAGCAAGAAGGTCCCGGGTTCGATTCCTGGGCTCGGGGATTTCTGTGTGGAGAAAAAGCATGCACAGTAGGCTGAGTGGCAGTTCAAAATTGCCCCTAGGTGTAATTGAAAGGTTGTGTGTGTTGCCCTGCGATGGCCTGGTGAGTTGTTCAGGGTGTACCCCGCCCTCGCCCAGAGTCAGCTGAGATGGGCACCAGCCTCCCTGTGACCCTAATTAGGATTAAACGGCTTAGAAAATGAATGAATGTTAGATTTAAGTCTTACTGTTAAGGCGAAAGTCAAGTTTAGGGTTAGGATAGAGTTTATTCTCTGTAGGTATGTAGGTTGTGGAAACAGGTAGGTCTCTGTAGGTTATGGTAGCATGTGTGGAACCGCTGCTCCCTGGTGTGGTGTTTCGGGCATGTCCAACCGGGAAGAGACCCCGGGGTCAACCCAGAGCACGCTGGAGGGACTATGCCTCTCAGCTGGTCTGGGAACGCCTCGGTGTCCCCCCAGAAGAGCTGGAGGAAGTGGCTGGGGAAAGGGATGCCTAGACCCCACTGCTTAAGCTACTGCTCCCGCGCCCCGACCCCAGATCAAGTGGAAGAAGATGACGAAGATGGTAGCATGTTCTGTCAGTGTAGCACAAATCATCAGGACACCAGAATATGTTTCTAGTACGCAAAATTGAACTGAACCCACACAACTCCAGGGTTATGGGTCGACCCATACTTCAGAATGCATTTGACCTACATCACATACCATAGAAGGGAGTTCTCGTTCAATTTCATTAATGAGGTTTTTTTTTCATTCAGCTTGATAAATAGATTTGTTTATTCATTCATTTCTTCAGTAGGCTAGGAATTCCAAAATCAGTATGTTGAAGTTCATTTTATAGGTTGGCAAACAACTGCCAATTAAAAGTGACCAGTTTGTTTGTATTCTAATAGCACTTCCAGATAAGACCTATATGCAATGTTGTAGCTGGTTGTTGTTTCTTCATCTAAATGTCCTTCTCTTATATCTGAGCAGGTAATCAGGAAGGAGAGTTCTTTCAGTCTTAGTCAAAGATACAAGGTTGGACATGGAGAGGAGAGTGAATTCCATACCGATAGTCTCTCCACTCCTGGCTAAGAGAAATATTAACATGGAATTCACCATCAACCTCACCAGATTCTACAGACGACAACAACAATAATAATGGTTTATTGCAAATACATAAAATTACAATGGCTCTTCTGTGCAACATAGTCATCAGACTTCATAAGTTCTTCTGGTGAGTTTAAATCTCTCACCCTTAATCAGGAACACAATCGAAACAAGAGTAATCCTTATTAGAAAGCAGTATTAATACACTAAGTGATCCTCATCTCATCCTCACCTATGATCAGCACCAGGAGTTGAGTGAGTCTCAACTCCAACAGAAGGTAGATGCTCACAATCCTTAATAGAGTACATTATAAAAAGACTGAGTGATTTGCATAATCAATCGTGAACTGTATATGTACTTTAATAAACTGTATCCTCAGCAGAAACATTTTTAACAATTGCTCTCACCGTATACATGGATCAACACCTTGTCCGAGAGAGTGACATATTTGGCCATGACCACCCACTCACTCATTCAACTGCCAAACTGCTTAATCCCTTATTAGGGTCATGGAGAGGCTGGAGCCTGTCTCAGCCGGCATTGGGCGAAGGCATGGTACACCCTGAACATCTCACCAGACCATCGCAGGGCCAAGACACACACAACCATTCACACTCACATTCACACCGAGGGGCGGTTTGAAACAGCCAGTTAGCCTAATGTGTACCTCTTTGGACTGTGGGAGGAAACCGGAGGACCTGGAGGAAACCCTCACAAGCATGGGAAGAACATGCAAACTCCGCACAGAAACACCTGAGCCCGGGACTCATAGCCAGGCCCTTCTTGCTGTGAGGTGAACGAGCTAACCATGACGCCATTGTGCCGCCTTATTTGGCCATGATCAGCCAAATAAAAACACAGTCTACACAAACAGGAAATGCATCTACTGCATACACAGACACAGAGAAGCACTTAGTATCTGGCAGTGTAACATTTCCATGTCTGTCTCTCAGTGTAGATAGTTTAAATACACAAGATACACAGTGCTGTACAATGGAATTTTGATTAACCACACACACACACACACACACACACACACACACACACACACACACACTTTATTTTACTACCCTAATGAGGAGGAACTGCCTTTGGTATATTTATCAATGCAGGGACTCTTGTGCAAAATCTAGGGAAACACATGTGCTTTGTTTGTGCCCACACCAATTGAAAAACAGGTTAATTTTATTCAGTGCATTTTATTCCTGAAAATATTTTGTGCTTGTTTGCAGTGCCACCTTGTGGCTTTCTGTGAAATTCGAAGGGAAAATAATCTTATTAAATATTCAACATTTTTATCAATTAGATTGTTATATAATTATTAATACCCCAGCTACAACTCTAGAATTAATGGGCCCATTCAAGACAGCAGGCAGTTATTCACCTGCAAGTGGGTTATATAATTTTATTTGACATTCTTAAGTAATTCCAAAATGAATGGTTAATAGAACCAAAAACATGACTTCATTCCACTTAGAACTGAAAGTTGTGAAAGTTGAGTTGAAGTGTCTCCCCACTGGAAATCCTTCATCGTGATAGGATGAAGCTGCTGGAAAGAAAGCTCATCCAGTCTGGATGAGCTACGATATGAAATCACTTTGCCTGTACAACTTAAGAAGCACTTTGTTTGCACAGCAGATGAAGGCCCTTTGTCTGAAACATCCTGTTTTTCTGTAAACGTTGTGTACAACACTGTACATTTAATACCTCTACACACTCACTCTGTCTCTCATTTGCCGAACCGCTTAATCTTATTGCGGTCGTAGGGAAGCTGGAGCCCATCTCAGCGGACTCCGGTTGAAGGCGGGGTACACCCTGAACAGCTTGCCATAATATCGCAGGGCCAAGACACACACACAACTCACACCTTGGGACAGTTTGGAACAGCCAATTAGTTTAATGTGCATGTTGGAGGAAACCTACACAAGCACGGGGAGAACATGCAAACTCTACACAGAAACGCCCTCGTCGAGCCTGGGACTCAAACTCAGGACTTTCCTGATGTGCTAATCACTACGCCACCGCGCCGCCTCTATACACATAAAGACACAGTATTGTTATTTTAACAACATTTTTGAAATTATGTATCTTTGCTTGTTAGAAAGCTGTGGTCAGACGTCATGGGTTCTGATACAGAAATTATTTAATATTAACACTGATTTCTATTTCTATTCCTATTGGACGGCACGGTGGTTCAGTGGTTAGCACGTCCGACTCACAGCAAGAAGGTCCTGGGTTCGATTCCCGGGCTTGGGGTGTTTCTATGTGGAGTTTGCATGTGCTCTCCTTGCTTGCATGGGATTCCTCAGGGTACTCCGGTTTCCTTCCACAGTCCAAAAACATGCCCTTTCCCAGAGTAGGCTGAGATAGGCGCCAGCCACCCTGCGACCCTAATTAGTAATAGGCGGCTATTATAGAAAATGAATGAATTTATTTCTGTTATTATTATTTTAGCTTTCTGGAATCATTTCTGGATTGCAGAGTAGGGTTATGTCCCTCTCATAAAGGTGCCAATTAAAAACCAGTATGACAGATTCATATTCAGGGTTACAGAACTCGGTGTTAGCTCTGCACTGCTAAACCTGAGTATTCTACACACCTCCAGATAGCTGCAGTTCCTCACTTAAGTGAGTGGAATTTGCTCATAAGAGGAGAGTAAACAGAGCAGAATGGCACTGGGCAGAGTGAGGCATGAAAGTGCTGAGAGAAGGCTTGTGTTATGACTTCAAACACATACAGGACGAGTTTCTCTATAAGCTTGTGTGAAGCAGTATTCCTATTTGATAAAACAGACCTAGTACATAGCTAAATATGGTTATAGGTATGTTTAATATCCCTCCTTCCAACCATTTGCAGAACCACTTAATGCTATTAGGGTCACAGAGAGGATGAAGCCCATTTAAACCGACACTGGATGAAGGCTGGGTACACCCTGAAAGCTCGCCAGATCATCGCAGGGCCAACACACAGAGTCATTCATAACCACACTCACACCTAAGGGCAATCTGGAACAGCCAATTAGCCTACTGTGCATGTGGGAGGAAACCAGCATACCCGGAGGAAACCCGTGCAAGAATGGGGAGAACATGCAAAGCCGAGCCCGGGACTTGAATACAGGACCTTCCTGCTTTGAGGTGGACGTGCTAACCCAGGGGTGTCAAACTCATTTTCACTGAGAGCCACATCACTAAATTTCTAGGTCATTGAGGGCCAAATAATCACTGAACATCTATTCATAAAGTGCAACCATAAAAACTGCATGGCAAAATAATTAGTGAAGGCATTTGTCCACATTTCTTTTATTCACTTCCCTTTTCTGACAACGCTTGACAGCAACTAACTTAGAATCGTTCTTGATTCATGAATGACAAGCTGTTTACTTGAAATAGGTTGCTGCCACCTAGTGGATGGATGATGAATTATGTTTCATGGTAATGGTTGATGTAGTTGAATGTATGATAATGGGCTCCTGAATTGTATTGACAAGGTGGGTGGCTATCAAGCTGCAGCCATCTGCGACCAGGAGTCCATCGGAGCTAACTGGCTACGCTCGCCTCTCTCAATTACAATGAGCACCAACCAATCAAGGGTGCTTGTGTACCCTCAAGTGTGCGCATGTGAATGCTTATATCTCTCCCTGGTTGGTGTTGGTCATGTGTGATAGGGAGGCAATACTTGATATTTTTGAGGAAAAGTACAATAACATAATCTTTTAATGAAATCTCTCGCGGGCCACATAAAATGAGTTAGTGGGCCGAAGTTGACCTGTGGGTCTTGAGTTTGAAACCTGTGTGCTAACCACTACTGCACAGTGCCACCTGAGTATGTCCCATGTTTTGTGTGTGGGGAGGCTGGCACCCATCTCAGCTGACTCTGTGCGAGGGCGGAGTACACCCTGGACAGCTCGCCAGGCCATTGCAGGATATAAGATTTGTGAAGTGTTTTTGTAACCAGTCTCGGTCAGATGATAGTTTTATTTTTAATTAAGATCCAGTAGCTCTGTAGCGATTGTGCAGCTCCAGCTGATATGATTTCACAAATAAAATCTTAAAATGATTTATGCTGAAAGCAAAACATCAAAAAAAATCAATTTACACTTTGTACAAATGATTGTCTGTACAGAACACATTCCCCTTGCTATTAGAAAATCATAAATAATTCCACATGAAATGGTTGAGCAAATTATTATTTAAACAAATCTATAGGCACTGACGGAAGCAGCGTTCATATTTACACTCCAGACAAGGCCTACGGTATAATCGCTCCCACCTTCCCGCAGCGTAATAAACTCGTTCAAGTCAAAGCAGTTGAACTTAAGAATCCAGACTTCATAACTTTGTGCTGTTGCATATATCGAGTGCTAGTTCAGAAACCGACATTATCACTGGAAAATCAGTGCACAGTGCTCTGCTGCCTACAAGGACGGAGGCGTGATGGGTGTCCAGGCCGTGGACAGTCTGACGTGGGTGGCGCTGTCGTAGGGTGATGCGTTGTGCACCTCAGTGGCGGGTGTACCGTCATAGAGGGGAGATCCAGGATTGGGCACCGTCGCTGGGTGAGACAGGCTGGCATAATGATTGGCAGAGCCACGGAGGTACTGGGAGCCCAAGCTGCTCACCATTCCACCTGTCTGAGACACTGGAGTCAGCGGTGCGTTTCCTACGGTCCACAAACTGGTGTACTGACTGCAAGAAGGCAGGATGTGGAAGAGACGTTAGATATCTACAGTGTAGCATTTATAGAGAATATATATTTATTGTTTATAGCTGATCGGTGTGTGTGTGTGTGTGTGTGTGTGTGTGTGTGTATACACATACATACATACATACATACACACACACATACATACATACATACACACACACACACACATATATATATATATGTATGACCTATACCATAAGCTGGTGATCACCAACCCTGTTTCTGGAGATCTACTTTCTTTCAGATTTTATCTCTAAAACCTTACACGCATTTTTTAGCTCGGCAAGAACCTTCTTAATGATGGTGAAGTAAATGATGGTCAAAGTCTTTAGGTATGTAGACCTCCAGGAACAGGGACAGTGACCACCACCGTAATCTATAATCACCAGAAGCCATTTTTATATTGGTGTTGTTATATGGAGAAAAGTGCTGACCTGGAGTTGGAGTTGGGTGGAGAATGTTGGCCCATTGGAACCATGCTGGAGTGAGAGGACATCTGTTGACTGGACCAGTTCTCATGGGCAGGCAGCATGGATAAACAAGCAGAAGAGTTTTCGGAGTAACCAGCTGCAACGCAACCAAAAATACATGATATAATACTGATATAACCTTCACCACATATAGAGCAATACAAAGCAATGGCTTAAGTGTTTAATGCACTCTTGTGTGTATATTTATATAGGTGAGGGCATTGAACCGAACATTTCACAACTGAGGGATGCATTTTTTATGACTAGGAGCTCCGATGTGCACAAAGGCTTCAGGAATGTAAGACATTCTCCAGTCAGGGGTATTTGTTTGAGCTTCTCATTGATGGCATGGAGTCAGAGGTCATGTGTGCCAGTGTGAGGAAAGTAAAAGTGTGTGTTCTTACTGGGGGAGGTCGTTCGGTGAGGGTAAGGGCTGGGGTAAGGTGAGGAGCGATGACTTCTCAATGTGGAGTAACGTTCACAACCGTGAGACGAGGGCAGAGACAGAGCGCCACCAAACTGAGGGTGAGAGTTGGCAGGAGGACAGAGAGATCCACTTCCTGGAAGAAACCAACCACTCACTACACACAGAGAGCATAGGTTGGGTTAGAAAATTATTGTCACATTCAATATACACAGTGGCATTAGTGTTAATAATATTAAATGATTCATTCATTTGTCAAACCGCTTAATCCTACTAGGGTTGTGGGGAGGCTGGAGCCTATCTCAGCCCACTCTGGGCGAAGGTGGGGTACACCCTGAACAGCTCACAAGTCCAATGCAAGGCCAACACACACATACAACCATTCATGCTCACACCTAGGTGCAATTTGGAACAGCCAGTCAGCCTAAAGTACTGAGCGTGTCTTCGGACTGTAGGAGGAAACCGGAGTACTAGGAGGAATCCCACGTAAGCACAGGGAGAACATGCAATTGAATATAAATGATATTAATTCAGACTCACATTGCGTATAGCCAGACTGCTGATTCTCAGTGACTTCATCCATGATTTCCTTGTGATCAGTCCTACAAACCCACATCAAGTATAATTCTATGAAATTAATATAAGCAAAATAAAATCAAACACATTTGTTGTCACTGCTGTATTGATATACCTTTCTTTGGCATCTAGGAAAGCTTTGGCGAAGGGGTTGTATTTGATTTTGAGTGCAGTGATCTGAAAGAAGATATTAGCTTCATTAACGGACAGTCTCCAAAGCAACTTGACTATTACAGACAAAACAACGATAATGCAATGCTTTAACACTGTAGTGCGGTGCAGCTCACCTCTTCATTCTGGTATGCAGTGACTGCTATGAACTGGGTTTCAGGGAAGGAATGACTGGTGATCATTCTGTGTGGCCCTCCGACACGTACGATGTGGACGCGCGGTTCGTATTTGTGTAAAGAGTTGAGCATGATCTGAAGAGAAAAGAAAAGTGATGAAGAAAAACTTGTAAGAGAAGTAACTATCAAGAAAAAAAAGAGTATAGAAACCTTGAATGACTTGAAATTTTTAATTTTTTAATGCAAATTGAGTTTAAAGGTTCTCATTCACTAGTGAACAGCCTACGTGTTTTTATCTTTCGTTATCGTTTTGGCTGAATATAAAAGGTTTCCTGGTGAAATCACCCAAGCACATGGGCTTAGTATCTCTTATTCACCTGTTCCACATCTTGTTTTGGTTCTGTGTCTGTTTACAGTAACAGTAAAAAGACCAAAGGAGTGACCAAGAAGTGTGCCAAAGGAACAATTTTACGCACGCATGATAACTTGGCAGGGCAACACTCATTCAAAGAGTGAAAAAGTCCAGGATTACGTGTTAAGAAACAGAAAAAGGCAGATGATTTCAAGGGAAGTAAAAAAAATATATGGTGATTTACAAATAATAATCGCGCCCGTCGTTGACACTCGCATAGAGGAGGAAGCAAACGGTTTCAGAAAGACATTGTGGCCGATTCCATTTTATTTCCAAGTGATAATGCTGTATTTCATTCATTCATTCATTCTCAAAGCTCCTTAATTCTAATTAGGGTCACGGAGAGGCTGGCGCCCATCTCAGCCGACTCTCAGAAGACAGGGTACTCCCTGAACAGCTCGCCAGGCCATTGCAGGGCCAACACATACACAACTATTCGCACTCACACTCACACCTAGGGGTGATTTGCAACCACCAGTAAGCCTAGTGTCCATGTTTTTGGACTGTGGGAGGAAACCGGAGTACCCGGAGGAAACCCACGGAAGCATGAGAAGAACATGCAAGCTCCACACAGAAACGCCCTGAGCCCGAGAATCGAACCCAGAAACTTTTTGCTGTGAGGCGAACGTGCTAACCACTGCGCCACCATATTTCATGTTTACTTAATATCCCTGATAAGTAAATGGGCCCCTTTAAGCCCATTGCTAAAATGTTGATTCGATAGAAATGTTACATTTTGAGCAATGTTGGGAATTGAAGTGGGTCAGGGAGACATCGCTCAGCAAGTTAAAGCTCCAGGTCCATTGAAGGGCCCTCAAGAAAAGCCCATAACCCAATTCCTTATCCATTTCTAGCCTACATACCGGTAGATGGGTATCAGATGAAAAAAATGTACCAGTTGCATTAACAGACCTTGTGTCATTATATTTCATTTGATTTAATACAAACAAAAATAGGAAAAGACATTAGATGTAATGATATATTGGATAAATATGTTTATAGATATTAGATCATTGTAGTTCTTTCTTGATGCAAGTGGTGTAGAGCGAACCTGTCCTCCGCCGTTGAGTTTGTTGGTGAGTTTGACTCTGCTGAAGGAGAGTGGAGCTTTCATCCAGTGCGCTCCGAAGTTTGGGGAGTCGGGGTGCATGTACACGCAGCTGGAGGTGCGAGGCTCGGGTCTGCCTCCCGCCACCCACTCCCCATTCACATACTTCCAGCGGTGCGAATCCGCCGCCGAGAAGTCCAGCAGGAACGAGTACATGGCACTGGGGTCCAGACCGGACACACTCAGTTTCATCACGGGGAACATGCGCCTGTAAGCACCGACACACACACACACACACACACACACACACACACACACACACACACACAAGACACGCACGCGCGTTATTAAAGCCATGTCCCAGACCGACTATACTACTATTACTTATATAGCTGCCTGCAATAAATATGACGTCTCAAATTAAATAATCTGTATGCTAAAGTACAACAAGGTCGGTATTTGCCTTAATAAAATATAGTCTTCATGATTATTTAAAGAAATTAATAAATTTATAACAATATAGAAATGATTACAGTTCTTAAAGGCTGTTTCTGGAGAAGTCTAAAAAAAAAGGAGCTGATACAATAAATAAATAAATAAGAAATTATATAGAAATGAAGGAAATTCTATTATAACTCAGGCTGAACTCAATAATAATTTAGGATACTGACATGATTTAATACAAGACCTCAGCTGAATGTAAAAAAAATTTTTCCCTTTAAAATGATATTTTTCTTATTAGTATTATTATTATTTATTTGTTTATTTATGTCTCTTGTGTGATAACTGTTAGTGAAATTCTAGGACTATGTGTTTTTTAAGTCTATAAGGATTCTAATTATAGTCTTGTAAAAAGTTCCCATGAAACACCTTTACCTGCCGTTTTTGGTCACAATCATCTCATTGGTGAGCTCTCGGAACTTCTGCCACAGCTCGATCTCCTCCAGGCTGACTTTCAGCTCCCTCTCGGTCGGGTCTCCTTTCTCACTCCCGGCCTGGAGCTCATTCTCCACGGCGCTCAGCAGATGGTCCACCCGGTACTGGACGGCTTTTCCCGAGCACTCACTGCCACTTGAAGCCATGCTGGTTTATCCAAGTAAAAGCCTTGATTGATGTCCAAACTGTGCGTGCGTTATGGGTCAAATCATCAGCCCCACGCACAGGAAGTTAGTTCAAAGTTAGGTGACTGTTCTTCTGGAGCGTCTTTAGGTCCTCATAAATAGCTCCTGCTGTCCGCGCGCAGCTGTGAACGCAACGGATTGGCTACCCTGATCCTTTGATATGCGCCGACGAGTCTTTGATTGGTTGAGCACATAAGCATCCAAAGGGATGCGTGTTATTTTGGTGTTTTGGTGGAGGGGTACTGTTTTCTGGAAGTACCCAAAGTGACTATTTTAGAAAAGACGCACTGAAAAGAAAGGAGCCGCAATTTTCATGTTAAATTCAATTCTTCTGTGTTTAAACTGTAATCGGTTGTTTATTTATTTATTTATTTATTTATTTTTGCTAAATAAGCCTGATTATATGCCCACAGAAATAAAGGTGGGGTGAGTGATACATTTTCCTTAATTCTTTTTAAATGATTTGTTTTCTAGTAAATAAAATGCACACACTCTTCTATACTTAATTGCACTTAATTGTATCCCATGTGAAATCTGATCACTGAACAAGATACACCTCGTATATACAACATGGACAATACAAATAAGTGAGGAATTTCCAATCTTTATGAAAGAAAATTAAGAAAGTTTCACGCAGCATTATCTTAAGTGTTACAACATTAATAATTATCCATGATTAAACCTATCATAGAGAAACTACCGTATAGTTGCTCCCACCACACACTCTCCAAAGTGAAATAGATCTGGTGCTATGAAATGGTGTGCAAAATTGAATACACTATCACAATGAATTGAAAAAAAAAATAATAATAATAATATTAATAACAATAATAATAATAATAATAATAATAATAATAATAATCATTCATAATTCTGTCAGCTTTAGCAGCTGCAGCTCTGAAAGGCTGAAGTCTTTATACATAATTGGTCCACATCTTATTGTCCAAGGTTTTACCCTGAAATGGAACATGTATCATATTAGTCAGGTCACAACATGTGAGAAAAACCTAACAGAACTACCTACTCAATAAATAAATAAATAAATAAATAAATACACTATCTCCATTTGTTTACCAGTAATATGCTATAAGAGTAAATCTCCTCCATGCACAGGGGAACCTTGTCAGCGCTGGCTCTGTTGCAGCTGTTTTGCGGTTCTTCAGCCTGTTCCGAGCTGGACAGATCAGTCATGTTTACATATTCACAGTATGCATTAATCACCATTCTATGTATGTACAATAAGTATTTTCTCAACCTGGCCATCTGATCAGATTGTGCATTCGTTTCATCTTGAATGCATTCAGAGGATTCAGGTGCCGTGTGATCTCTCAGTGATGGTAGTGGAAGTGGAGAATCATTACTACATCTCAGATCTCTAGTGGAGACTATGTTAGGATATGCCTGCTCCATCTGTTTAATATGGAGAGATTAATGTAAGGGGATGTCAGTCATGCCAGGTATATTTTAGATAGATGTAAAAGCTTAACATCCTGTGTAATACCCTACTGGTCCAAAGGTTTAGAACACCTCGTGTTTTTCAAGTCCAGTGAATGACCTGAAAAGGAACAAAGGTAAAGTATATCAGAGCTACCTTAAAAGAAACGAACAAGACGTTGCAGGCTTCAACTCATAGAATGTTAGCACAGCCTCCAGAATTAAACCCCATTGACTTGGATTGACTTTTTTTCACCTCTAACTGTTTTTTTTCTATGCTTTTACTGGAAAAAATTGTGGTCTTCTAAAACTTTTGACAGGTAGTGTATGTACTGCACTACTCATGCACTAACCATGTCTTGGATGCTGTATCCTTTATCGTGCTGTGGCGTCAGTCCATTTTTATTCAGTAAACTGTTCAGACAACCAAAGAATGAGACAACTTAATTAATTAATTAATAATAGTAGTAATAAATGAATTCATTAATTCATTCATTCATTCACACAAGCACAGAGAGAAAATGTAGACTCCATACAGAAACACCAGAGCCCGGGAATCGAACCCAGGCCTTCTTGCAGTGAGGCGGACGTGCTAACCATTACACCACCATGCCGCCCGTTATTATTATTATTATTATTATTATTATTATTATTATTATCATAAATAAATATGCTTATTATTTATCCCATGCTGTGGGTTGTAGTTTGTAGCATTTGTGAGAAAGACTGACCTTCGAGATTGAGCCATGTTGCGAAGAGCCAGACTATGCATAAGACGTAGCTTGCGCTGAGTTACAGCTGCAGTTGTTGATTTGTGAAGTGGTTCATTCGCTCCCTGTTTAACTCATAAACAATTATTTTCATAATATACTACTAATTTGTTCCCAAAATCATTCTGTGATCTCTCTTATAAAATTTAAGCTCTATGTAGGGAACTACTGTAAAACAAGACTTGGAGACTACCAAAGAAACAACGTTGGTCCTGAATGCTTCCAAGAAGCTGGGCTGCAAAGAGGATAACCTGGGTACCTGAAACCTCTTTAAGAACACCTGTTGAGATAAAGGAGGGTAAAAAAAATACTGCTTTTGACTTCATCACCTCAGCACTGCATGGAAATGCACTGTTGTGTAGTGTTGTGAGACTGACACGGTAGCAGGGGATGACATTAGCGCAGGGGTTTGGAGGTGACAAGCAGCACGTCATATCTCACAGTTTGGGTGTCAGCCTCAGCACCTGAGTTTCTCACCCCACACAGGGCACATGCATACAGCAAAGGGTGAGAAGTCGGGGGGAGGGGGGCGGGTGGGTGCTGGTGTAGGAAGAGAGCTGTTGATAGAAGTGACTAGTCACACACCTCGTAGCTGATATACACACAAGAGTTGTGGTCATTCTATATTCAGTGCTGCAGCTGTTTGACTGGATGTTAAATATCTTATGGAGTTGATTTGCTAAGTGCTGTAGGATATAAAGGTCAAGCAGGAAAAAAGCTCTCTTGATGTTCGTGTAAAAGAGTGGTCTGAGGTGAACCTGAGATTGGGAGCCTGTCTGCAATCCAATTGCATGGATGGCATAGATGGGCACCAGGGCTGAGTAATACCCCCTTACCCTAATCCACCCCAGCTCTGTCTCCCCACTGTTTGCCGTCTCTTCTTCTGTCCTCCAGCCAAGTCCTGCTCTGTTTGCCCATGTTCATTTTGACGAAGAGGTGTGAGAAAAATGAACCCTGCACGTCTGGCTGTGGAAGCCCCCCAATCCCCCCCCCCCCCCCCCCCAACCTGCAACTACTCCAGTACTTTAATGGCTATGGTGTCAGACTGAGATCTGAGGACCCTCAGAGGTCCGTGATTTAATTTTTTTTAGTTCCTGTTGGAAATAAGACACCATTTTCAAACGTATTATAATTATTATTGATTTGTCATAATTATTAGCTTATTTGCCTGGTTGAATGGGAACCTTTCTAAAATTTTCCAACTTAAAAACAAGTCAGCCTACAAATAACATGAACTTGAAACTCATCTGCTCTGTCAGTAAAAATAAAAAGTTAAAGTGCTCTCTGGCTTCAAAAGGCTTGAGAATGTCTGTTATGCTATGATATACGCATATGTTATATTATGCTTCCTTCTTTTTTTTTTGCTTAGGTGTAAGACCTGGAGTCACAATTCGGTGCACACTGCAAAATAAATAATAAATAATTACCACAAGACCTGAAAACCCACTAAAATCTCTGTAGGATTTCTTGAATGCTAATTACCACATGTGATTCTGTGGAAGGTAAAAAAATAACTAGAGACGATGAGGGGTATGTGTGTGTATGTGAGAGACAGCAGTGAGTGGGATGTGACTATTGCAGGTGTGTTTGCCTGCCTGCGCCCCCGCTCGGCATGATTACATCTCCCGTGGTTTGACACATACGCTGGGAAACCTTAGCTCGGTTTCATCCTGTTCCTGGATTTGTTTGCCCTGGAGAACTCGAGAGCTGACCCCTTCTCCTCCTCCACTCTCTGAGAATGCATCACGCTAGAAGACACACACACACACACACACACACACACACACACACACACACACACACACACACAAATCCTTGTCACACCTTCTCTTGCTCTACCCCCCCTTGCAGGGTGTGTTCTACCCTACCGCCT
>JBCNYH010000027.1:6397957-6414107 GCA_039654325.1 Tandanus tandanus
AAAAAAGCGCGAAAACACACACACACACACACACACACACACACACACACACACACACACACACACACACACACACAAATTAGTGACACCATTTCTCCTGATATACCCTCACTTGCAGGGTGTGGCCTACTCTGACGCTTTAAAAATCAAATTTTGGAATTTATGTCAAATCATTCAAATTGCTTTTGTGTCAAAAAATAATGACAATTAATAGGAAAATTAATCACAAAATAACACCCAATTTACTCCATTTTTAAGTAATTAATCAGGCTCAGGGACGGCACCGTGGTGCAGTGATTAGCACGTCCGCCTAACAGCAAAAAGGCCCAGGTTCGAATCCCGGGCTCGGGCTTTTCTCTGTGCAGTTTGCATATTCTCCCCGTGCTTGCATGGGTTTCCTCCGGGTACTCCGGTTTCCTCCCACAGTCCACATGCACAGTAGGTTACCTGGCTGTTCCAAATCACCCCTAGGTGTGAGTGTGAGTGTGAATGGCTGTATGTGTGTTGGCCCTCCGGTGCCCTGGCGAGCTGTCCAGGGTGTACCCCGCCCTCGCCCAGAGTCATCTGAGATGGGCGCCAACCTCTCCGTGACCCTAATTAGGATTAAGCGGCTTAGAAAATGAATGAATGTATGAATAATCAAGCTCAAAATGGTGTACTGAATAAAAAAATCTGTTATTATACAGCTTATTTCAATACTTGAATCTGATTGGTCAACTACGGTATTCAGCAGGTGATCTGTTATTTCTTTCAAACAAATTGTTCCTAAGTATAACAGATGGTTGCTATTGTGCTTGTCATTAGTGGAAGCTATAAAATCATTTTTAAATCAATATTTTGTGAGAAGCCATGTAATTAGTTAGATAAATCACAGCAATCTGGTCATTATCTCAAAATAAGCTTCTTCGGGGTGATACAAGACCTTTTCTTTATGCATCGGGGTCCTGTTCCCCCGTCCGGGTTTATTTCACCATGATAACTGGCTTGCTGTACATTATCCCTTACACAAGGCTTTTCCTTAATTGCAGATTGCACTAAAATCTGAGACTTAGTTTACCCTGTATTAACAAGTTGAAGAGGTGTGTGTGTGGATACTGGAAGGGGCTCTGAGTTGCTAATATATTCCTAATGATGTGCTACTTCTCAAGAGTAGCCTCTGCACAGCCCGACTCACGGCCGATAACACTGCACACCCGGGTGAGGACACACTTTGTCTGCTTGGTGCAAACTATCTCTCCAGAGCACATCGGAGCAGGGCACAGTTTACTCACATCAACATGTAGCAACTAGCGGCCCTGTAGCAAGCCCATTCGCGAGGAAGAGCAGAGATACCCATACAATTACATCCACAGAATGTAAAATGCCAATAATGTCCTAGACCGAAAGAATTATATAGACAAGGGTAATGTTAGTGCATTTGTAGTCTCCAGAAGATATCCAGGATGATTTAACCTGCATTTTATTATTTTTCCAGTCAACCCAGCAACAGACCGAGCCATGCCATGAGCCGCCATATTTGTCCGACCATCCTGCAAAGTAAATACGTGTGAAATTCAACATGCTGAGGAGACCTTATGAGTCAGTGCCTTTCATGGAAACTAAGTACAGCATAAATAAATAGAAATAAACAGAGACAAATTCGGGACATTCGTTCATAGATAGAACTTATGGATCCTTGATGGATCTGTCTGTGTTCAGGCTTGAGCATTATTTTTTCGCATCACAATGCGGAATGTTCTATAAACGAGGCCGATGTGGAGGGCAAGCGGTTGGCCATGTTTGTCCAGGCCATGGTGAGAATTCGCACAGACAGTCAAGTTGTCAGCTCTGTCTCTTCAGGCTAAAGACTTTAAGCATTCAAAGCTGTCAAAAAGCAGGGTAACATGTTCTCACAAACATCACTCGCCCGTTTTGGCAACACATATTAACTGCTTAGCGGCCATCAGAATGAGTGTGCGCTTCACATCTATACGCCACTGTAGACAACATGCCACAAAACAACCCAGACCAGTCAGCATGCATGGGAGATCTGCTTATTCCTTGTGAAGCCTTTTTTTTTTTTTTTTTTAATATATATTAAAGTGAAAATCTTCACATTTAAAGGAGCTGTGTTATGATTTTTTCCTGGATTTAGTTGCAAAAGAAAATCATGAAAATAATTCCATGAATGTCTGAAATACTTGTTTATATTTTATTTGTTATATAGTCTTTCAGCATGCAAATTAAAAGCAGTGGAGAGTTTTTGATCCCAGTGTGGAGTGAATGGAAATGGATGGCAGAAGGGACTTTTTAAAAAACTTGTGCTGATCAGTTTTCATCAGTTTGAGATCATGTTGCAAACCCCTACAAAACTTACTGTACAAACCCAGTCCATGTCTAGTATCCTTCATAACCCAAATGTCCATCTATATGAATGATAATGTTTTGTTTGATTTTCTTCAGACAACCATGACATCGCCCCTTTAAGTCCATAGCATTTATCGGTCAGTCCTCTTCCAAGAGAGCATACTGACTAAATTCAAATGTGGCCTGAAATTGGAAGAGAATTTTAAAACATTTATATGAATAGGGAATATGGAATATGAAGGCATGGTGGCGTGGTGGTTATCACATCCACCTCACAGCAAGAAGGTCCTGAGTTCGAGTTCCAGGCTTGGTGAGGGTGTTTCTGTGTAGAGGTTGCATGTTCTCCCCATGCTTATGTGGGTTTCATCAGGGTACTCTGGTTTCCTCCCACAGTTCAAAAACATGTACATCAGACAATAAATTGGTGTGAGTGTGAATGGTTGCGCGTATGTTGGCCCTGCAGTGGACTGGTGAACTGATCAGGGTGTACCCTGCCTTCACCCAGAGTCGGCTAAGAAAGGCTCCAGCCTCCCTGTGACCCTGGTAGGCAAATAAAATCCATGCTAAGCCCTGGGTTTTACATGAACGTCCCAACATCAGAAAGAGGATATATGCTTTCTGAATCCTATTGAAAGAGACATACTTCATCTTTATGCTTAAAAGGCTTTAAACGATTCATAACGAACCCCTTTCTACATTCTGACGGCTTCCAAGAAGTTGATATTTTATTAAAAGGACCCAATCATCTGTAGAATGCATTTCTAAACAAATCCTACACAGGCCCTGCACTGTGGCATGATGTGACATCTCAGGCCAAATTGGTCCATCTCTTTTGTATGTGAAATGAATTAGACATTCACCCCTGGGTGATGTTTGTCTGTGCTGTGGTGAACACAGCGCCCTTCTCCACTAAAGTGGGGACTTGTATTTGTTCATCTCACTACTGTGTGACTGGTTGACCATCTCGTCCCATAAGGTCCGAGCTAAACAAGCTTTCTGCAGAATAGGGTTGTTTTTTTTCAGTTTGTGTATATCCAAAAGGAGAGATCTGAGACCTGGAGTATTCTGCAGAGCATACTCGTTCAGGATGAAATCCAGCACTTCTACTAAGGAGAGAATACAGAGTTCACCATTTTCACCAATTGGCTGCTTTTTCATAAGGAAAGAATCTCACTCACATGTTCCCGCTGATCGTTATTTTCTTCACGGGGAATCTGTATCTTTGGAAGAACTTCTAATTTCTTCTTTAGCAAATCCTCCAACTTCAGCTCTGAAGCAGATTTGCTGTAAAGTTCTATCAGTAGAAGATATCACTACTGTTAGTACAGTTTAATGTAAATATTCCATGTTTTCAACCTGTTATCAAAAAATTCAGGTGATCCAATCTGTATAAACAAACTGGTTTACTATTCCAGAAGCGTTATAGTACCATAGTTGCGTCAATAATGATCTTAATAATAAAAAATCAGTACGTCTGGCATCAGGCTGATGAAGATACTAGTCTGGAGTCTCTTCTCACCCAATTGCTGGAGCTGTTTCTCCAGTTGTGTGGTTTTGCTATGGTCCACCCAGGACCTAAACACCTCCTGCTCCCTGGTATCCCGCAGACACTCACGCTGGCGCAATTGCTTCTGGAGCTCCAGGATCTCTCGGAGGAGCCATCACCATCACACGACAATGACATTGACAATGAAGAACACAGCGCATAGAAGAGTTATCCATATAATTTTATTTTCTTAATCATATTATAACTGACCGATAAATGATTTAGGACTTTATTACACATAGCCCTAGCATAGTGCTAGCTCTAACATTAGAAGTTTACCAGGTAATAACGTGTCTTAGGTAAAGACTTCAGGAACGTAGTATTATCTTTAAGGCTTAAACCAGCAAGCTCCTGGACGGGTAGGATTCTTGAGCTCTATAAGAAAAGAAAGACAGAAGCAGGGACGTAATGATGAGGAGGGCATCAAAAGAGTGCAGTGAAGTGAGAACAGGGAACCCTTGACGAGGAACCTCGTCTTGAAGCAGGGCTGGGAATCCCAGCACCCAAAGCAAATGAGAAGTAAACACGCAGCCACAGGAAGCCATTAACTGCAGCAGGGACCAATTAGGCCTCAGCAGGTGGCCTCAACCCTGCCTGCTTTGGTCCTGCCCCGTTGTGGTGTCCCAACTGGGGGGCTCTCCGCCTGGTCCAAGGAAACAACGGGGCAGTTTCATTTGCTCAGCAGTTACTTTTTTTTCACCAAAGGTTTCCTACCAGCAGGCTCATAAAGCCCTTTATAGCACTGCCTTTGTCCTCCTCTCCAGTGCAGGTCATTAGAAGAGACAATTACAGCCGAGTGAAGAAGGCCCGCTTTTATAGGAGGAGATTGATAAGACAGGATCCGTCTAAAGCTGCCAACCCCCGACAGTTTACCTTAAACACCCTCCACCACCACTCTCTCTCTCTCACCCTCATTGTCCTCAGGCCAGACGGCCAAAATCAAAGTCAATCACAAGTCTGCACCAATAGCCCCCAGTTCCCATATTAAAATGAGAAGCTTCCTCAATCCTCTCAGACTAAATAGCATTATACCTGCACTTCAAAGATGTACAGAGCTACAGTGCTGCATTGTTTTTTTCCCCTGTAGGTTGTGATCTACACTGGGATAAAATTTACTATAGTACATGGTCATGTGATAAAGTTTCTTTATATCTGATTAACTGTGGAAGTGTATTAAAAAAACTTGAGAGAAACTGATACAACCCAAGATCATGATTCTGAGCGTGTGATGGTATCCGCATGCAGATATGAATTCTCAAAAAGGATGACAGCAACAGTTCAATCTAAAATTACTATTTAACTAGTTATATTTTAAAGCACATTTATTTTGCACATTACTTTCATCCTCCAGTAGTCAGAACTACACACAAACCCATATAATTTAGCCACTCTGTATATTATTTTATTCATTTATGAGTTGATTAACATACAAACTTAGAAACTGGAGTGAAAATGATGAAAATAACAATAAAAAAAAAAAACCCGGACAGATCACAGGTTTGGGTGGAAAACGATGACTTAGAATGGAAATTGAATAGATACTTGAGGTGCGGTGTGTACTTGTGTGCATTGTTTGGGTGTGTGGGTGTTGTGGCTTTGATTCTTACAGTTGTGTATTAGAGTACAGACTCAAAGGAGGAGGGGGTGAACAGTTTTCAAAGATTGAGATTGCATTGCAAACCCCTACCAAACTTACTGTACGAACCCAGTTCATGTCTAGTATCCATCATAAACTGAATTTCTATTTATATAAATAAATATATCTTGTTTGATCACCATTCATGATATTTAAGATATTTTCAAACAACCATGACACTGCCCCTATTATCGTTTATTATGTCTACCTATATCTCCTAAACTCCTCTCATTTACCCGTGCTGTAATGTCTCTTTAATATGTGGACGTAGTCAGTTTAAAACTAGTTTTAATTTCTAATTAATTTCATAATTTTGTTTTATTTATTAAATAAGGCTGGTATCCTGATATTATCCACGTCTTTTCAGTATTCTGGCTGCCAGTAATACACCAATTATAGCATATAATCAAATAAGAAACTATAGAGATCTTAGTTAGGTATCGCTTAAATAAACAGAGAGATCAAAATCTACACAAAAATTAAAAATAGAATCAAAATCTCTTTCTTAAACAAATCACATACAATGAAAAATACTGAATAATATTATATTATAGCACTGCAATGTTACTTTAAACAAGAACACTCAGAGAGCGCAAACCTCTGCCAAGCCCAGCATTCCCCCCACATGAACCTAAATATAAAAATGTTTCTTTATCTTCTTATCTTTCTTGTCTGAATCCCCAAAACTCTGGTAGAAATATCATAAAAATAAACAAAAGCACAAACCGAGGGTAACACATAACCTAGGGTTGGCTAACTCTTGCTTTGGAAGCCCTTAAGCCAATCAGAATTCAAGCCTCAACAGACAGAAACATAAACTCCACCCTTAAACATATTAAATATGTTTTTTGGGGGGCTTTTTTTTGGTTGGCGTTGTATTTTTTATTATTCATACAAGAAGCTAGCAGCTGGACAGCACAGTGAGTAGTGGTTAGCACATCCGCTTCACAGCAAGAGGGTCCTGGGTTTGAGTCCCGGGCTCAGCAAGGACGTTTCTATGTGGAGTTTGCATGTTTGGGTTTTCTCAGGGAGCTCCGGTTTCCTCCCACAGTCCAAAGACATGCACATTAGGCTAACTGGCTGTTCCAAATTGCCCCAGGTGTGAATATGATGGTGAACGTTTGTGTGCGTTGCCCTGCAATGGTCTGGAGAGTTATTCAGGGTGTGTACCCCACCTTCGCTCAGTGTTGGCTGAGATGGGCTCCAGTCGGTTTGGCAAGTGAGTGAGTGAGGGAGCTAGTGCTTGTTTGCTGCTCTCATGTCACATGAGAGGCTGGTATCAATTTACTAGGACCCACTAACAGATTTGTTTGTTAGTCACATGTAGTTCAGGGTAATTTTTAAGAGAACTAAAATGGAAAAGTCATTGAGAAAACAAACATTGAACTGAAATGTTCAATGGCTACAAAACAACAATCTGACAGAACTATATAAGTATAAAAAAAACAAACTTTGGGGCTTCCTGTGTCTCAAAAAGTTTAAATCTAACATTAGCTTTTCTCACTAGCAACTTTAGTGTGAGATTGACTTCTTCTACGCATTGAACGCGCTTGGTAAACGTTCTGACTGCAGCTGCTGCCACCTATTGGCGATATTCTGTAACGGCACCTTGTGGACAATAAAGTTTTAAGGTTTTGTATATTGTTCTATACAAATATACACCCACATACCTGTCCATTGTCTTTTTCTGCGGCTTTTAAATTAAGCGAGTTGTATCGTTTCATCTCTTGTCGTTGTCTGTGGACCTTCTTTGTGAGTAACTCGGCATATCTGTGGGACAGGTTGTCCTTCAGGAGGTGAAGCCGGCGGTAGGACACAAGGTGGCGCTGAAGGGAAAGGTAAACACCACAGAGGAAAACACAACACAAGCTCAGTTCTCGAAATTAAGTCGATTTTAGACTGCAGCGAGTCTCATTGTGGGTGTAAAGCAAAACTATTTTCATCTACTTCCACTTGTTTATACGACTTTTATCTAAAAGTGCCTTAAATTACAAAGCTGAAGTGAAATGGTCTTATTGTTCCTCAGGATATATTCCACCTAAACAGTAGTTACATCCTTTCGCCAGTAGATGGCGCGTTACAACGCTGAATGCATTGTAAGTACTTTGATTTAAAAAGTGAAGGATTAAAAATAATAATAAGGTAAAAAATAATAATAATGATTAAAATGCAAAAAATATTTTCCTTATTCCTGTTTGTGTGTGGACTTCTGTGTTTATCTATAAACATACTAATAAAGCTAAAAAGTGAGTCTTTAAATGATGTTAGAGTTGAAATGTTTGCATTGTGTAGACATTTACTTCAGAAAAAAAATAAAATAAAAAATTTATATATATATTTTTTTACAACAAGTTTATTTGGATTTTTTTGGTATAATTTAATTATTTAACAAAGGAAGCATGCTATAACACATATATTGGCATGAATACCACCTAGACAGTGAGATTATTCCTCTCATAGAATTGTATTATTATTATTATTTTTTAATTATTATTTTTATTATTAGTAGTAGTAGTTGTATTTATTATTATTATTATTATTATTATTATTTATTTTCATTATTTTCATTATTTTTTATTATTATTTTTATTATTATTATTATTATTATTATTATTACTACTATTATTATAAATCTTTTTTTTTTTTTTTATACAATGCACTTTCTTTTCATGTGTTTCTAGTTTAGTTTGTGTGTTTATAAGGGAACTTTACACATCAAATATATTTAGAATATCACAATGAGACATGGTACCCTTTGATAAAAAAGGACAGAGCTTAAAATTTTATTAAAGTTACTGAAGCAATTATTTTTTTCTTTGTTGATTTAGTTACAATATTTTTGTTATTACACTTTAAGGCATGTTTTATAAATGCAACCTTTGACTGATGCCAGATAACCAACACGAACGCCAGTGAGATGTTGTTTTCTTAATTTGCATTATACTTATTATCTGTTATTATGATCTATTTTCTTTATTTGCATTACAATGCATTAGAAATGCTCATGTTCCTAAATGCACCCTGTATGTACACACATGCACAGATTAGAAAAACAAGATTACTTTCTTTAGGCAGCCGTAGCCTAATGGTTAGAGAAACAGGTTTGGGACCGAAAGGTCACTGGATCGATTCCCGAACCAGCAGGATAAATGTGTGGCGGTGGGGGGGTGAGCTGCACCTTCCCTTCCTCCACCTTCATGGCTGAAGTGCCCTTGAGATCTGAACTTAGAGCTATGCAATAAAATAAAACCTACGTATTAACTGAGTACGAGGTCTGTATAAAGAAATCTCAGCCCGAGGTCTTCAGTAAAGACAGCACCAAAAAGACGTCGGGTGGAATTTCTCTGTACTGACCGAGCAAGCAGGGTTAATAACTAATTTGTTGTATACCATTTTAAAATGGTGACCTTTTAAATTTCACTTTACTTGCCTGCTTGTGAACAAGGAGTCTCCATCCGTGTCTGGGCTTTGGTTTTTCTAATGTGCCAGTGAATTGTGTTTCTCAGTGTGGGCAACATTCGCAAGAGCAATCAGGTAGTGGATTTAAGCTCTCTCTTCATCACCAGTGTGTGGAACATTGTGCTTTTCAGCAGCCGTCATGGCACAAGCTTTGGTTTCTTTGTTCTGTTTTAGTTTTGTGTTTCTCACTACATTCCGTGTGTTAATTTGTTATTCAGTACGTGATCATTTTGATTATTTTGTACTTTATTAGCTGGTTACATGCTACTTGTTTCAGTTTGTGTTTCATTTCTTGGATCTCCTGGGTTGCCAAGAGGTAAAAATGTAAGGTTGACTTACATTTTTATACACCTGAGCAGTTGAGGGTTACAGGTCTTGATCAAGGGCCCAACACTGGTAGCTTGGTGGTACTGGGGCTTGAACCCCTGACCTTGTGATCAGTAACCCAGACCCATTACCACTGATCCAGAGTTAGACATTACGGCACACAGTACAGCTAGCTAACGACTACCTTGCTCTGTGATACTACCGGTCCATATGCAATTTACTTCTCTGCATGACCAGTCCAATTGGATGTAATGTATCATATACAGGCAGTGGTGGCTCAGTGGTTAGGCTCTGGATTAGTGATCCAATGGTCGCAGGGTTCAATCCCCAGTACCACCTTTTGGGCCTTTGAACAAGTCCCTTAACCCTCAATTGCTCAGTTGTATAAGAAAAATGATAAGAGCGTCCGTCAAATGCCATAAATGTAAATGTAGATCATTGGATCATTGCATGCACTGGTTTCTCACTGATGGTACGGTTCAATAGTCCCATATGAATCTGTCCTGGCTGCAGTTAGTGTTACCTGGGACCTTTGTTCCAAGGAAGAATTACTTCATTGTCCTTCAGTGTCACTCAACTGATCAGAGGTCTAATCACGCTGTAATCTGAGCTCAGGGAAACAACGCTAGAAGTTTCAGAAGACCAGAAGAAATATAACTGACTTCAGAAGTCAGACTCAGAACAAAGAACAATTTTGTTTTCATTTCCAGTCTAGAAATATTTTTTTTAATGGGACAGATTTAAGGCTCGAGGCTGATTTTGGAGGGCAGGTGAGTTTTAGTAGGATATACTGATGATGGACGGTAACTTCAAAATACCTGTTCAAGAAGAATTTTGTTTTTCTGGAGCTCAGCAGCAGATACAGGGCGCTGAACTCTCCTCTCTTTCAGCATGTTCATCTGCGTCACGGCCACAGAGACTGCCTTTTGGTGAGAAAAACACAAGCTTGTTAAAGGGCATCTGACGTCCTGTTATCCTGCCATTATAAGTGCTTAGAAACTGCTTCGATTTGCTCCGAAGAAGGCAGTAATAACCCTCGAACGGTGTGGACATTGTGCTCTTGTACACATCAGGAAGAACCCATTACTCTCTTATGCAACCACTGAAGAGAAAAGCGAGACAGGCTGCGGTCTGCTGCACATCCTTCGCTTCACTACTATTTCTGTCCGGCTTCCTTGGAAAATATTTCCTACAGTTCTTTGTGTTTGTCCAGGACAAACACAGGGGGCCAATTTTACTAATTGTTTTCACAAAATGTTTATTTTGTGGTTCTCATAGCAACTTTTTTTTTGTATAGCTGAGGCTACTTTCTAATTCAGCCTTTACACGTTTTTGAATAGCTAATCACATTTACCGATGCCAGTTGGCTACACGTCTGTACCGACTGCACCACAAAAAACTCTTTTAATGCCATTCAGCAAATGTTAATTCGCCCTAAGCTTCTGCGTACAGTTTCCAAGGACACATTTTTTACCCTGAAAGCACAGTATTAGTTCATTCATTGATAGAATTTGAATACAAATCTGCTAAAGGGTTGAATACCATGTCCCACACTAGTGACTGCTTCTAGACCGAACCATGCTTTCGTGTGAAATTGTAATACATTTCACATCATTTCAGATTTACTATACCTCCTACTCTTCTTGAAAATTAAACTGAATGCTATGAGCAATACAACCTTATGATTCGATAAGAAACACGAGCATTCAGATAGTGCAAACCTCTGCCAAGCAAAAACAAAAAAACAAAACACTAGAAAGTATCCAGCACCCCCTGCTGGTCTTGCTGTATTACAACACTTCCAGAAAAAAAAAATCATAAAGGTTAAACAATCCTTTAAAAAATTCCAGGAGCCAGAATTTGATCCAGATCGTCTCCAAAAGGCTAATGGAGTCTCCCTTTTCCAAAGCCTCACCTCTGGTACAAATTTCATAAAAACCCACAAACATCTTTTTGTGTAATCCTTCTAACAAACAAACAAACAATAAGAGCATGCGGAGATTGCAAATCTGTAGCAAGCTGAAAAAATAACAATATACACAACACCCCCTGCTGGACTCACTGTAATACTACACTTCCATCAAAATCATCCTCTCATGATGCTAAAAAATCCTTTAAAAAATTCCTGGATTCAGAATTTGATCCGGATCACCTCCAAATTCTAACGGAGTCTTCCTTGTCCCAAGCCCCACCTCTGGTAGAAATTTGATGAAAATCCACAAATAAATTTTTGCATAACGCTGCCAACAAACACACAAAGAAACAAACCGTAGGCAAAACACAACCTCCTTGGTGGAGATTCAGTATGCGTCATGGAGATGTAGTTTGTTGTGAAATCCAGTGCATCTTCTCAGTAAACACAGAGATGTCATCAGACCTTTCTCAGTTCCCATCAGTAAAAGGCTCGAAAGCTGTTTGGCAGCTTGTTAATACAATGTGCCTGCATTTTACAGGGACTGCTTGTTTCGGAAGTCCAGCCCTGACAAAGGACATTGAAGCAAGGAGGCATTTATCAGTTCTGTTGCCACAGCAATGCACAGTGGAAAAAAAGGTAAAAGGGCCATGTGGCTATCATAAAAGATATAGGAGAGAAAATGTAAGGGACGCCTGAGAGCACTGTGATGGTACCATGTATCTGCCTGGTCATTTCTACCATAAACACTGCCCTACCAGGCATCGCACTCAACCCAGAAAATTACTCATACAGAATATGAGAGAGGAGAACACATCGGACAATAAAAGCACAGAATGGGGCAGAGCAGGCATAAAAAGATGGAGGTCAGAGAGTTCGAAAGGGCAGAACAGGAGGCAGTGTTGACAGTTGTAACCTTGGTGACCATCATAGCAGTTCTTGTACTTCCTTCGCTCTAGTTCCCGCACAAAAGGCTCAGAGCTTGGAAAGCTCCGTGATGATGAACAGAAAGCCGAATGAACAGCGAGCTCCTTTACTCCCTGCCGCCGCCACCCCACACAGAGAAGCCCTGCGAAAGGCTCGAGAGCACAATGAATCACTGCAGCAGGGAAAATGTGTGGACTGATAGTGCAGACACAGACAGGAACAATACATCAATTGCAAAGACACACAGAGAAACGGTTATACAACTGTTCCTTACAAGTGTGCATGGTGTCCTGGGCTTTAAGGGTAATTAGGCACTGACATACAGTACGTTGTACAGCATACCAGAAAATGAATTTGTGTACCTTTCTGTGGGATGACTTATTATAATAATATTAATAGTTTTATAGCATAGCAATGTTACTTCACAAGCCTGTGTGGGTTTGCTCTGGGTGCTCTGGTTTCCTCCCACAATCTAAAGTCATGCACGTTGGGTGAACTGGCTATTTGAAATTGCTCATAGGGGTGAATGTAAGTGTGAATGGATACCTTTCCTGAGAAATAGGTTCTACAGAAGGGTTAAAACTGACACGGGTGAAAACATGCAGTACATTCCAACAGGAACCATGAATGTGACCCAGTGGTCTGATAGACAGATAGATATACAGAAAGACTGACAGACAGACAGACAGACAGATAGATAGATAGATAGATAGATAGATAGATAGATAGATAGATAACAGTAGTTTCCATGTTCATTGTTGAGCATAATTTCACACCCCCCCCCATTAATTCTCAATTTCCTTTTAAGCACTTGTTCTTAACCAATTTCTTCTGTTAGGGTTTTGGAGCTCCAGGTATGGATCCAGCATCCGCCATATTGTCAAATATTTTTCCAAAATGCAGAAATGCCTTCACCATATAGAGATATAATAAATAAGTTATCATAACTTAGACCGATATGAAGAAAGAAATGATAATTTGTGTGTGACCCGTGAGACTGTTTATCTGCCCTGCTTAATGACTGTGACTATAAAAGCAGTTATAACTTGCTGAACACAGACTAAATGTAATAACAGCCCTTTTAAACCATATCTGGCATTTAGTACAAACACTTTATACAGATTTATACCTGACCAATGTTAACAGATTGGAATCTGCCTGGAGTGTTAATTAACCAAAAATAAATGATGAAGGTGATAAGATGACTAGTATTCTGTGTAGACCATTACAATAAAAGTTGTTTTTTTCTTTAAACAGAACTCCACATACCTTCCCCAAGCCTTCAGGACACAAGGAATCCTGAATAGATGGAAAAGAGCTCGTATGATGATGATATCGGGTCTTCAGTGATTTCATGCGGTTGGCACGAAGCAATATACTGTGGCAGTACTGTATATGCCAAGATTTTATCACACAATCACCGAGTTATTGGAGGAAATAGTAAGTAAATGATATCTCACTTCATGAAGCAGTGGCGCTGGAAAGTTTGAGAATTTTGGATGTTGGTCTGCATCAACACGGCCATAAAATGTAATCAGGCCTTCATAAAATAAAAAATATTAAACTTGGTCATGAGGGAAATGATGTAATCACTCAATATCTAATCTGATAATGCTTTAAGTTATATTTATGCGTATGTATAGAACATTCTAAAGAGTTCACAAACTTTCAAGCACCACTTTATATGTATAATGATGTCCTAAGTATGTCTAAGGCAATGGTTTACAAACAGTACAGAAATATTACATTAAATAGAATAAGTACATTAAATATTACAGTATATAATACAACAGTAATAACACACATACATATATATTATATACAGTATATATAATCCTACCTCAGACTTGTTTGATTCAGTGAATGAAATGCCTGAACTTGCTGTTTTTCTGTTTGACAGTAAGTTTGTGTACGTGTGTGTGAGTGTGTGTTTGAGAAGTTGTTGCTATAGAGAGGTGGCATGATCAGGAGTAGAAAGTTCTAGGGCGCTGATCAATACACAAGGTTGAAATATATCTATATTTTCTTCCTTCTGTAGGATTTTAATTGTGCATGAATATAAACAGGTCTTAATCTGATTGTTCTACTGAAATCCATTCATTTCATATGAAGCACCGTTTGGGAATGTATGAACGTTACCGTATTAACCAGCAGATATAAGCCTAGTCTACAGAAGAACTGGTGCTTAATAATTTATCCGCAGGAATCCATTTCATACAGTACAGTGTAATAGGAAATAATTCAGGGGCTTTAGTAAATATCACAATAATAGAAAGCCATACTAATGTAATAAAATCCCTGAACATCAGTGGAGTGATGGTCTGAGTTACACATGCCAATATAAACGGCATAAAAATATCCAACTGTTAAATTTGTCTTAATTTCTGTCTGTTATTTAAGTTTACATCAAAAGAGATTAGTGTTCGATTAATAAATTAGGGTGGGCTCACACGACACCGATCCTGATCATATTCCAATGTTATTCCCATGTTTCAGACGATTTTATTCCGATTGTTATCCGGCGTGTACCGATGTTACTCCGATTTTTTCCTGTTTCCCTAATGTACTCTAAACACACACACACCCACACACATTTTTCAACACTTCCAAAATATTTCCTCTGATGTTCTCCGATGCATACCAATGTTTTCCGATGTTCTCTGATTTTCCTTTGATGTAACATCGGAATATGATTGGAGCACATCAGGATCATGACTGGTATCATGTGAGCACACCTTTATATTTTAAAATTATCTGTAATGTTTTTGGTAAATATCAAAAGGTTATTTTAAAAAAAATAATAATTACTGATTTTTATCAAAATATACTACTTATTAAAATTGATTCATGATTTCAAACAACTTAAAAAAAAAGTAAATTGTGATGAACCTCATGATTGACATTTATCACAAAAGAGCACCATCTTTTTATGTTTCTGTAACAAATTGTCATTCAGATCAACTTAATATTTCTGCTTACATTCAATTCTAAAGTTGATTTCACAGCATTAAAACATACTCAGTATTTTTAAGTGTAAAAATGTTTCACCAACAAACTGATGTAAACCATGGTTTTAGTTTATAGGCAAGACAAACTCTCTTATAAAAAGGTTTATTATTTACTTTATGGGATTGTCTGAATGCTGTTTGCTGATTAGGATTATCTCACTTTAAACGGCATGCGTTTGTAACCTTCTTGTATCTGAAGTCTGTGTGAAACCCTTCAAATGACCTCAAATTGTTCTCAGCCACGGATCAGGACGAACAAACGGAAATGTGAGATCCTGAAGTGTGATAATAACAGGCTTTGTGTTTGAACCCCATCAAACGGGAACAGAAACAATAGAAATGTTGTGTTTGGTTCAGTCATTAAGATGATTACACATTATTGTTTTACATGCGTTTATGGACATCAGTGCACATGCAGAATTTCTCCCGAGACCAAACCTTGCAGGGAATTTAAAATGGAAAACAGCAAAAAAGGTTTTGGATGGGAAAAAAAATAAGTAAATGCTGTTCTTGAGAAAATACGTATTAAAATAACTTTTAAATTATGTATGTAGTGTAAACAACAGCAATGTATGCCTTAAGTTTGTATACAGGTACAAATCCTAAATGTAGGCAGAAGAGTGTTAACCCCATTATGGGGTTGTCACAAATCAATACTAAACCAGCCATACCTTTGAATTAGTAGCTAAAACTGATTTGTTTTTGTTAAAATTAAGTTGGTGTAGATGCAGAACTGGATTTAAATACACTTTATTTCATAAAAACCCATAAAAATGACAAGATCTAGGATAGAACACAATCACAAGGTCATGTTTTTAAATAAATACTGTACAAAGCTGGTTTTGTCAAACCCATTTACTCCATGTACACACACACACACACACACACACACACACACACACACACACACACACACACACACACACAGCTTTGTAACGTTTGCGCTTTGAAGTTTGCGCACTTCTGTGGCTTTGTGTAGAGAAGAACGC
>JBCNYH010000027.1:6461060-6472565 GCA_039654325.1 Tandanus tandanus
CCGCGGCCCTAACTATGCACTCGTCAATCATGCGGGGGAAGGGGGTGGGAAGGAGAGAGAGAGAAGGGAAGGAGAGAAGAGGGGAGCGAGATGAGGGGGGGAAGAAAGGAGGGAGGGAGGGGGGAAGGAAGGAAGGAGGGAGGGAGGGAGGGGGAAGGAGAGAGGGAGGGAGGTAGGGAGGGAGGAGGAAGGGGGGAAGGAAGTATAGAGGGAGGGGGGGGGGAAGGAAGCCAGGGAGGACAGAAGGTAGAAAGGATGGATAAATGGATCAAGCAACGGAAGGAGAAAGAAAGCTAGGAAGGAAGAAAGAAAGTCGTCATCCTATTCAGGCCATACCCATATCAAGATCAAATCAAAGGGTGCATATCAAAAATGTTATCTGTCATTTCCTCGCTCTGTCGCAAGCGAGGATACATGAGAGCAGCCTTCCTGGAAGAGTAGACCAGTGGACCCTGATCTTTACCTCAGTAGTTTTCTCTCTGATATTATTTGGGGTTATTTAGTGATAAAGGGTGTGGATGATAAGTTGATTGACAGGTTAGGACATAACAGTTGGCCTCCTTTACTTTCTAACATGAACTTTAAAGCTTGTGACAGCAGTGTAGCAAAGTCATATCCTGGTGAATCCATTTTCAACACCCCTCTTCATAACCGCACAATGGCAGGATGTTGTCCACTCATATATACAGCCACTCGTTATACCCCAATACACATATGCATTTGTAAGAGCAGTAATAAGGAGAGAGGATATTTCATCACCTCTGGAGCCACAAAGTTGGCAGTGTAGCAGGGGGTCATGAGGAGGCCGTTTTCTGCCCGGAGTTGCTTTGCAAAGCCGAAGTCGCACATCCTTATCGACTCGGGGTCACCCGTCTCATCCATGTACAGGATATTGCTAGGCTTCAGGTCTCGATGTACAACCTGGACAAGAATATAAAGCCACAAAAAATACAACTCACATTAACATTGTGTACATGCAGCTGATATGCAGGACAACAGCTACTGCTGTATGACATCAGAAACTAATTCAAGACATGCCTCGCAGCCATAATTGTAGCCATAATTACACCAAAACACCATGTCTCAAGCTGAGCTCACTGTGCCTGAGTGTACGCATGCACATGTACATGAGTGTCTGTGAGTGAATTGGAACACGGACCCCCTGCGAGTGGAGATACTCCACAGTCTTTGTTATGGTGCAGAGCACAGCAGACGCCTCTCTCTCCGAGAACCCCTTGTGGTGCAGGATACGGTCGAGCAGCTCGCCTCCCCGCATCAGTTCCATAACCAGATACACAAACTTCCCATCATCGTAGACCTGCAGGCAGCAACACACTGCTCTCTTAGTTGAACCGTTTTGTAATTCTCCTGTCAAAATGAGCTATTTATAAATTGCAGTATGAATGCATGAATGAATGAAGAAATGTGACTCACATCTTTCAGACTGATGATGTTAGGGTGTTGTCCGTATCGCAACAGAATCTCAATCTCCTCCGATGGGTCTTTCTTAGCTCTGTCTATGATCTGGAAGGGGGGGTTTGTGGGATAACAGCTTTAGTCATAAGCAACACATCAGGAAGTTGAAACTGTGAAATACACAGTACATATGTCCTTACTTTAACAGCATACTCCACACTGGTGATTCTGTGCACACAGCGTTTGCATACTGAATACGAGCCGACGCCGATGTCCTCCTTTATTTCATAGCCGTCAGTGAAATGGATGTTGTTGCTATGAAGTTGCTTAAATACAAAACAGTAACAACTTAAGAACATTATATGACACATAAAAAAAAAAGAAAATCTTCAAAACAAAGAATGAAGCATGTTTTTATCATTTAAAATAATTCTTCTATTATAAACATCGTGTGGCGGCAGAGTGGCGCGGTGGTTAGCACGTCCGCCTCACAACAAGAAAGACTGGTTTTGATTCCCAGGCTTGGGCATTTCTGTGTGGAGTTTGCATGTTCTCCCCGTCCTTGCGTGGGTTTCCTCCAGGCACTCCGGTTTTTTCCTACAGTCCAAAAACATGCACAGTAGGCTAATTGGCTGTTCCAAATTGCACCGAGGTGTGAGTGTGAATGGTTGTATGTGTGTTGGCCCTGCGATGGCCTGGCGAGCTGCACATGGTGTACCCTGCCCTCGCCCAGACTCGGCTGAGATGGGCGCCAGCCTCCCCTTTATCCCTAATTAGGAATGAATGAATGAATGAATGAATGGATGAATGAAACATTGTGTACGTCACCACAAAATGAGTCCATTTGGTTAAAAAAGTACAAAAAAGTCGTTTTATTGGATATTCTAAAACTAATTATTCATCGAATAATTGCCCGAGATAGAACATCAAGGGCTCTATTAAGTGATGTCCACTGAGCCTACATTAGGTGAATCATTGTTTTAGTATATACTATTCATGACCATCCGTCATGCTGCCCCCGATACAACCACAATTTATACCTCAGTGCTGTGTGTGAAAGTCACCATGTAAAGTCTCAACAGCTTCCCTTATTTTTCTCTTTTCTAAATGCCACATGCAATCAGAAATAAAAAAACAAGCCTAAAGAATCAGTATTCATTCATGGAAAAGGTTTACCCCACTGCATATCACACATGCTCATGCTATGCATGTAGAAAATAAGTGAGGGATGGTCTTACTTTGTGAGATCAGACAGGGAAGAATATGTCAGTGCCAGCAACTGGACTTGCCACACACCTGACACCTGTATGTTTTCTAAAGGTCATGTGTTCTGATGAGTTCAGATCTACCCTCCTCTAGAGCGACGGGCATATCAGGGTAAGAATGGAAACGCATGAAGCGATGCACCCATCATGTGGCAAGTGGCTACTGTACAAGCCTCTGGAGGTAGAGTTATGATCAGGGGTTGCTTCAGTGGGTCAGGTCGAGGCTCAGCAACATTATCTCTGCCGATGAAGTAAATGACCAGGTTTTTTATTCAGTGGAGTTTTTCCTTCCCCGATGGCACGGAGCTTGAAGAGTGAAAGAGTGTTTCAGGGAGCATGTGGAATCATTTTTACACCTGACCTGACACCATCTTAACCTTAACCCCAGTAAAAGTGTTTGGGATGTGCAGTGGTTCGACTCTCCCATCCTCAGCACAGGATCTTGGCTAAAAAAATGCACTGTGGTAGTTGGTGTTAGTGGGCCTGTAAAGTATTTGATTACAAGTATAGTGCATGATTGATCTCAATGATGATCTTCTCAATTACAGAACATACATTTTTCTATTCTGCTAATAGGTGGATAAATGCCAAAGGCACCGGCGGTGAATGACGCATCAAATGCTAATGTAAATGTCACTGGATTTCTTATCCTGTGATCCCTCAAGTAAAAATGAGCAGTGAGGAAAGAGAAATAAGTGTAGTTCTCACGTTCTGATGCATTTATTCTTACCTGTACTATAGGATTAATGGTGTTTGGTCTGGTCTCTGATATACACTGCTCCTGTCCTAGATTAGTGGCCACAAAGCTGAAACCACGGAAAAGCTGATGGGCATTAGCACTGGGAGGAACACCGGGTGAGTCTGAACACACACACACACACACACACACACACACACACACACACACACACACACACACACACACACATAACAGAGAAACTAGGACACAGATTCTGCATGGATGGAAAGTCACAATTGATTGGATGGGTGTGTACATAGTGACTTTTTCACAAGGTCATCACAATCTGCACTTCATGATATCGGTGTCATATTGGGACACGGTACCTAATATGTGGCTGAATGCTACACTGACATGAAACATTATGATGTATGTAAAGTGGAAGGATGTGAATTTAGTTGTACCTGTTGGCGTGCGGGAAGTGAATTCAGGGTCGAAATGGAAAGTGTCCTCTGGTCTGCCGACTGCGGGTTTGAATGGAGGTTTCAGCTCCTTCCTGTATAATTTCTGTGGGTTAAAAAAGACACAATCCTTTAAACAAAACACAGCCAGAAGCAGTGTGTAAAGCCCAGTGGGTGAGGGAAAAAAACGTAGGTGTTGGTCATGTGACACACTAGCAGACATTGTGACAAAGAGAATAATGTAAATGTGAATAATGCATAGACCACTTAGCGATGCTCCATTCAGGGTCCACACTCTGTGACCTTCTTTTTCTATTTCATGATGCCCCGCCAGTGTCATAGAGGGGGATGCTTACCACCTGGAAACATCCCACCCACTGAGCTGTACACACTTCTAGTTTTAAAATTATGATCCTACCAAAATGCTACTTTTGTCTACAATTCCTCCACATTGGTTGAATATCTATGAGAAACTGTACAGTCCCTGTGCTTACACATTAACAATCTGGAGACTTTATTCAGTATGAATAGCCTGCGGGCAAAGATGACAGAGAAAAGTGGCTTCTGTTCAGTCATGGGCAAAAAACCAAAAAAACTCTAGCAATCTTCAGTTCAGTTCAGTGGAACATCTAAGAGGTTCGTGTCAGACCTGTGTGCATGCATGTGTGGTACATTTTGCTTCCTCTTGGTGGGGATCAATGGTTGCCACAATAATAGCAATATCTGACTGTTTTGCAGCTTTTTATAGAAAACAACAACAACAGCAGTAACAACCAATTCAGTCAGTTTTGAACATTTCCAGCCTCTGGTCCGATATTAGGAATGATGGAATGATGAATGGGTCTTTTAGTCTGGGGAACCCAGTGACACTCTGATGAAGCGTTTAGCTTATCACAATTTTTGTATCTTCTCACCGAGTTTGACAGTTCCTACACTATGTTCCCTGATGGCCATGATTGACAATTTCTTGACCTTCCTCCTCCCCGTTACCTAAAGGGATTTTGGCAATGATTGGTCAGGATCAAACTTGTAATGTTGCCAGTCTCCTGACCAAGACCTGGCAAGAAATGATGGCACTATATTGCCTAATGCCAATTCCCTTCCACCACCCTACTATCCCCTATCATACAACAGTTACCAACTGGGAAGGGTGAATACCAACACATGCTTGCTCCAAGACATGTAAGGCCAGTTTTATAAACTGCTACTCATCCTCTGTCACAGGACAGGAAAACACCATCTACCCTCTTCTGCATACGTGAAATCAAAGATGCCTAGGATTGACAAGTGAACCTTGTGATTGATAAAGGAAAAGGACTATGCTATCCCTCCCACCCAGACAGCGTGGTTTACTTTGCTCCCTTGGCTCCAAGCTATGGATCTCTCTGACGTTAATGGGAGATCAAGACTTCGAAAGTTGATGATGCTTTTCTGTTATGTCACCCAGGAGACATTTTATCATCATTTGAAGTTTTCTAGAGAGCCACTTACATTCCAGTCTATGGTTACGAAGAAGTGGTGCCTTTTGATTTCTTCCACTCCGTCAGGTCCAGCACCTATGGATGAGCCAATCATACCATCATTTCCAATACAGTCTATGAAATTAAGTGCCTCACACCTTTTCCATTTGCATCTACTAAGTCCAGTTTAATACTTCTGGTATACAGGTAACTGATTCTATGATTCAACAGATCATGTTAAGCATTAAAGTTTGTACCCCTAACCTGTCAACTCTTCTCACTTCCCTCCTACAAGAATCTTTTGGATAATGCATGGGTTGCCTGGAAAGTCCAGTTTTTCTTGCTTTACTGGTAGACTATCTCATCCAAGTAGAAGTTGCAAGGCTCAGGCCTGTCCAGCTGTGCGCAGCACGCTACCTCTACTGCATGTTTTTTTTCTCTAGTCGATGAATTATGCACAGTGATCGCAGCCGCATTCAATCACAGCTCACACAAATGGCTTGCCTCTGAGCCTCGACAATAATACTCAGACTTAAATAACCAAATCTGCACTGGACCTCGTAAATATGAGAAACAGGATGCCCTACCAAACTGCCCTTTACCATCAGTTGGTAACCCAATTTAAGGACACAATTTGCTCTGATGACATAAAAACAAATCAAAGATGTGATTTCTTTGAGCATTGACATATGCTAAAAAAAATTTCAACTGACAGAAATTTTACCCAGCAACAGTGTTTTGTGTACTGGTTTAATAATAATTCCCCATATTCAAGCTAAAAATTCACTTCCGTGTAGCTCAGTACAGCGAACATTAATCATAGTTGAACGCACACCCCTGCTCCCTCTGTAAAATCTGTAATGCATTACTTTCTTTCAGTATGCACCCTCTCTTAAGCTGGATCAACTCATGCCATGTTGTCTGCAAAGACAATTGTTTCCTCAGTCTGCTTTTGCAAAGCTGTAAATCTGCTACAGTGGTGTGCAGGTTTCTTTCAACCAGCTGTCATAAAAAAAATCTCAGCCGGAACTTGTTAATTACAGAGCAGAAGTACAAAATTCAGAATCATTTAAATATTAATCCATTATAAGGGATAACAAGGAATTGTGTTGCAGAATGCTGTCAAATATTTAAAAAATGGTTCAATGACATAAGACGAAAATCAGCAGCAGCTTATGCTCTCAGTATACTTCATGCAGAGATGCTTCCACAAACAATATGATGTAATTGCAGAGCAAACGGACACCGTGTGGAGGCTGTGTCATGCACAACGGCGGTTGAGCCAACTCTGCAGATGAACACTTGATATGAGCTGAGATTGCCTCACAGATGGGTATGATTGTATACCATCTAAAAGACTATGTAAATTACCATGCCATGACCAGGTAAAAGACCATTTTCAAGATACAGGCTGTAGGATTGTTTTGTTAAATAAATTAAGATGTCATGTACCAGTTGTATGCAACATCATCATGTCTCGACTTCAAGTCCAACTGCATTATGACTAGAAACTAGACAGTATGTTGAAAAGCCACTATGGTACTACAAAGGAAAATGGATTTATTTACTCAACAGCAAAGCTATTTGTTCTCTATTTTGGCGGGAAGCTACTAAATGATTGTCAAATTATAGTGGCAATCCATACTTGCCCACACAGGCAACTGTTGTCGGCGTTGAGTGCTAAAAGCATAATACTCCTGTAATGGATGTCGTTTTCAGTTATACTGAGTACTAAAAATTTCAATGTCTTTAGTGCTATCAAGCTGCACAGCCATGTATTTAAAGGTGTGTTGCAGGTTTTCGATATAGTACCTAATCTGTTGGTTGGATTCCTTTTAAAAAGTGCTCGCAGTAAACTTTGCACTTCTGGGCTTAAGAATTGCGGCATACCAAGCTTTGCCCTAAAAATAGATACAAATATTAATCAGACATTTTCCCAGAAAACAAAGTTACATTTCATGTAATGCTGATTAAAACAAAACACGAATTCACACAATAATAGGCTAATGTGATATAAATATTTAATGTGATTAAACATTGTATTACACTTCCTTAATGTCCAGTCATGTTTATTCTATGTACACGATAGCACGACTGCTTCACAGTAGGAGTATGCTAGTACAAGTTTTTAGTTCAAAATGCATCAAAAGATCTGTCTTTGTCTTTAATAAAATAAGAAATGAACTGTATAAATAAAACAGAATCTATCAGTGTAGATGTTTCATTATTAAGTGACGCCACCTAGAAGCCTCACCCTGCCTTCATCCGCTAGACATGTTAAACAGTATTAAACCGAAATGACAGATCTTACTTGAGAATAAGTGCCATGGTCTCCTTGCGGTCTTTGCCTTGAAATGGCAGAGATCCAGTCAGCATTTCGAACTGCAGGACAACAGTAAAAGTGTTGGTGTCAGTTAGACGTTACAATAACATAAACAGCACTTTCAGAGCATCAGCTCTCACAGGTGGTGCCTGCCGCCTGTATTCGGAGTTGTGTAACCAAAAATCTTTTCCCTGAGATATTAGGACATGAGCCAGTGCTCAGTCTGCTGGAGCTGTTACTAAATATATACATTTGCTAGTCGATGCCATCTTCAAAAAGGAGGCCAGAGAATAACATAAGGCATTTTAAATGGCAATATGGATACTCTGTATGTGCAAAATACTTGCTAAAATATCCTGTCTAATGTATTATCTAATACCATTATGACCTTTTAGATGAGGTTAGAGAGGCGAGTTTCTTTTAGAGAAACTGAAAAGCCTTAAACGGTATTTGTACTTTGTTAGAGCATCTATTAACTTCATAATAAATAATAATTATTATTTTTTTAATGCTGTCATTGCATTTGAGAGCTGATCTTTTTTTCTTTTTTCTTTTTTGGCTGGCCTGAGACTGCACCAAATGACATTTAACTCAACAATGACTCATCAAGTCATGTAACCTTGGGAAACTAAGAATTCTTAAAGGGTGTATCGACTCGGAAATAGAATCAACTCAAGCCACAGTGGCTGCAAAGACTGCAAAAGAAAGAAAGAAAAGACAGAAATGCAAAGAAAATCCAGCTTTGATGACATGCTAGCTCGCTGAAAATAAATATGCTGACTTGTTTACTTTTGAATCTGGCTGTAAGGGCAACACTTTCAGTTTTCGGCTCCCGGGTGTCATGAAACGTACCTGCTAAAGGTCTGTAATTAATTACATATAAAACAGTGAGCCAGCTTTCAATTCTGTCAATATTATTCAAAGAAGTTTACCATTGCTGGGAAATTTGATGAATCCAGTTCTATAAATGTGGGAATCATTGGCATGGTTTACCCATATGGTTGTTCAGAACAGCAAAAAATACAAACACATGACATGATATTTGGTGACACACAGTAGAAAACTAGTAAATATTTCTTTTCACTCCACCATCAGTTCTCTTGGCACAACAGGCAATCCTTGCTCCTGGCATCTCCTTTAACCAATCATTCCTCTACATTTCCCCTCTTATTTCTCTGTACTAAGTAGCACAGACAGACAGCTTTGTGAGAAAGCAGGATTTGGGGATCAGGTACGCTTTGTCGGGGATCCGTCCGGGTGAAAGATGTGTGTTGTGTGTGAGCATTGTCTGTGTTCACACGTCTACAAAATAAGTGAGCGTCACCAATCCTTTTTTCATTGTAAATAGTCAGCGTCTGTGGAAATCTGTGGCTTTTTCCTTCCTTTACTCTTCTCTTATGGCTGTGTCTTCCATAATATCTCTCTATGCAACATTTACTGTCTCTATTGCATCACAATGATCACACACACTGCTGCTATGCCTACAGCTCTTTGTCTGTTGATGATTAAAGCTTCTAGAACTCAAAGACACTTACCATCAGCACGCCAAAGGACCACCAGTCTGCGCTTTGTGTGTGTCCTCTCCTATTGACAACCTCTGGGGCCATGTACTCAATAGTCCCACAGAACGAGTACGCTCTCTTGTCATGATCGATCGCTTCTTTACTCAGACCAAAATCTGAAACAGCGAGCCAGACATTTCTCCTTAACAAGTTCTTTGCTGATTAGGGAGTGGAAATAAAATACAGGATCTTACCGGTGATCTTTATATGCCCCTCCTCATCAAGAAGAATGCTGAAAAAAAGTTGACAAAAATTTACTCAATGATTTAAAAGACGTAGTTCAATTAAAATGCTAATTCGTCTAATCAGGTCAACAGAGCAACTGTTTCCCGACATGACTGAAAACGTGTTTGTCCTTAGAAGCAGCAGTTCAGTGTCTTACGGTTTGTCTTTAGCGACCTGCCATTAATCATTTGCATGGTGCGGTTCTTTAGGGAGCCCTGTAGTATACTGATTAAACCGCCTCGTACCTTAGTTCCCTTGAGGAAAAATGAGCATGAGGATTATCTTTGTTTATTCTTCCTCGAGAGTATAAGACAGAGTGGCATGCAACACTCAGACAACTGTGAGTCCAAATTAAAAAAAAAAAAGTGTTTGCACAAGCAGAAGTAGATTTCAGCTGTCTATGAGGAGAAAGAGCTTCGACCGTGCCTCTATATTCGGCCCAAGCACAGCTTGCTGTGTTAATCACACCTGAGCACCTGGATAGATTGTTTTTTTTTTTTTTTTTTTTAGATCAAAGCAAGTTGTTATATCACCTCGGCTGAACTGCAGGATTGCCACGGAATTATGCTGAGCTTTTTATTCAAGGGCATTTAATCGAGGGCAGCCTATAATAGCTGGTGTAAAAACCTTAAAATGAATGAATCACGCAGCTTAAGAATTATTGGCAGTTGTACCTGGTGAAAATGAGAAATCTTTGTCTATAATTTGCTTGATCACTCACTGAAAATTAAACTTTTACTTAAAAATCTATTATTGACTACTTTATGAAATCCCTTTTTACCAGCTTGACTGCACTGCGTCCTCTCTTATTTCACTTAATCACACTGAAAAATACACATCAATCCTCCAGACACTATCTCTCCACACTCCCAGATCCTCTATTGTGGGCCTCCGCTTCAGCTCACCTTACAGTTTTTCAATGGGGTTTGATCATTGACTGTATATAAACTGGACAGCGTACTTCCTCTGGCTCGCTTTCTATAGAAATGAAAGCTTTCTGTATTACCCCAACATGAGCATGTGTAATAAATGCTTTGAAGCGTCACTGCTCTTTTGCTAGCCTCACCCCTTTTTCAGTGCATATGATCAGATTTTCAAATTCTCTTTATAATATCTATCCAGAAAGCTTAAATTGCTGGAGATATTTTATTAATGTGGACGCGTCACTTGAACATAAACATGAACTGGAAATATGCCGACAGGACATTAACTTCAGAACAAACAGCTTCCTGGTTTAACACGGCAGTCAGCAGTGTAAGGTGTTTAAAACGTGGTATATGGGGCACCTATATGCATTCTAATGTTATTGGTCATGTATGTGTTCACTATCGAATGGATAGCTGTAGAGCACATTTGGATAGCTGGATGGCTGGATGTGGGTAAAGACAAATTAAACCCAAACTTAATAAAAGTTTGCATACATCATATATATCTTTTGTGCATCAAAATGTGCCTTATATGAGCTGGCTTATATGAATGCATATAGGTTTGGAAGGCCTGCCTTTCATTTCACTTTGAAACTGAAATAAAGGTTGCTAGTTTACAAGGCTAAGTGACTAGTGCGATTTTCACATTTTCTTAGAAATTGTTAACAGTTTATACTGACGCTTATGACCAGAAACATTCATATAAGTAGGTACATGATGGTGAATGCTGTGGTAAAGTTTGAAATGTTTAAACAAGCCCGTAAATGTGCACGGACACGAGCCAGGTCTCTTCCGGGTAAAATACTGTATTCATGCATTCTCACTTAACAGTAAAAAAATGAATTAAAATGGAAACTAACCTTTCGAATTAGATAGAAAAACAGTTTGGACAAGAAAAGGGACATGGTAAATTGTCCATTTTGTCATTTAAACCCTAGGAATAGTAGACCTGCAATGGCTTCACTTTTAAGACCTGATCCAACATCCATGGTAAACACCGTCTATTTGTTTACATCTTAGATGTTTAAAAAAAAAAAAAAAACCCAGGTTGGTATCACTGTCCTGCCATGATGTTGTTGTAATTTCTTCTACTAGTACTACAAGGTGGAGTTCGGCCGGGCCCAGCCCGAAGAGGAGACATGGGTCCGCCCTCCCATGGACCCACCACCTGTGGGAGGGGCAATAGGG
>JBCNYH010000027.1:6488815-6525300 GCA_039654325.1 Tandanus tandanus
ATCAGCAATGGTTCTTTTACATGCCTCTCACCACAGACAGTGAGAGACATGGCCGGCATTTGATAACCCAGTTAGCGCACTGGGGGGTTAGCAGTGATGTCCCGTTGATAGTGGGGCTTGAACCCCCGACCTTGGGATCAGTAATATAGGATATATTAAATGTAAAAATAATCAATGAGTAAAATATAGCTAAATTAGCTATATTCAATAAATCATAGATTTTCAAAAACTATTTAAAAAGAGAAATAAATAACTGGATTCACAAATTGATGAATGGATACAGATTTTAATCTGGCATTTAAAAGGGCAGTTCTCTTTTCCATTTGCCTTGCCGTTTTCCAGTTGCTTTCCATTTCCCCGTTTGCTAACCGATTTTCTTAATCAATTCTCTTTTCCGGGACACCTGGGAGCCTTGCACTGATAAAAGGAGGCAATGCAAATGAGTTGTGTAACCAGCTTTCTGATTGGTTAGAACTGTGCCAGTTTATGCAGTAGCATGTTATCTTTTTTTCCCAACATTGTTTTTGACATTTTGCTTTGTCTTTCACTCTTAAATCATCCGACATGGACTTATTAAGAATTTTACCCGTAACGATGTACTGGAGTGCGAAACCTCAGACAGTGATGCACTGATTGGGAGACATTAAAGACAGCATGCTCGAGAAAGACACGACATGGCTCTAACCAACACACAGGGTGCATTTCATCTTGATTTTTTTTTTTTGCATTTCCTTGTTTTACTGGCGCGCAAGTGTCAGGTAAACACTAAACGGATAGGCTAAAAGACAAAGCAAATGCAGTAAAAGAAAAGCAATTGGAAAACTTAAAAAAGAAAATCGCGCTCTAAATGGTCATACATTTAAACCCAATTTGTCATTCCAGCCATTTATTTTTCTTTTTTACCAGTTTCTGAAAATTCATGATTACCTCCACCAAGGAAGTTATGTTTTACCTCTGGTTTGTTTGTGTGCTTAGCAGGATTACACAAAAAGTTATGTGCAGGTATTCATGAGATTTCTTCCAGAGGTGGGGCTTTGGCGAGGAAGACACCATTTAAATTTAGAGATGATTTCTTTAAAGGATTCTTTAACGTTGTGAATTCTGTCAAATGTTTGAAAGTGTGGTATTACAATAGGTCCAGCAGGGGATGCTGTGTACTGTAATTTTTTTTTGGCTTTGCGGAGGATTGCGCTCTCTGAGTGTTTCTGTTTCTTAAGGACTTCATTTATGTAAATTAAATGCTGTAAAATGTTTTAAAATTTAAATAATTAAATAATTCTACACTTTACTGTACAAATAGTTATGCATTAATGAAATACTTTTTTTTTTTTCATTGGGGCAGCCGTGGCCTAATGATTAGAGGAGCGGGTTTGGAACCAAAAGGTTGCGGGTTCGACTCCTGAACCAGCAGGAAAAATGTGTGACGGTGGGGGAGTGAGCAGCACCTTCCACTTCCTCCACCTTCACGGCTGAAGTGCCCTTGAGCAAGGCACCTAACCCCCAACTGCTCAATGGGCGCTGCAATGTGATAGCCCACTGATCCAAGTGTGTGTGTGTGTTTGCGCTCACTTTGGATGGGTTAAATGCAGAAGTAAATTTCCCTTGTGGGATTAATATAGTATATCAAAATAATGAAAAATATATATATATATCTGTGACACTAGTCAGCCCCTAGTGTATATACTGTCTAGCTTTAAAAATACATGTTTGCTAACCTCACTAAAGATAAAGTACAAGAATAAGGTACATGAACCCCACAACACCAGCCCAGCATTAATGTCATCAATGTCAACTACAACACCGTCTGTTAAGACGAATTTGCATGGTGCTAACTAACAGAAGTCATGTGTTTCTGAGCTCACCTTGCCATAGGAGCCCTGTCCCAACACTTTCAGAAGCTCGAACTGTGAAGGGTCAGCTTTCTCGAAGCCTTCTTTCACATGGTTGCTTATATCAATCTCTTTCAGGATGCTGTCATCCTGCAAAGGAAGCAGATGGCACAGAGGGAGACCATGTGATTAGAGCGAAACAAACACTCTTGCTATTAACCTGCATGTGTACTTGCAAGAGGTTTTGCCAGCTTTCGTTGCGACTAATGGAGCTGTTATCAACAGACGATGTGTGAATCACGGCTGAATCATATTTAAAAACATAACTGATATAATGTGGTAAATATTATCTCTGGGAAGTATCGGCGCAGCGTTGCGCAGTGCATAAGATCTGTGACCAAGTTCTTTTCTCTACAAAAACAATAAACACTAGTTTTAACTATGACGTGACATTTGTCTTGGACAAGATAGCGACCCTACTCTCATTATTGCAAGTTTACTGGTGAATCCAATGGTAAGCCTGCTTGTGCTGCCACAAGACCTCTGAGGTGGTGCTGTGAGATCTGGCACCAACATGGAAGCAACAGAGTCTTAAAACCTGGGGTTGGTAACTTTTAGCTGTATAAACAAACTGTTATATTGGTTGAAATGAACTTTACAACCTGACAGCAATCAATAAGTAGAGGCAGCAGAAAACATTCTCACATAACGTACATCGAGTTATGGTTTGATGGGACCAAGCCCCAGACCACCATGTTGAGATGACCAGGGATCAGTTGTCTTTTGTAGGTTTCCCATTTTAGCAAAGGATCACTCAGGGCAAATGGCAAGTCCAACAATGACTAGCAGGTCCATGGTCTACTCTGTGGTGTCCATCCAGTGAGACGTGCTTGATACAGCTTTACAGGGAGTTGACATGGCTAGGGCATGTCCTTATAAACATTTGGAGGAGCTGTGATTGTACCCCGAGGCTCTGTCAAGTTTAAGCATAAAAACTAGACATAACACTCCTGAGGAGTCAAATGGATTAAGTCTGAAAAGTCTACCTTGGTTGAAAACTTGTCATTTAACAGTTACAGTATGCACCATCTGTTGTTCTACAGAAGTCCATCTTCTCTTCTCTTCTCTTTCTGTGTTTCTTCTTCGTATTTTTGTCGTTGCATGACACCACTCTGTGATGTCTCTTTAACTGTTGCTAATCTACACCACTAAACACTCAGTTATGTGGTGCCAGGATAACACAACAGGGCCACGAAGTTCTAAATCTCTGGTGTGCTGTCCACACTTGATCCTACTCGGGTTGAGGTTGAGGCTGGAGCCTATTTCAACCAACTCTGGGCGGCGGCAGAGTACACCCTGAACATCTCGCCATACAATCACAGGACCAACACACACAACTATTCACACTCACACCTAGGGACAATATGGAACAGCCAATTATCCGAATGTGCACGTCTTTGGATTTGGATGGTTGGAGGAAACCAGAGTACCTGGAGGAAAACCACACAAGCATGGGGAGAACATGCAAACTCCACACAGAAAAGCCTTCACTGAGCCCGGGTCTCAAACCCAGGAACTTCTTGCTGTGAGGCGGACGTGTTAACCCCTGCGCCATAGTGCTGCCCCTTGTTTAGTCTAATCAGTGCCAATTTAAAGATTCCTGCATTATTCAAGTACACACCAAGGCTGTATTTTTGAAAAATGTCTTTGCTTCATCACATTTGATCATAAACCTTTAACCTAACAAAACTTGAGTAGATTTTAGGCTCAAATGCTTATCTTTAGTAATAGCAAGTGCATCCAAAACACAGATTAGAAAGTTTCCATGCAGGCGAACACACTTCTGCGTAATAACATCCTTTTTTTCTAACGATTAATAACCAACAACCAGATTCTTTCCTTTTCATTATCCAGAAATCTTTATTATGGTTCTGTACTCCCGGAGTAATATTAGATCTTCACATCTCAACCTGATTACATTACATCCACTCTCCCTTAGTACGGAGCAAAAGAATACAGATGAGGGACAATGCAGCAACTGAAGGACGGACTTAATGCCTTTTTGTTCAGAGCAAAACACATTATTCATGTTTCATTTCAGGTAACTTTATTGGTTTAATAAAAATGTTCAATCAGACAATTAGTGTCATATTACATACAGGCTTTTCAACTTTTATACAGCACATTGTGAGTTCATGCTGATTTTAGAATTTAGACTTCATAAAAAGGGCCACTCTGTGGTTAAGATCGATTGATTAATTGATTGATTGATTGATTTTAAGAAGGTTGTGACTTTAAATCCGACCACAACCACCACTACGGTCACTGCTCTGTCCTTGAGCGAGGTCTTTAACCTTCAACTACTTAATGATATCCTGTCGCTTTAGATAAAAGCATCATGTAAATGAGTAGATGAGTAGAAGGCATCTAAATATACGCAGGCCAGAAAAATGCAGGGCTTATGAGATTCTACAAATGTGACTAAAAATGAATAAAAATATGAAGTTAAGCCTTTCATTAAGGTTAAAAGCACAGTTAATTGGCACCTGCAGGTTTTATTTCAGTCCATCTGTGCAAAATGAACAAAGGGTCTCTCCGCTCTGGCTATTTTTAATAATCCACTCTAAGTAATTTTTTGTGCTGCGTAACATAAATGCCACATTTAATGTCTCATCAGCTGACTGTATTAATCACAGGTGCACGGACACTGTGACGGCTTCACCTCTAATACTGTGGGGCAGCCATGTCAAGGTCAATCATCTTGTTAAAAAATACAAAAACAAAACATTGTGTGTTTAGAAGGAAGAAACGAAGCAGATCAAAGGAATTTCACACACTAGATTATTTGCATGATATTCAGTTGGACTAAAAGCCAGTGCCAGCCTAAATAAAATAAAATGTGATGTGATGTGATGTGGGCGGCACAATGGCCTAGTGGTTAGCACGTCCGCCTCACAGTAAGATGGTGCTCGGGCTCGGGCGTTTCTGAGTGGAGTTTGTATGTTCTCCCCATGCTTGTGTGGGTTTCCTCCGGTTTCTCCAGTTTCCTCCCGCAGTCCAAAAACATGTACATTAGGGTAACTGGCTCTTGCAAATTACCCATAGGAGTGGGTGTGAGTGTGAATGGTTGTGTGTGTGTTGCCCTGGGACGATCTGGAAAGCTGTTCAGTCCTTCGCCCAGTGTCAGCTCAGATAGGCTCTTGCCTTCCTGCAACCCTAAGAGTAGGATTGAGTGGTTGGTCGAATGATTGATGATGATTTCTATACCATACGTTCTAGGACTATGGTAAGGCAAATAAATATCATATGTTTTAATGCAATAACAGGAATACGGTTGTGCGAACCAGATGTTTCCAAAAGTTTTAAGAATTATTTTTGAGCTTGGTGTGACCATTTTTAACTGGTCACATGAAGGATATGGGTTTTACTCCAATCCCCAATACCTCAAAACAAAATAGGCCTATACACATAATTCACATGGAGAGTGTTGGCCCTGTATTGAGTGGGTGGAAATTTCAAAAATAAAACCTCTATGACTTCAAGAAGTAGCTAAAATATTAGTGTACCCCTCAAAATATGCAAATATCTAATTAATGTTAGTTAAGAAGCTATAGTGGGGGCAGAATGGCAATACAGAGGTTAGTACTGCCCCCTCACAGCAAGAAGGTTCTGAGTTCAAACCCGCTGGGTGAGGGGAGGCTGGAGATTCCATAAAATACTCATAGCTTATGTAGGTTTCCTCTGAGTACGCTGGTTTCCTCCCTTATCCAAGGACATGTGGAATAGATAAATTAGCTAGGATAAATTGTCCACAAGCAGCTCCTGCTCAATGTCAGCTCGGACTGGCTTCAGGTCACTCACAACCCAATGGATAAGCACTATAGAAAATGAATGAATGAAAAATGTACTCTGTCCCTCTTACCTCCTACTCTGTCCATCCCTCAGAGATCCCTGAAGATAATATAATAAAGATGCAAGAAATAGAAATATGCAAATGCAGGTCTATTTCTATCGACTGAGTGACGTCACTTTCCTTGCAGTTTTCTTCTTGTAGTCTGTAATGAAGCATAATTAATTATGGGTCACTTCCTATATGCCATTGTTCAGGAGGGAGGATGCTGGGGTTGCTGTGTCAGTGTGGATGAAGGTGATGAGCACTTTGGGCTGTTTCACGCAATGCGCCTGTGAGGCAGCGTCCAACATCTGCACCCGGACAACTTTCACATAGCAACAGAGATGCCAGCAGTAAAACCTCGCAACTTTAACCAGAGAGAGGGAGAGAGGGAGAGAGAGGGAGAGGAAGGAAGCGCTCACCTCGAGTTTGCACAAGCTGGAGCTTTTGGATCGCGACTTTTTGCGCAGGTAAACCGAGAACCACCTCCGTACCGTGAATTTGCGCATGTTTGCATCCATCGTCCCGATTCGGTCTCTCCAGGGCACTTCAGCTTCTCCTACGGTGTAAATCCTGCTGTCTCTCTCTCTCTCTCTCTCTCTCTCTCTCTCTCTCTCTCTCTCTCTCACACACCCCACAAGGATTTACGGTAGCTTCTCGACCTGCATTCTCTCTAATCCATAACGCTGAGTTTGTCCTGAACTGGATCAGAGGCGCTCCGTGTCCGTGCGTCCGTGCCGTGGCTCGCTTTTACTGCATGGCGATATAGTGACACGGCTGTGTGTCTTTCAGCATCCTTCTCTGTGTGGCGTCAGTGCGACTTGTTCAGCTCTACCTTCAGCTCCACTCCCTTTTTCTGCAGCCAATCCCCGGCCCGTTGCCTCCTCCCGGTCCCGGGGCGCTTCACTCCAGTGAGCTCCGCACAAACCCCGCCTCCGTGCTTCAGATTCACACGCAGCCCGCCGGTGCGTAATTGGAGGACTGTTTGGCTTTTATTAACGACCAACCAATCATAGCGCAGGACGCCGGGTTGGTCGGGAAACGCGTGGGGAAGCTGGGATGGATAGAAAGGAATGTGCGTCGAGAGAGCAGATCACCTTGTGTTAGAAACAGAGCTGGTCGGGAACTGGGGCAGCTGTAATACCACGGGAGATTAATACACAGATAATACACAAACAAACACAAAAAAACACTGATTTCAACAGGAATTTTATTTATTCAGGATCTATGGTTCTTTCACAGAAATGGTGACCTAATATCTGTATGCTGAATACATTCAAAATACAGGAATTACTGCACAAATAAAACTTCAGGATGTGCAGTCAAATCTGGTCCAGCTCCTCCGAACTGATCCAACTCGAACCAAGAGTCCGGTCTACTCCAGCCCATCCTATAGCCAAGACTGGAACCAAGAGCCCAAGGTGTGGAGTTTGACCCAATCCTCTTCACCTTAGGGACCAAATTAAATGTTCAAGGGGTGGAGTCGGACCTGATCCAGCTCCTCCTACCTGGACGGACTTGAATCAAAAACCCACAGGGTGGACTCAGGCCAGGATCCGTATCCACTTACTTAAGCAGAACAAAATTAAATGTCCAAGAGGGGAAGTAGTTCCACCTCCCTGAGTGGGCAGTAATTAAGGGGTGGAGTCAGACCTGACCCATCACTTCTACCTGGCTAAATTCTATCTAAAAATCAAGACTTGATCCAGCTTCACCTCCCTGAGTGGACCTAAAGAGGTGGTGTCAGACCTGAACGAACTCCTCTACCTGGGTAGAAATACACCAAACATCTGATCCAGCTCCCTTCATGAGCAGTGTTAAACTGAATGATCACCCAATAAAGGGTTATGAACTGAGAACATTTTTTAAAATTAGAAATGACACAGGCAGCTGCCAATCTATATTATTTTGCAGCACATCATTAGTATTAGATCATTAAAAAGACCATGTGATCTAATGCGTTGTTCAGCATGAACAGATTCATTGTCATGCTATATATAGATGTTCGCCCTTCTACCTCATCTCACCACCAGCCAGCACTGCAAAGTCCTGAAGGGATTACAACTTCTTCCTTTTTTTGCAGATTATTTCATATTGTTTGTTTAAAAAAAACATTTAATAAATTGCTGAACCGAATAAAAAGATAACGGACCGTGACTACTCATTACTTCTAATTGATGCGTCTGACATGAGAAACTAGACTCCTCTGTCTATTGATCTGATGTGTCAGTTGCAGTCTCGCATGTGTTTCTGCATGACTACCTTCTAAAAATACCAACAAGAACACAGCAGTGGCCTTAAATAAGCTTGTAATCTTTGGGATTATCTGTGACTGTACTATACATCTAGTGACAGTGGCACCAATTTAGTGGAACATTCAGACACTTGGGACAAATACCCTTGCAGGAACCACATACTTTTCCTATTGGTTACGTTGTAGTTATTGAATAATAGTGGCATGATAAGACCATTTTGTTTTTTACTGTTCAACTGGAATGAACTGCGAGTGCACGGAATTAATTTTTTTATTGGATTGTTGATAAAAATGCCAATTTGCCGATATGAAAACTATGACAAAATCATTCGTACAGGAATTGTAATATCACATATAAAGTAATAGAAAACCATATAAAATTAATACTGATAAACAGAGGACAGAATATGAGGAGTCGGGCCGGAGTTTGACACCTATGGACTAGGAGTTCAACTCCTTCTGGATGGGACGCTAGGTTGCTTTCCCAGTATTTTTTACTGGCACCCATCTATACTGCTGGGTGGACAGAGGCACATACCACAAGCAACCACAAGTAACCACAAGCCACGCTTGTGGTTAAAACCTTGCCCAGGGATCTTAACACAGTGGGGGTCTGACGGGGATTCAAACCCACGACCTCTTGATCGTGAGCCCAGCACCGTAACCACTACACCACCGGCCCCATGCGCTCAGTTTTGTCGCATGGTGGTAAATTAAAATAACTGAGGTCAGTGGTTGTCAAAGAGAAGCCCATTATCAGATACCCGGTCAAATATTTAAGGCGGTCGAAGTACAGCTACAATAGCAGAAGCAAACAACTCTCTGTTCTGACCAATCACATGCATTTCTGTAAATTATTTCACCAAAGGAAGCTCACTGGACCAGTGCCGAGATACAGGAGCATCAGTAGACAGTGACTAGAAACAGAAAGGGTGAGAGTCTCTCCAGATGTTTTATTTTATATGACGATGAATAGCGGGATGTATTGTAATGTAAAATATGTAAAATATTTTGTCTGTTAGGTCTGTGGCGCTGTTCAAAAGTACCACTATGAAACAAAACTGGGTATCTGATTACCAAAATTTCCTTACGTATAGCCATAAACTAATTATTTTATTCATTAACTTTTACGGACCACCTAAGCTGGAGCCTATCTCAGCCAACTCTGGGCAAAGGCAGGGTACACCCTGAACAGCTCACCAGACCACTGCATGGCAAACACACAACCATTCACACCCAGAGGCAATTTGGAACAGCCAATTTGCTTAACATGCATGTCGTTGGACTGTGGGAGGAAACCAGAGGACCCTGAGGAAACTCACGCAAGCATTGGGAGAACATGCATACTCCACACAGAAATTCCCCTCGCTGAGCCCATGGGACGAGCACCCAGGACCTTTCTGCTGTGAGGCGGACATGCTAACCACTACGCCACCATGCCACCCGTAAAAAACATTTAGTTACTGGCTAAATAAAATATGAAAGGTAATGAAAAAGCCACTCACGTCACAATACAATTGTGGATTTTTTTAAGGTAAAGTCTGTTGAGCTTTTACACCTGAGCCTAGTGGCTCATCACAGCCGGAGGTTATCCCGGGTTCTGTAGCGTGAAGCGACTTAGGAGTTCATCTCCTCCTGGTTTGGATGCTAGTCCATTGCAGGTTAGCTTCCCAGTATGCCCATTTATACTGCTGAGTGGACAGAGGCACACTTGTGGTTGAAGCCAACGGTCTTAGCACTGTTGGGGTCTAACTGTTGAGATTTGAATCTATGACCTCTTAATTATGAGCCCAGCTCCCTAACCACTACACCACTGGCGCCTGTGGATTTTTACGCAAGTGGAAATTTTTTGTAAATTCTGTTATTAAACTAAGCCCGCTTATGCAATACCTCTAGATTCTTGGGAAGAGGATTTAATGAGGTTCGGTGTTCCTGGACTGTCAACCTGACACATTCAATCCACCATTTGGTTGAGCTCAGTTTTCTAAATAACTGCCATGGAAAGGTTTTAAATACTCTCCAATAATTTGCATGGCTTTACCTTGATAGTATATGAGTTAAACTGTGGGTATGGAGCTACCACTATTAGGATGATAGGTGTTCTGTTCATTGAAAAACCATCAATAAGACTCTCCTTTTAATAACTTAATATCCACACAATATCAGATGCCTTTTAACATGTTAGCACTGATGTTAAGGAATTGTATCATGCTATTTACAAACTATACTTTGAACCTGATGTATTGATGGTACACACACGCGCGTCTTTGAATGCTATCTCATCAAGATATTAATAGAAAATAGAGAATAGTCTCCTTCGTTTGAAATGCAACTGAAGATCTCGTACACCGTGAGAGAACATGCTGTGAATGAAGTGGCATTTGTAAAAGAGCATGTGACACCATACAAAGTGTGACTGATAAAAAAAAAGCATGTTAAAGAAACGCTGATGACAAAGTGTTAGCAGCAGGTGCTAGGTCATGACTTCACTTCACACACTCTCTGCTTTTAATAGCAAGGAGCACAAGGAAACGAATGATGAGGTGTCGTGGCAACCTCTGCTTTCTGACGTGTCGACGTGAGCCATGAGTACAGCTATAATCAAAAGTGTGGGACATGCATTATTATTTTATGTAACTGTACTGTGATCATCAGTTGTAGAAAAGAAGCAGGGATTAAAAAATAGCTCCATATACTGTAGCTGCACAATACATTCACTCTCACTCTCTCACTTATTTGCTAAACTGCTTAATCCTACTATTAGGGTCGCGGAGTGGCGAAGGGGTGGCGACACTAGACCTATCTCAGCTGACACTAGGCGAAGGCGGGGTACACCCTGAACAACTCACCAGAACATCATAGAGCAACACACACACAACCATTCACACTCACACTCACACCTAGGGGCAATTTGGAACAGCATGTGCTTGGACTGTGGGAGGTAACCGTAGTACCCAGTGGAAACCCACTTAAGCACAAGGAGAACATGTAAACTCCACACAGAAATGACTGACCCCAGGACCTTCCTGCTGTGAGGCAGACGTGCTAACCACTACGCCACTGTGCGGCCGATGTACAAGTTATTTTGTTGTGTTCATTACAAGAAACCAACTTCTGCCGTACTTTTCCCTCAAATGACATTACCTAGTTAGCATACTTGGGTGGCACAATGGTTCTTGGCTTAGCATGTCCACCTCACAGCAAGTAGGTCTGGGTTCGGTTCCTGGGTGTTTCTGTGTGGAGGATGCATGTTTTTCCCCTGCTTGTGTGGGTTTCCTTCTACAGTCCAAAAACATGCACAGTAGGCTAACTGGCTGTTCCACGTTGCCCCTAGGTGTAAGTGTGAATGGTTGCATGTGTGTTGCCCTGCAATGGTCTGGCAAGCTGTTCAGGGTGTACCCCGCCCTCACCCAGAGTCGGCTGAGACAGGCACCAGCCTCCCTGCGACTCTAATCAGGATTAAGAGGCTTAGAAAACAAATGAATGAATGGAGCTAGCATACTCTTTAACACGCACACTGAACATATAAGTACATATATGTAAGCACATACTATGGGAATGGTATGATCTGATCGATTCTATCTCAGGATGCAATATTATTTATTAATGGATTTATTTCTCTCAGATTATTGTTAGGTTGCCACTCTGTCTTAACAAGCACAGTGGAAATTTCCAGAAAGTAATCTTTACACAACATGCCTGTTCCCAGCATGCCGAGTCGCCCATTGTCAGCACAATTTAGGCCACATTAACCCACCTACCTGACCCAACATTTTTAGCCTGGTATATTTTTAGTGCTGAAGAAACTAAACCTGCAGTAGGAATATCTATACAGTGCTTTCCTCCATACAGAAAGCAAAGAAAGATCCCCAAAGACTTTATTCTGAGTATCGAAATTGAATGATGCAAAACGTACACATACTATCGTTCAACTTGCTGACACTCTTCCAGGCTTAAATGTCTTGTTATCATTTCACTCCATAACAACCAAAATTGACTGATTGATTGAACTGATCCATCCTCATGAACCCTACTTGGGTTCCGAGATCGGGCTTTCACAGGATAACCGCCCAACAATATGCAATTTGTTTTTGTTAAAGAAGTTAAATTACTATTAATTAATTCTACTAGGTAATCAGCGTGGGGTGAAGCGCTTAGAACATCTGCCTCACAGCAAGAAGGTCCTGGGTTCGAGTCCCGGGCTCAGCGAGTGTATGTTCTCCCTGTGCTTACGTGGATTTCCTCTGGGTACACCGGTTTCCTCCCACAGTCCAAAGACATGCACATTAGACTAACTGGCTGTTAAAAATTGCCCCTGGATGTGGAAGTGTGTGTGTTAATGGTTGTGTGTGTTGCCCTGCGATGGCCTGGCGAGCTGTTCAAGGTGTAGCCTGTCTTTGCTTGGTGTTGACTGAGATAGGCTCCAGCATCACCGTGACTGTAATAAAGGATAAAGTGGTTCGGCAAATGAGTGTGTGAGTGCGTGAGTGAGTAATTCTACTCAATTAATATCATAGTGAGTGATATACAGAGCTTACAGAAGGAGGATACGTGTAGTTCCTGACTTTCTGCTTTCATTATGTCGTGAGATCGTCAATGGAAAATGTGAAATGGGTGCCATAATACCACACCTGACCCAATCATTAAGCTATATGTTTAACTTATAGGAGTCATGGAAAAACTTACCCTCTGGTATGCAAGACATCTAGCATGAAGTAATCTTGAGGAACAATAATAATAATTACTGTAACATCTTGCAAGGCCCAAACATCCTCCTTCAAAGGCAACTTGTATTAATCATTTAACGATTGTACTGCCAATTCCTAATTGCATAATCTGCACACCCGAAGCAGCCAGCAGGATCCACAAATGGACCGAATCAGTATACCGCGCTCTCGCTTAATTAAGCTCAGATTTTTCACTTTAATGTATGTAAATGATAAGCGAGTGACACAATAAACAGTGCTGACAGACGTGTTAGAGAAAACAAAGTGTTCTCCATGCTGTGTTAGTCACTCGAAGCTATGAGCTATTCTGCCACATAGCTGCACCTGTGCTTCTGTCCATACTGAGAGTAATCCATCTGATGAGAAAGTGTCAGGAATCCTGCTGCTTACTCTCTCGTACTTCCTGTCATGCAGAGATACTGGGACAACGCACACACAAACAGCTCAGTAGTCACTGCATGTAAAAAGACAGATATAATCAAAGACAAATTATTCTAATGACGTCATCTTCAGGTAAGATGCTCATCATTTTTTTTTTTGGTGCAGCAATGACAAGAAAATTATTATTCAGTGAAAAAAAGCAAGAGACACTGAGCATGGCTTTATATTCTGTTTCTTTATTTACAGAGATATTTGGATGCTTTTATGGAATTTCCCAGTTCAGGAAAAGATTAGTTAGAAAATCTGCAACGGATTGTCTTATTGTCACTGGCTTAATGGCAGGGGATTAACTTGAATGTTTAAGAATGTTGTTACCAGATTTTTAAAACCGGGCCGGTTGATGTCAGAACCAACCACGAACACTGCGACAGGTCTTTCACCTAGTTCAGTATTTAAACATAAGGTACTTTAAAAGTCACCAAGAACACAGTATGGACACTTGACCATCACACTCATTTGTTTCTTGATCAGTGGACTCCAGGTTCCAGTCCTACTGGCTTTTGTAATAAATTTTTCTCTTCTGGAAAGGCTGTCCACTAGATTTTGGAGTGCAGCTGTGGGGACTCTTCACCACGAGCATTATTAAGGTCCGGGACTGATGTCAGGTGGGGACACCTGGGGCACGGTCATGCTGGAACAGATTTGAGCCCCGAGCCTTGGTCCAGTGAAGGGAAATTGTAACCCAGGGGTGTCAAACTTATTTTCACTGAGGGCCACGTCACTAAATTTAAAGGTGATCGAGGGCCGAATAATCACTGAACATCTATTCTAAAAGGGCTTAACAGTGACAAGCCAGCATGCAATCTTTCTTGAGTCATGAATGACTTGAAATAGGCAGCCGCCACCTAGTGAACGGATGACGAATTAGGTTTCATGGTAATGGTCGATGCAAAGAATGTACGATAATCATTTTCTTTGAACGCTCTTGCGGACCACATAAAACGAGCAGGCAGGCCGGATTTGGCCCGCGGGCCGGAGTTTGACACCTGTGTTGTAACCCAACAGCAGACTTTTCAGCACCAACTTTGTGGAGAAGCTATATTACATATGGGTCTATGGTTAAGTGTCCAAAACCTTTTGTCCATATAGTGTACACTTCCATGTGATCAAACAATCAAACCTGAATATATTACATGATAAAAGTATTATCTAAAAATTCAACATGGCTTATCAGTTCCTTCAGAATCTTACACGGTATTAAAATTCCTAATCCATATGTAATACTTGCTCTGGATATTGTACGACATTCCTTACCAGATTCCGGGTCTCTTCATCCTCACTATCAGCTCACAATAATCAAAATCTTCACTCTCTCCTGCGCCATGAGTGACAGGTACGAAGGAAATGTATCAAAAGTTTCAAAAGTAATAGCTGTTACCTCCCTGACTGGTATAATTTTGCACTCAGTAAGTGCTATCTAGGGATGACCCACTTCCTGTTACGGACCCCATTCCAGCCTTAAGAGCTACAGTCAAGTGAACAAGTAAGTACATCCCAAGGAAATTGTGGATTTTTTAAATAGATATTTAAACAAGAAAACCTTTCACCCACTTTATTAAAGTATGTGTTCTTTTAATAGGCCCTTCAATAACTCAATTTTGTTCTTTTTAAGTCATTCCTTGGTGGATTTACTAGTGTGGATAATTATCCTGTTGAAAAGTCCACCTCAAGTTTAACTTCACCTTTCAAACGGATGGCCTCATTACCTTTACACTCTTTGATATGATACAGAATTTATAGTTGAATCAACTAGAACTGTGAGTGAACTCACTACAGAATACCCCCCGCCTGTAACAGGATCTTACTGCAGTGGAGTTTCATCAGTTATAATGACTGCAAGCTGCCTAGTCCCTGCAAAGCGACCCCAAACCATAACATTTCCACCATCATGCTTTAATAGCTGCTATGAGATTCTTTTCACAAAAATGTGTCTTTGGTCTGCATTTGGTCATGCACTGCCCTCTATCTGTGGCCAAACAACCTGATTTTTGACTCTGTCTTAAGCACATTATTCCAAAAGGTCTGGTCTTTGCCTGCATGTGCATTTAGAAAACAGGATTCTTGCTCTAATGTTCTAAAGGTCTTTCCTTGCAAATTTCACATGGAGGTCAATCTGTCTAATCTCTTTCTGATATATATGATATATGAAATATGACAGTCCTTATACAGCACACAGCAACTGCAAATCCTTTGAACATTTCAAACAGGATGATTAACCCACTTCCCACTTTAACCATCAACTACTTGGTCATTCTGAGTTACAGATAAAGCGGCAATCGTCGATTCTGGAGAAAGATTATTGACATTTAAACTTAACAGCTAAGCCTTATTGGACACGCATTTCCAAGGCAACAACACTAAAACCAACCCCATTTCTTGTCCAGCCAATCAGCAACAGGGTGCGTCTATGCTTTGCATGGGCACAAACACCTCCTGTTGCTGATTGGCTGGAATAGTGTTATGTGGTTTGCTCTGAGCCAATTTGTTTATTTCCCTTCTGCAGAGTTAGAGCTGTGTCTGAACCCTGGATTTTTTTTTTTAGCACACAAACAGGAAGGGCAGCTAGTGGCAGGTAGTGCTAAGGTGATATTTACTGAACCTGACAAGGAGTATATTGGATTAAGGAGAAATTTGATGAATTTGACACAGACTGTATAGGATTTGAATGGATGGCGACGCCTTGAAAGAAACCTGTTTACAACAAGTCAATCTGATAACTCAATTCAAATCGTACATTTTAAACCAAAGTACTGTTTACTTCAACAAATTCATCTTTTTATTGAATTCAGTCCACCACACAAAAATATAAAAATAAACAAATCTGCATTATTTTAAATGCAGAGAAAATAAAAAGAAACAACCCTGGAACAAGAGTCACAACATCATAAACATAAGCAGCATTACATTGCAGTAAAGTTGATTACGGGTTTACATTAATGTTCTGGGATTAACGACTCCCTTTAAGGTTCAGCTGCTTGCAATCTTTAATAGCTGATGAATAAAATTACCGTTGCTGATATGTTATTCTACTGTTAAAGACATTTACTGTGCATAAAATAAACAATGTCATATGCTTTTAATCAACTGGTTTTAAAAGTGTTTTGACTTTAATCTGGAGGACCACAGCCATATAAGGTATAATCGAATAAGCAGTGAAAACATTACATAATGATTACACAACATCACAATCATCTTTCAGCCTGTTTGAGGTATTGACAGTGCAAGTAGTGCCCTCTAGTGGTTTAAATGTGAATGCACAGCATCACTATTCTATAATGCAGGGATTCCCATCATATCACACCCACTTTAAATCATGAAGAGCTGTTAATTAGTTAAAAGTAGTTAAATCAGGAGGGTTGGGGAACAAGGAACGCAGTAAAATGTGCAAGGAAGGGGGTCGTTGAGGACCAGGGTTGGGAACCCCTGCTATGGTATAATTATCTCGAGGTCTACCAGTCACATACAGCTCTGCATAAAAGTTGCAGGCAGACTTATTGTAAAATATGAAAAACATTTACACAGCACTGGATGTAGCGTGCACTTTCAATTAGACAGCAAGAAACCCTGTACCCTTAAGAGTTTCATATTCAACAGGCACAAACATGCCAAGCGAAAATTTCGCTTACATCATATCCGATTGCTCCACATTAAGTTTCTGCAAACCTCAACAGCTTTAAAGAAAGCGCGGCGTCTACCGTAAGCTGTTGAGTGGAGGATAGTAGATTGGAAGAGAGGGATCACAGACAGTGAATCCTGGGTGGTCGCTAAACACAAACGGCAGAATTTCATTGGTTTGTCTTGGAAGCTCCGTGTGCTTTTCACAGTCGAGAAGTTGAAACTGTCTATCAAAACAGACCTCTATCTGGCCCAGGGTCTGGAACTCGCTTTCCTAAAAAACAAACATCAAAAAAAAACAAAACCCTGATATTCTGGGAAAATGTGTACTACAGTAGCATCATAAATGTGTGGAACTAGATCCGTTCTGATTCCTACCTTACTGTGTGAAACACACTGAATTTTGGGGGTGGCGCCATATGATTTGCTGATGTATCCTTCCACATCTGCCAGCTAAATCATCATAAAATCATAAGATCAGCAGTGCTTTGATGACATGAACAATCATAGAGGCACGATGTGGTCATCTGACTACCAGGAACAATGGATCACTCTTCCCTCACGTGCTTGTTTTCTTTAAATGCAGTATATAAAGTCTGGCGTCTGCAACTTTTCTTGCCAGGCAGACTGGTTTCATTTCTTTTCTTCTTATTACTATTCTCAATACTATTATTGGAGGCATGGGAAAGTCATGGCAACTTACCTTGTAGTAGTTTTCAGATGGAATGATATTGTTGTTCTTTAAAACACTAAAGTGAAAAAAAAAAAAAAAAAAAAGAATGAATAAACTTCAGTTTGCAGTAATGACATCATAACAATCCCTATATTTTATTACTCCAAACTATCACCTACTCAGTAAGTTCCAGCTTGTGGTAAAGTTCCAGGGTTTTGCCGAAATATTTGTGCTGAGTGTCCAAGGCCTCGGCTTCGGCAGCACATGTCCCGTGTTTCGTCCATTCATGCTTCCTAAAAATTCATTGTAAAGTCGTAATAATCATCATAACATCCAATTAGAAGATTACATAAATATAATAATAACCTATAGAAACAAGCACCGATCGTACCAGAACTGTGTAGACGCAGGTTTAAGAAGATCTGGCCAAAATGTCTTCATTTCTGGTAGCAGGTCCTGTAATTCAAGTATAACAGTGGAAAAAGAGACGGAAATGACATTCCATGAAAATATTCCACGAATACGGCTCCACAGTGAGAAGGTGTTCTAAAGGCTTCTTTCTTTCTGTACTGATTGTGACACGAATATCAGCAGTCCATGTGAAATTGGAACGAGTTGTAAGGATCCTGACGTCAAAACACTGATTAAATTAGATATTTTAGCCACGCCCCTTTGCCTCAGAACAGATCAATCTGATGGATCTGTGCCTAACAAGCATCTACAGTAGCCCATTTTATAGATTTCGGATTTAGAAATATCATGATTAGGGGTGCTAGTCCTCCACTTTCCATCTCTCCAAATGTGGACACCAGTCACATTATTTTCGCAGCGCGGTGGCGTAGTGGTTAGCATGTCCGCCTCCCAGCAAGAAGGTTCTGGGTTCGAGTACTGGACATGGCAAGGCCGTTTTTTATGTTGCCTTCCGGGTACTCCAGTTTCCTCCCAGAGTTCAAAGACACGGACATTATGCTAACTGGCCGTTCCAAATTGCCCCTAGGTGTGAGTGTGAGTGCTTGTGTGTGTTGGCCTTGTGATGGACTGGCGAAGCTGTTCAGGGTGTACCCTGCATCCACCCATCGGTGGCTGAGATAGACTCCAGCCTCCCTACGATCCTAATAGGGTTAAGTGGTTCGGCAAATGAGTGATGAGTTATAGTATGTCATACCTCATTTCTACTGAATAGATACTGAATCAGAGTCGAATCACATCGGATTGAATCAAATAATTGGCTGTTGAATCAGAACCAAAATTGGGGAATCTGTGCCAATATAAAGCCTTGACATCCACCTTGATACACAGCTACCCACTTACCTCAATCAAGGTTTCATTGAAATGCCAGGATGAGTTACACTCAGAACCACTGTTAGGCCTGCGCACACATAAACATGCATTATTTCATACTGACCAGTTCAGATATCTAATAATAATAATTATAATAAAGTTTGGGTAAATTTTATAACCAAGAAAATATAAAAGAACTCTGAACATACCATAATCCATGCACGGTCCAATAACTAATGTTTGTGGTGCATTTTTCCATCTACAAACACAGAAGTGTATTACAGAAGTTTAAACCATCCATCATCCAAACCCCCCACCCCACGCAGCTTCTCAAATCTAAGGTATAACGTTCCTAACGCATCATGACTCTGACAGTCGTATAAACTAAAGATAATGCGGTTTATAACAGCCACAACACAAACAATGTCTAGAACTAACTTGTTCTGCATTACAGAGGAAACACAGCGCAGAGCATGTCATGTCACAACACGACACGACACGAGAATAGGAACGGTTAAACCACGATTTAGGAAAGCTGGGCAGATTTTTAATTCTTACGGGCGTTGTTATTATAAAACAGAATCTCATCACAGAGAAAATACAGAATAATACTGAATATACAGATTTATATATCATTTGGTTGCTTACGCTGCAAAACGTCTGGGGCCAGTGGTGCGTCAGGATGAGTCTGTTCCATTCTTTCCTAAAAGCAGCACAAAACAAGACGTATTTAGTGATTCACTGAATGCAGTATGCAGTCCTTATCACTCTTTAAGATTACTTCTAAACTGTAAGCTTACTTAGGAATGCTGAGGGCTGACGTCAGGATGACATATCCAAGACACAGGATGATGAAGTGCGACTTCATCCTTCTTCAACACGTAGCCCAGGTTGGTCTGAACTTCAGAGAGAAATATAAAATACAGACACGGTGGTTATTGTTGAAAAACTCTTACTTAATGATAAGATCACGCAACGACGGAGTTTACACAACGAGCTACAGTTCCTGTTTAAAAGAACAAGGCTGTAATTGTATAGGGACAGCTGGGTGTAGTAAAAAAATAAAACAAATATAGTTAAAGTTGGAGTTATTTACCAAAAACTCATTCATACATTAAGTGAAGCTTTCAGTAGGGAGACGTAATCTCCAGTAATTTACAATCTGTTAGTTTAGATTTGCCATCACTGGAATGTTCAAAGCTGCATTATATTATTATTATTATTATTTTGTCTTATTAAGATTAAGAGGAGGGCGGCACGGTGGCGTACTGGTTAGCATGTCCACCTCACAGCAAGAAGGCCCTGGGTTTGAGTCGAGGCTCGGCAGGAGCGTTTCTGAGTGGAGTTTGCATGTTCTGCTTGTGCTTGCGTGGGTTTCCTCTGCCTACCCCGGTTTCCTCCCACAGAACAAAGACATGCACATTAGGCTAAATGTGTATGGTGGTATGTGTGTTGGCCCTGTGATGGTCTGGCGAGCTGTTCAGGGTGTACCCTGCCTTCACCCAGTGTCGGCTGAGATAGGCTCCAGTCACACCGTGTCCCTAGTAGGATTAAGTGGTTCAGTAAGGAATTAATGTATTTATTATAAAAATAAAAATCTATATACTTTATTGTTATAATTGCTGCCTAATAATGATGCTGTAAGAGAAATAGAGTAATTGGTGATGTGCAGGTAAAGAAAATCATAGATAATCAAGTTAGGGGTTAGAACTCTAACATTACCCTGTAACCGATTCAGAGTCGACTCTTTTGATTCCCATAAAAGAATTGCTCAAAGACGAGAATGAATCTTTTGGCGAACCGGTTCCAAATGAAGCCTAAATGTGGCTGATACACTGTAAATAAGTCCCGTACAGCTAACTGGAATGGGTGAGAGTGAAAATAATAAAGATTCATATAAATAAATATCGAAAAGAAGTGGAAAACATAAATAAACTCACCCGTTCCTCCCTGAAGTCTGGAAATAACTGCTGTCAGCTTGTTTTGAGCAAAACTGTCGTAAGAACGAGGTGTTTATATCAAAGTACTTCCTCAAAACTGAGCGAGAAAAGCAGCAGCCACAAACAAACAAAAGAGTGAAGAAATAGCCGAGTAAGTACGACTTAACTTCTCCAAACACATTCACATGACTGGCTTTGTGAACGCGGTCTGATTCGATCCATGTTTACGTTGGGTGAGGTGTGCCGAGTTTGTAACAGGGTTGCCAGATCCAACAAAATATCCTTAACTCAAGTTCCTAGTTTGCTGTAATTTTATATATCACTTTACACATGCACGTCAAATATAATGTCTGGAGATTAGTGAGATGTTATTCACTAGATCCTGTGATATACAAATATGGATTTATATATAAAACACATTATTAAAAGAATGGATTTATAATCAATATTTTCCCCCAATCTGGCAACAGTCTAGCTTGCTTCCAACCACGTGATATGCGGGGTAGTCTCGAGCGTCCCAGCGCGCCGCCATCTTGGTGAGATGCAACACACTTAGTTATGAAGATGAGATGGGTAGAACTAAGTTGAAATAATTCGATTTTATTATGTTAAATTAAATTTAGACTAGCTATTAATCATTATTATAATTATAATAAGTTTTAACATTTATCTTTGTTCAGCATTCATAATTCTCAAACCTTTATTTTATATATATTTATTTTATATACCTTTATTTTATAACATGTTTGTCGGTTATGGGGTAAATTAATGAAAAATTAACTGCCACTGGTAAAAGTCACACATCTACGAATACCTGTATCTGTGTTCCGGTTCTGATCTGTACACTATAGCACCCTATATTAACCAAATATCAATAATGAATTATACAATAACAATATGACTGACTACATTCATTCATTTATTTGCTAAACCGCTTATTCCTATTAGAGTCACGGGGAGGCTGGAACCCATCTCAGCCGAGTCTGAGCGAAGGTGGGGGTACACCCTGAACACCTCGCCAGTCCATCACAAGGCCAGCACACACACACACACACACACAACCATTCACACTCACACGTAGGGTCAATATGGAACAGCCAGTTAGCCTAATGTGCATTTGGACTGTGAGAGGTTTCCGGGGTGTGCAGAGGAAACTCACGCAAGCACGAGGAGACCATGCAAACTCCACTCATAAACAACCTAGACGAGCCCTCGAGAAGCCCGATGTAAATAAATGTTTACAGGCAGTGAGACTACCAAGCACACTGTGTAGTAAACAGTTTTACTTTTATAGCTATTTTATACTGTTGCCCCACAGCGAGAAGGTTTAAGGTGTGAATCCCGGCGAAGGACCTTTCTGTGAGGTGTTTAATGAATAATGGATATTTTCTGTTTTAATTAGTTACATACATGTACCGTCCCAACTTTTTCTGAGTTTGGGCTGTATATCCAGGCTGTTTATAATTCTGGAGCTGTCTATGCGGCCTAGTGCGGTCTTAGGAACCTGTACACTCATGATCACTTTATTAGGAACACATGTACACCTGCACATTTATGCAGTTATCCAATCAGCCAATCATGTTGCAGCTGCACAGTGTGCTCAATATAATCATCCGGATACTTGATCAAGAGCTTCAGTTAACATTAAAATCAAACTTCAGTGTAATCTGTGTGACTTTAAAGACTCTGTGGTAGGGTTGCTGGTGCCAGATGGGCTGGTTTGAGTATTTCAGAGCCCAGTGATCTCGTGCAACAGTCTCTAGAGTTCATACTGCACGGAATCAGACATGACCAGGCAAATTTGAGCTGACTGAAGACTATAGTAACTCAAATAAGCACTCTTCACGACTGTTGTGAGCAGAAGAGCATGTCAGCATGCACAAGACATGTGGCTGATGGCAGGGAAGTGCATACTACAGTGGCTCGGTGGTTGTTTCTGGGAGTGTTTCACTTCAGAGACTAAACTGCGTCTCCCTGACTGTAAACTTAATCTGCTGTTATAAATAGAGCTCGGCAGTATTACAGTCTTTACAAGGCTGTCTCAGAAATTGCTATAAGACTTCAGGCGCACACTTGGGTTGAAGGAAGTTGTTGAAAAAAAATGGAGGTGAAAATAAGCTATAAAAAATAAACAAAACAACTATGTGGGTTATTTAAATAAAAGCAAATTGTTTTACATCTAGTAATATCTAAATTAAAATCTATCAAATTAACCATTACTAATCAATACCCATCTGTTTGCTGAAGGCACCTCATCCATCCTTATACACTATGAATTATTGTCCGAGCCATGACAATACAGTGTGCTTAAAGGCATAAGGCTCTCTCAGTAAGAAATGATGGTGAGATGTGAGTTTAAATTCTATATATAATCTTGTTGCGTGTCCATAAATGGTGTACAGGGAGGTGGCGAGCTCCGTGTGGGGGCATGAAGAGTTTTGTTTTCATCAGCCGCTGACTCCCAGGCGAGTTGAGTCTGATGTGTGTGTGTTAAGCGCTGCTCTCTACTCTGCCTGGGTAAGTGTCTAAAGTGTGTACTTCATGTAATGTTTCTACACTTAAAGCCTTGAACAGGGCCTTTATTTTATTTTATTTCTGCTGGAAAAATCGATTACTGCACGAGGCCGGGTTCTGAAAGAGCATCTTGGAAATGAGTTCCGTGCTTGGATGCCTTAATGAATGTTAATGACGCCGATGATCATTATTATAATGATGATGATGATGATGGTGATGGTGATGGAATATGAGAGCCTGATTAGACTTATTAAGCTATTTTATATTTTTAGCTTTCCCGCTGAGGGATCTTGACGGTTATTACTTATACATGTCACTGCAGAAAAGGGAATTAGTGCATGACCTGGCAACCTAAAAATTGGCACAGTAATAGGTTTAAATTGCATATAAAATAAAGAATGTATTGTAGTTCCATGTAGTTTTAATGTCTCTGTTCACTGTTTAGCTCCTCGAGTATGCTAACAGCTCAAGTGTGACGGATTTGACATTTCGGGTGGGTCCAGACAGGGAGTGCTTTGCTGTTGCATACATGAAAAGAAAATCTGTCCATTGAAAAGCATATTTTAATATTTCCAGGCTTCAAGGCATGTTCATAGTTAAATTATGATTTTTTTTAGGTGTGGAATTACCTATAATCATTACAACTGCGAAAGAAACCGAGTTTCAATTTAACATGGTTTAAAAATACACATTATATCTGTTTACATCTAACGGAAAAATACTAAAAGTAAATAGTTCTTTCATGATAAAAAGGTGCTTAGTCTTAACTACTGAAAAGCATCTAAAATTCTAATTATGATGGTGATGAACATGATGATGATGATCATCATCATCATACATAGAGTATAAAATAGTGTTGATTGCATGTGCAGGGTTTCCAACTGACCAGACAAGCTGTTTATTAAACATAGGATATTAGGATATTAAACATGAGCATTGATAATACCATAAGCAATTATGTAAGATTTGAATTTGGATCAGTGAATTTTGAAAGCAAGTGCAAATGAATTGTATATATTCACAACATCTATAGCTGTGGCCTGAGGTACTAATAATGCTTGCTGAAATAAAGCTTTTAATAAACATGTATTAATATATATATATATATTGCTCATCTAATACATCCCATAATTTCTTCTTCTCTGATTTTCCCAAACCACAGCATTTTTTAATGTAGCACCTAAATGACATAAAGTAGCATAGAATTAGCTTCAGATTGCATTTAGTTGATGTTTAAATAGATTTCTCAATACATTGTGTTTGCAAAAGTGTAAGGCTTCAGTACTTTGACTTTCCCAGGCCCTTTTCCGGTAGTTCAACATGGCTGCAGCCATCGCCAGACACAAGCACTTCACTCATGACTATCATAGCAAGCAGTCGAGATATGTGGTCAAGGAATACTCCAGGTAAGACGATGTGGACAGTGGATTTTGTACAAAGGGTCTGTCAGTAATAATAATAATAATAATAATAATAATAATAATAATAATAATAAGTCCTGTTGGAGTCACTTTACTGCACAATATCTTGTGGTTTTCATCCTAGAAGTATTATTTGGCATTTTGGTTGTAAGTTTTTTATGTTGTGAACAACCAGTTCATGAAAAACCCTCTGCAATTTGATATCTAAGTTTTTGCTGATGTACTATTTCATGAATTTTTAATACAGCAATTTATTATTTTATTCATTATCATATAAATAATGTAGATTAAGCTTAGATTTCTCTATGTATATTGTTTACATTTTGAGTTTAAATGTGCGTATGTTGATGTGGAAGTGTGTTAGCATCTATTCGACCGCATCATTAGTAAAGGATGTGAATGACTGTGTTTTTAGCGCCGAAGTTGAAGAAGTGAAATATGAATACAAAACGGAGAAGAATATCCAGAAAGTGGTAAGTTTATTTACACTCACAGGTCGCCTCGTGTTCCTCATTCTGTAGTAAACCGTTAACAAGATATGCTTTGAGCTGAGAGTGTAATGGGTTAATGTTGGCTGGGAAAGAAATACAAGTCTTATTTTTGGATTTATATAATGTTATACATAATCCATAATCTCGGGCTTGAGGTGATATTTGTATACTGTATGTTCCCACATCAAGCTCACTGCAGTCTTATTTCTGACAGGTGCAAAGGAAGATTCCAGAAAAGTATGTCCGTGAATCATCCATGATCAGGGGCCCCAAGTTCCTGGTGAGGCTCAGGTCGCACACTGTGTTTGAGAACACTCCTGTGAAGCTGTTCTGCACCGTGGAAGGCTACCCAACCCCACGTGTCAAATGGTTAGTCCATGTCAAAGATGCAAATGGGAACACAATTCATTTTTTCCCCTTCAGTCCTTAGCAACTCGTGCTGTTCGCCATGTTCCATGTCAATTATTAGCAAAAACCAATAATATTTCTGTAGATAAACACAGCACCCCTTCACATGCTGGTCAAGTGTGAGTACCTTAGTTCATGTTCTGTATGTTTGCACAGTTGGGAGTGAAACAGGAAGTGAAGTTGTATGTTTTCCCTTCATATTTACATCTCATCACTTTTTCACACTTTTACTTGTCTTGTCGATCTAAAATAATACCTCTGAATTACTTAATATGTATTTATTACCTCCACCAAGGAGGGTATGTTTTACCTCTGGTTTGTGCATGTTTGTTTGTCTGTTTGTGATGCAGATTATGCAAAGATTTATGTGCGGGATTTCTGTATAGAAGGCTACATTCGATTTTGGAGATGATTCAGGTCAATTTCTGGACCCAGGAATTTTTTAAAGGATTCTTTAACATTGTGAGACAGTGTGGTATTATAGAAGGCCCAAAAGGGAGTGATGTATTTTTCTGTTCTTTATTTTTTCCAAAACCTTGTGTGGATTTTCATGAAATTTCTACCAGAGGTCAGGCTTCGGACAAGGAAGATTCCATTGGAATTTGCAGATGATCCGGGTCAAATTCTTGATTCATGAATTTTTTAATAGAGATTAAAAGATTGAAAATAAGATGATGTCATATTGGAGCAGGGCCAGAGGGTGGCGCTGTGTACTGTTATTTTTTTCAGCTTGGCGGAGGTTTTGGCCTGTCCAAGGCTCTTGTTTTAATATTGTTTACTCAACCTTAAATAAGTTTTTTGGCCTGGATTGGATAGAAGAATTACGTCAACTGCCACAAATCAATCACCTGTCTATCCTGCCAGTGTGTGGCATTTATTCCAAAAACGCAAGAAGAAAAGGTGCACCTGACATGTTGATTCATTCTGACAGTGCACGCCAAGACCCCAGAATAACCAAATTCCTCTGAAAAGCAGTCATAATGCCTGGCAAAGGCATTTCAGAATATATTTAATATAAAGCAAAAGGCACAGTGGAAATTTAGTACACATAGTGGTGTGGGCTGAAATTGACACAAGGTGTAATAACACCTTTATTAAAAGCAGCTTTTACTCTTTGTTCTTTTTTTTTTTCAGGTACAAGGATGATGTCCTGATCGACATTTCTTCCGGAAAATACTACGTGGAAAGCAATGCTGGAATTCACTGCCTGAACATCATCAAGTAATTACACAGGAATAAGTGTGGATTTGTATCATCCATTGAAAGTAAAATCAGCATGGAGTAGCATTGTATTTATTGAATTGCGTAACTCGCTAAAGTTCTTAATTAGAGATTCACTGGGCGTGGAAAAGTACTTATTCTATTTCTTTGCCAGCACAGAAAAGCAAGGGATGGTTCTTTCACTGTTTTAATCTTTAGATTTAGTGTTTAAGCTTGAATCTACCCATTTCCTTCCACTGTTGATCATAATCCTGTCATGACATTTATGAAATCTTTAAATCATATTTATTTCTGCCAAATTTTAGTAAATATTATCTGTTTAATTTGCACACTACTCTCTACTCATCCACAAAAGGAAGCTTGAGTGTGTATTGGTAAGAGAGAGAGAGAGAGAGAGAGAGTGTGTGTGTATGTGTGTATGAACTTTTATCCCAATTTAGTCCAAGCCCTAACATGTCTTGAGCTCCCCTCAGCTGTTCATACCCAAGTGCTGAGCTCAGCGACATGCGACCTGCCAGCACCTTAAAGAGTTCAGGATCACATTCTCTGTCCTGTTCCTCCATTGATATCACTATAATGTCCACACAGGCCCCTAGTTCAAAATCGCCTTTCGCTTTTAATATTCTTTTATATTTCTGAAAAACAATCTGTGAACTCACAATAAAATTCAGGACCAGGTTACTGCTTCCTCAGGACACGGGTCTGCCATTGGTACCACACATAAATAAAAATTCTTAATGCCAGTGCTGGCAGTCTACATTTCCCCCAAAAACCTTTTTACTTTCCAACATGTAAAGTGTGAATATCGTAGCAGCAAGAGAATCGAGAGCACTTTAAAATAGCGCTGAAGGTTGAGGTGAAGGTCACATGACCGTCACTCTTTCCCCTCCTGGCAGATCAGTGCACTTGCCACAGTGATCTTAAAAAGAAAGAAAAAAAAAAAAGACTGGATCACACAACAGGGTTTTAATTGTGATGCTTTAGGGCAGCCATCTTGGTGAGACCTCTTTGTTGTAAGACCTCAATACGGAGCAATGCGACTGGAAGATGACAACTCAAAAACCAGGAAAATGTCACTCTTGAAGGACAAAATGTCTAAAATTCATATAACCTTAATAATTTCACTGATTTGACAATTATTTCCATTTCCCCGTCTTTCCATGCCTCTGAAGTACTGTATAACTTTCAACAGCAAAGAGGTCTCACCAAGATGGCGACTTGAATTTTTGCCACGTGCAACCACTAGGATGTGCGATCCCGTCCTTCTCTGAGATTAGGGATTTGCCATTTCCACCTCACCTCCGACCACAGTCTGACACTTGTATTATTTAGATTTAAATTACCTCGAATGTTGAGGCAGCATGTAAAAATGTTCTTAACCTTATGTGTAAGCAGCACTCTATCGCATGCAGTTTAACACACTTATTTCCTTCGCAGCACTAGATCAAAGACAGCTTATGTATTATAGGCTGGGGAGAACTTTTGCGCTCTGTCCAATTGTCAATTAGGAAATTAGGATGCTGTATATCCGATCAAAGCAGACATTGCGCAGCGCTGGCAGGTTTGTCATTTGATTAACAGGTCGAATGAGATTGAAGCCGTTATTGATTCTGTATATCGATCCAAGTTTGGGGTGAATCCTGGGAGAAGTTGGAAGATGGAAGCCAGATGAATGTGTATGTGTGTGCTTGTTGTGCAGGTGTGGGATTGATGACACTGCTCAGTACACGGCTGTTGCTGCTAACTTTCACGGCCAGGCCTCCTCGCAGGCTGCAGTCATTGTTAAGAGTGAGTATCTCCTAAAACATGCTACCAATATAATCTACATCCATACAGGAGGATAAAATAGGTTGAATGTACTTAAGCCTGGGACCTGAACCCAGGGCCTTCTTGCTAACCAGACATGCTAACAACTACTCATGAACCTTTTTTCGACTCATATGGAGTTTAAGATTTATTACTTCAGAAAGATTCATGTTCTCATCATGACAATATCAGAACAAAACCCAGTTGAAGATGCATGGCATGAAATCAGGCAGGGTGAACGTACCAAAAATAGCAAAATAGTGTTAGAAGGAAACATCAGAAGGCAAAATCAATACAAGACATAACACGGTCAAATAAAGACAACAATCCTTAAAAATACAGGCAGAATTTAAAGCTTCATGCCAGAGTTCAGATTAATATGCTTTATAAAGCAGTTTCACAGAAAATAGGAAATAATACAGAGGAAGTGGGTTTATTATTTGGGAGAGGGCCCGCTCTGGTGCTCTGGTGAGGGGAAGTCTGGGTTATGTGATGCATAAATTACAAAATAGACATGATTCCTAGTATCCTTGGAAGTCAGGTAGATCTGAGTCTCTACCATAGATACACAAGTTTCTCCATAAGTTATCATTTCTGTATTAATGGTGCTTTAAACTATTTCAGTAATGGGGAACCTTTTTTTGTGCACATTGTATAGGGGTCAAAGATGAAGAGAAAGTCTGCCCTTTTTCCTGGATGCCTTATGAGTGTAAGTCTAAACACTATTCTACTATCATTTTATGACTTTTATTTATTGCACAATATCGTTGGATTGTATCTGTACTATTTATACTATTTTTGTTTTCTTTTAGATGCATTTTTACCAGAGATTAAATATACCAAGATCAACATCAATTTTCTGGAGACGTTCGATGTGATGTTTGGGAAAGAGGGTGACTGCGTGACTCTGTCCTGTAAGATGACTATAAGCCCCAATCTTGCCAACCTGCAGCCCGAAGCACGGTGGTACAGAGATGGTACAAAACAAAATAGCATACAGCATGCTTCCTACAACAAAGTTAGAAATAAAGAGTACGATAGTATTTTATCCTCTTAAATACAGACAGTTGTGGTCAGATGTTTAGATACACTCATCATGGACATGAATATCATGGCAAAGTTGGGCATTCAGTAATTCTTTTAAACTACTTTTTTCTTGGGAAGAATAATTATACAATTCATCTTTAAGAGAATCTTTAATAAGTGTGAAAATGTACCGAACGTTTCAAAATGCCTTTTGACTTGCCAAGGCGAAGGGGTCTTAACTTCCTGTTAGTGATCATGATTGGCTACAGCTGGTAGCTTCTTTATACCAAAGGATAAAGGTTTTTTTTTTTTTACAGCACTTACTGGATTGACCAATGCACCGTACAAAGGGAAAGTCCAATGAGCTCAGTGCAGATCGGAGAGAGAGGATCACAGATTTACAAAAGTCAAGAATGCACTTGAAGCCATTAAAAATTTTTTAAAAAATGCAGAGTCAAGTATCATTAGTTCAATTTGTTATTTGTAAGTACAAGTTATTGGGAGGTTTAGAAACTTGGCCAAAGTCTGGAAGAAGACCCAAACTGTCACCCTGCGTTGAGGGGAATTAGTTCAGATGGTTAGGAACAAAGCAGAAACCACGAAGGCACACGCTGCCATGAACTGGAGGTTGTTGGAATCACCATGGACTGAGAGGTTACCTTCCAAAAATCAATACCTTCAAGCTTGATTAAAATTGGCAGCTGACCACTTGGACAAAGAAAAGAGCTTCCGGATGAAAATTTGTCCACACTGACCAGAGGAATGTTGGGCGAGGCATTCAATCCCAAGAATGCTGTACATTTATGGAATTTGGCAGACCCTTTTCCAGAGCAACACTCACAACTAAGCAGCCAAGGCTTAGGGGCCTTGCTCAAGGGCCCCATAGTGGCAACTTGATAGTAATGAACCCTCAACTTCCAGGTCAGTAACCCAGAGCCCTAATCACTGAGTGTCCCTCTGTACCTATTGTTAAGCATGGTGGTGGTAGCGTCATGGTGTGGGGATGCTTTCCTGAAATTAGTGCAATTTATGAAGGGGAGGAAATAATGACTCAAACCAAACCACAAACCATCAGAAACTTGAACAATGACACGAAGTGCACATTAAACGAATTGCGGAATGGATAAAGCAAGCTAAAATCAACCTTTAGGAATGACTTTCCCAAATTCCTGACCTCAGGACGATGGAAAACATGTGGACTGCTTAAAAGTCAGGTCTGGATCAGGAAACCAACTAATTTAATTGAACCCTGTCAAGAATGTGTATTTTTTGACTCTGTATGTATAATTTTGTCCCTCTCTTCATATAATTAAAACGTGTGCACCAGAAAATACAGTTAAAAAAATCATTTATTGCCCAACATTGCAATGATATTCAAGTCCATGATGAGTGAATTAAAACGCCTGACCTTAACTGTACATCTTGAAAAATGGTAACCTGTGAGTTTTTTAATGTATATTACATATTATATATATTAACAATGTATTTAGGTCTACGTCATGACACATCAGCGACATACACCTTGAGATTCTCTAATTTGTGACTCACAGTATCACCCCCTCACCTGCTGTTTTCAAAAACAAGATTCAATTACACCTTTGGTTGCACATCTCAGCCAGATTCGAAAGAAAGACTTGTTTTTCATTTACACTGGGGGAAAAAAGACCTACCATGCTGTGCTACGTCTTTTAAAACTTATAGAGCACCTTTTGAAGGAGTCGAAGTGGGTGAAAATGGAGTCAGGGGGAGGTGTCGCTAAGCTCACACTGACTCATCTCGCCAAGGATGATGAGGGTCTTTATACCTTGCGCATGGTGACCAAAGGAGGAGACGCGGTGCACAAGGCTTACGTCTATGTGGAAGGTAAAATTCTCTAAGCGTAAAGGAAGAGTGAATGAATTCATTATTCTTTCTTAATTATAAGGAAAGTAAACATGTTTAGCCTCAAATATGAAACGGTGTTCTAGCTAGAATTACCTCCACAAAAGAGGTTATGTTTTACCTGTGGTTTGGGTATTTCTAATCTGGATTATGCAAAATTATGTCAAAATTTCTATGCACTTTCTACCAGAGGTGGTGTTTTGTTCAAGGAAGACTCCATCATATTTTGGAGATGATCCGGATCAAATTCTGGATCCAGGAATTTTTCAAACATTCTTTAACATTGTGAGAAAGGATGATTTTTGACATTTTGGTTGATATGGGGGATTGCTGGGCTAGGTGGAGGTTTATAGCACATTGTGCTCTACGGGTGCTCTTGTTTATATATACACAGTGCCATGCAAAGGTCTTATGTACAAGATAACCTGTAACAAGAAGAAGCTTTTGAAAAGAATAAAGTGAAACATTTTTGAATATCAGAGTAATCACATGCTGAGCAAAAAAGAGTAAAACAACTGATAAAAATACAAAGAATCCATAACTTGGCTTTCTTAAGGTACATTGTTCTGCTCATGCAACTACATTCTCAGAGTTAAAGATACACTATATTAATCCTGTAAGGGAAATTTTAGCCACGGCTGCCCCCAATAAAGTATAAGAGTTTATACTTATTGCTCTGTTGGTACCATCAAAGATGCATGCTAAGTACCTTTTGTGTGTACTTTAGCTTTCAGTGTACTGGAAATTATTCTTAATGAATTTCAGGTAAAATATACAAAAGAAAGGTACAGTTGTATCTTTATATTCTGCAAGAGTAGAAAGTTGTCGTGGCTTTCTTGAAGAACTGTCTATAAAAAGAATTAGCAATCAAAACATCTTGCACATAGTCACATTCCGTTAGTACTCATGTTTATTAAGGTATTGTACAAAGATAATAAATGAATTAAATGTTTTTTTCCCTATATCATTTAACTTACTAGAAATCACATTGTTCTTTTCTTATTCATTTTTTTTTTATTTCTGGCAGGAAGCCAAATTATTTACCAATAGAATATATAAACAATTTACTGCATGGTAGTAAAAAGTTAAATAAATAAATAAATAATTGTAGGCTTGATTAATAACAATAAAGAAATATCAGATGAATTTGCCCCGTCCAAGATCATTTCTTTTTTGTTGTTGTTGTTTGCAGATAAAATTGCAGACGTCGTTGTATCAGAAACTTGGCTTATTATTTAACATTGCTTTAAAAAAGGAGTGAATGTGTGTTTTTTTCTGTAACTGACACACTAATTCAGCATGAAATAGGGATTTAAAACAGAATTTATACAATAAAACATGTCAGGTGTATTAGAAAAGTGTTTTGTCCTAGGACATTTAATGGATATGCTGCACTTAGCTTTTTATAGATTTATTTGTGAAGTAGACTGGTCTTATATAATTACATTAAATAATAATATTGCTGTTAACAAGGTAACACGAGAACTGTATCACAGATCTGTGATAAATTTTTACAGATGGTCCCCCTCCAGTTCCTCAGGCCCCTGGAGCCCCCATGGACATTAAGATCCATGATGCAAACAGGGATTACGTCATCGTGTCCTGGAAGCCGCCCAACACCACCACTGAGGGCCCCATCATTGGATACTTTGTTGACAGGTGACTGAGCAGGCTGACATGTCTGATTACTTTCATGACTAACGAACCTAACTAATTGCTGCTGATTGCCAGCATGTGGGAAGGCACTGAGAGGATTTCATCGTTCATGGATATGATATTATATTAGGAGTTTGGAGATGCCTAATTTGAACCATTCAATTGGTTTATTTAATAAATGAATGGACACAAAGCAAAACAAAGAGGTTTGGAGGGAGTCTTTGGAGGGAGGCTTTTTTTTAATAATGTAACTTTAACCCTTAAAAGTCTCTGATGGTACCAGTACCAAAAAAACATGTCTTAGATATTGCTTCAAATATTGTGCTATAAGAGAAAAATTATGGATATTTGAGTTCCATTATCAGTCTTAAACACGTCCCTATTTCAATAATGGGCTGTAATTTTAGCTGACTTTATAATTGTATGGCGAGATAATGCATGCTTATCGAACAATCCTTTCTTGTCCTTGTCATCGTCTCTGCTTGAACTCCATGACAGATGTGAGGTTGGAACAGAGGACTGGGTACAGTGTAATGACTCTCCTATTAAGATCTGTAAATACCCCGTGTCCGGCTTATTCGAGGGTCACTCCTATTACTTCCGCGTCCGTGCTGTTAACGCACGTGGCATCAGTAGACCTTCCAGAATGTCCGAACCCATTGCTGCAGTGGATCCTACTGAGTTCGAGAGACTTCATGGTAAAAATCAGCCAGATCCCTAGTTATTAATAAGATCATTCACTTTTGATCGTCAGATTTTGGATTTAATCTTGTTCCTTTTTTTTAACAGCTGCAAGGCTTGGTGGAAAACTTGATGTTGTTACCTATCACGATGACCTGGAAGGTAGTTTGGATTTACACATTCATTCAATTCTTTGATATATCACTCTGACCTCATTTTTAGGAACACCTGTGCACCTGCTCATTCATGCAAGTATCCAATCAGCTAGTCATCTGGCCTCAGTGGTTTAAGCATTTCAGAATGATCAGAGTTATTCGCACCGATAGGTTGGCTATTGTAACTCAAATAGCTACTCTATACATCCATCGTGATCATGGCGATCAACATCCCGTACCTTGGAGCAGTCGGACTACAACAGCAGACTTCCATTTCGATCCAATTCTATAATCATTTTAAAATACATTTAAAATATTTTCAAAGTAGACAGTCATGTTACTATGCTGTGCATACTAGTCATGCAATAATCATTCAATTTATCCGATGGCAACGATGCAATAATTCAGTTATTCCATGGCAATAATGCAGTACTAAAAATAATTTGATTGCTTTCCACCAATCAGAAGCAAAATAAGTAAATTAACAATATCGGAGCTCCGGAGCGCCATACTTATGCAAATGTCGCAAAGCCGTGAGCTCGATTCTGTTGTCGCGTCCATGCTCATGTGCTACACAGGCATGCGTGCATGCCGCCATGGGTGCATCTTGGTTTTTTTCCCCTGTGTTCTTGAATAGTATATACTAAAAGAGTTATTCACCTCAGGCTCAGAGGATATCTCTAAATATTCCACTTGTTCTCAGGGAATATTCAGTGATATCCAGCTCGCTTTTAACAAATAATTGTTAATTATTTTAGGAAAGGATTAAAAAAAAAAAAACTGGAATAATTACAAAAATATGCTGATGTTTGCTCAGCCTAGATTTTTAGGCCCCAAAATACACAAATCAGGAAATTTTGTTTGGCTGTTTTGACTCCTTCTGATTGGCCCTACTCATATTATTTACATGCATTATTTGTACATGCAATTAAACCATGGTCTGTCACCTTTTGCTTTATTTTTACTATTCCTCTCATGATTTTAATCTACTTTTTGTTGCAAAACCCCCCCTCTAATTATACAAACCACACTTGGCTCATATTCGAGAGGTGCTGATTACCTTTTGATGAGAATTCCAGCAGGAAAGGAGTGTCTGACCATCTGTGGCTCTTTTTCAACCCGTAATGAACACATCCACTGGTGTCAGGATGCGTGTGCTTTTGTGTGCGTGGTTCCACCAATATTGCAGATGATGTACTCATATTAATGGTGATATCATATCTTTTGAAAGCAGAGCCGATGACATTGAGATGTTTTTGGAGAGGTGTTTATGCATGCGTGAGAAAAGGATTGAATGTGAAACACTCTGCAGTAATTCTGTTTGATGTGATTTGCCTGTAGCCGAGGGAACAGCTCCTGGAGCTCCATCCAATGTTTATGCCTCTGAGACTGATCGAACATATGTTGTGCTCAGCTGGACCCCCCCGGTGTACCACGGCAAGGCCCCTATGTGGTACTACATTGAGAAGGTTGGTGCACCTTAGCATCATAAAGGCAACCCGTTTGACGCTCGCCCGGTCCGTATCCCTTTCACACTTTTATTTACAATTAACCATCAGTTTATACACATAAACGAAGAGGCACGGTTTAGTGTAAGCATTTCTCGATTGCTGGCTGGCATTGGTGTGTGAAGTAATGGAGTGCTTTTTGATGGATTGGTTTAATCTCTGGATGGAAGCCTTTTGCTGGCAAAGATTGATAAAAAAACAAAAAACACAGACTCTTTTTTTAAAGATTTTAATCTTACTTCCTACTCCACAAAGCTCAATACACCGCTACCTCCCATCAAATCACTTTCACTGCTGATGTTAATGCTTTAAGGACAGTTGTAATTAACCGTCCATTTAAATCTGTGAATTGAGCGACTGAAATTACTGTAAAAGTTTCTTGATTGTCAGCTGACACGGCTGGGTGAAGTAATGGAGTGCTTTTCAACGGCTTAGACTCTGCTTGGCAGTAACTCCTGGCAGAGGGTGAACACTCAAGTGCCAGTGCGTTCACCGCGCTACGCCGTCTTCAACCTGGCTGAAGGGAAGGAGTACCTGTTCCGCATTCTCTCAGCCAATATGTATGGCATCAGCGAGCCCTCCAAGCCCACTGCACCCGTCAAGACTCAAGAACTGCGTGGTGAGAACTCGAACAGTACAGATCAAAGCATTTTATTTTCCTACCCAGAAAATATTTAGTTCACATTTATGTTAGGTTCAGCTCAACATAACTCATTTTAATATTGCTATTATCATTCTACTGAATAGAAAGCAATGGTCCAAAAGATTTTTATTAACATGAAACATTGTATTTGCATCTTGTGAAACCCTGCCGATATGAAAATGGTGAAGAATGTATATAGTGTCATCTCATTAAAGTAACACAATATATTACACCCTATACTAGACCCAATATATTACATCCTATATTATACCCAATATATTACACCCAATATTAGACCCAATATATTACACCCTATATTATACCCAATATATTACACCCAATATTAGACCCAATATATTACACCCAATATTAGACCCAATATATTACACCCTATATTATACCCAATATATTACACCCTATAT
>JBCNYH010000027.1:6525400-6546588 GCA_039654325.1 Tandanus tandanus
TAGACCCAATATATTACACCCTATATTATACCCAATATATTACACCCTATATTAGACCCAATATATTACACCCTATAAGAGGCCCAATATATTACACCCTATATTAGGCCCAATATATTACACCCTATAAGAGACCCAATATATTACACCCTATAAGAGGCCCAATATATTACACCCTATATTAGGCCCAATATATTACACCCTATAAGAGACCCAATATATTACACCCTATAAGAGGCCCAATATATTACACCCTATAAGAGACCCAATATATTACACCCAATATTAGATCCAATATATTACACCCTATATAAGATCCAAAATATTACACCCTATGTAAGATCCAATATATTACACCCTATATAAGATTCAATATAATACACACTATACCAGATCCAATATATTACACCCTATATTAGATGCAATATATTACACCCTATAGTAGACCCAATATAATACACACTATATAAGATCCCATATATTACACCCTATACTAGACCCAATATATTACACCCAATATTAGATCCAATATATTACACCCTATACCAGATCCAATATATTACACCCTATATTAGACCCAATATATTCCAGCCTATAAAAAAAAAAAAAACATTGTCATAAAATATCCTTCTTGCAATTTCACTGAAAATGCTAAAAATAAAGTCTTGGATCCACTTTTATCTGCTCAATATCCCCATTCTCAGACTGCAGCTGGAACAAACAAAAACATGAAAAATATATGATTCTGATCAGTTAATCCTGTTTCCAATAATAACAGCCAATAAAATCTGATAAAACAAACTGAATGACACATTCATTTGATGTTTCGTGCCAGTACTGGGTATTACAATGCTTTTAAACATGTATATAATCATATGCAATGTTTATGTATGCCAACTACCCACAAATAAGCATGAGGAATTCGCCTGAAACCTCCCACTCGCCCCAACAACACCTCTGCCTGAAGTTTTAGCAAAAAAGCGAGGTTGATTCAGGGCTAGATCAGGAGAACAGTAATTAAATTGCCAATGGTGCTGTTAACCGTAACAAATGCATGCTTCGAAAGTCATCTGGAAGTTCAATTAGAAGTGGATGATCATTGTAATGAGGTTCTTTGTTTCTCCAGGTGTTCCTTCAGCTCCTGGTCAGGTTGTGGCCACAAGAGAAACCGATACATCTGTTCTGATCCAGTGGGCCCCTCCAAAAGAACCCAATAACCTCATTGGCTATTATATTGACTTGTGTGTTAAAGGATCAAAGAATTGGATTTCTGCCAACCACAAGCCGCACAAGAAGACAGAGTATGTCGTTTAATCTAAACAGCGGAGAGCATATTTCATTTTTTTTTTTACACTTTACTATACAGAACTGTGCAAACGTCTTAGGCACCTTATGTTTTTTTTTTTTAGCATAAACGTTGCTATAGATTTTTATTTTATAACTTGTATATTTGCAAGTTGGTACAAAACCACTTTAGATTTCCAAACATTAGTTTTCCTGCACAAAATGAAATATATATGTCAATAAAGAAAGCAGCATATTATGTATAAGAGACCACTTTTCAGCCAAAACTATAATGAAGGCTGCTGTGATTTACATGCAAATAAAAAATCAAGTGTGACAGTCAATGTTTCCAGGAGAACTGTGGCTGGTTCTGAAAGATACTCGGTAGATACTGTACTTGTAAAACTGCACAAACTCGACCTGATGCTATTATATTTTTAAAGTGAAAAGTCATCACACCTAATAATGAATTAGTTTCATTTATTACTGTTTACTGTGATTTATAGAATTTTTATGTAGAGATCTAATTTAATGTAATTATTTATACGTAAATATAAGGCATCTTTGTTGTACACTATTTCTTTGCATGTGCCTAAAACTTTTGCACAGTACTGTATGTGTATGCACTTGTACTTGTTGTATAGCCTACAGAAAGTGTAGCGAAAAATATCAAGCTGGCAGACATCTTCGTGTGATAAGGTTTCTCTCTGGAGCTTTAGTGAGCATGTTTCCGTCTGGTCGCATTAAACAGAATGTATAAAAGTATACATCATTAAAAAAATCCCTGCTGACGGACATTACTGATAAAAGTACAGAAATGCATCTTGCACCTAAAAAAATGTAATTACTTATTTAATCTGTGGTAAAAGATGAAATTCTTCACTCAAGGTAAAGCAAAAATGTTTACACTCCTAAACTCACTTAAAGTATGTAACTTAATGTATAAAAGATAATATCTATGTTGTTTGCATCTGTAGTGGTTAGCACGTCCGCCTCACAGCAAGGAGGTCCTGAGTTTGAGTCGCAGGCTCAGCGAGGGCGTTTCTGTATGGAGTTTGCATGTTCTCCATGTGTATGTGTGGGTTTCTTCCGGGTACTCCGGTTTTCTCTCACAGTCCAGAGACATTCACATTAGGCTAATTGGCTGTTCCAGTTTGCGCCTAGGTGTGAGTGTGAGTGGTTTTGTGTGTGTTTGTGAGTGGTTTTGTGTGTGTCTCTAGCTTCTACTAGCTAAGCCATTCTCTGAAATGTTTACTAGCATGATAAAAACTTGCTAACAGTTAGCTGGCAAACCACAAACCGCTTTGATAAAAAAATGAAAGTAGCAACAGGCAGGTCACAGTGATGTGTAACAACAGGGACAGCCCTTCTCTGGGACAGAATTTGATTTTAAGATGGGGGGCAATCTCTCACTGCCATGCAATCGCTCACTGCCACCTCTAAGCTATTTGATGAAAAAAGTCACCGTATGACTTTACAAATGTATTATTATATAGAGGGAGAGATGTATTATTTGGAAATATAAGTAGAAATCGGTTAGATTTGAATTTTGTAAGTACAACTGTTACATTAAAAAAAAAAAAAAAGGTTGCGAACAGATACATAAAACCTGTACTGAAACCATTTGAATTTATGTTGAAGCAGTAATGCTTGTGTTTCAGATTTGTCGTCCATGGCCTTAAAACAGGTGAGACATACGTGTTCCGCGTGCAGGCCATCAATGAGCTGGGTCTCAGCGAAGAGTCGCAGGAATCAGCACCGCTGTCTGTCAAAGCTGCTCTCAGTACGTATGGGTAGTTTTCACATAAACTGCATGACTGAGCCCATATCTGTATCTGTATGTCAAGCTGGGACACAGCATATTTTGTCTTTGAATGTCTTAGCAGAATATTCTTTGCCAGTAAAATTATATTAACCTTAAAACTGGGGGAAATCCGAGTCTGACAGCAGCCTGTCAAAGTACTAATAACAGAGTGCATGTTCAGCAGAGATGAGTCCATGCAGAATTAATGAAAAAAAGGCAGAATTAATGCACCCACTTTGCTATTCCACTGACAAAAAGCATTATGGCAAGCACAAAAAAACCCCTTAAACCCAAAAGGCTGTATTCAGAGCTGAATAAAATGAGTGTAGTGAAGAGTTAACAATGAAATTGCACATATTGGTATTCAGAGCTCTGAGAAAACAACAAACTAAAATGCTACTTGGACAATCGTGTCTGAATTCTGCACTCATGCTTTTTTGTAAATGAGCTTTAGGTCAGCTTATCCTTTAAACTGTGGGCAAAATTTCTTTATAGAAGTAATCAAGTGCTATTTTACACACTCAGGAACAATCAGTGTGCAAGCCATATTATTACATTCAACCTAATTTGTACAGATGAATATTGTTTTTTTTACATTTATGGCATTTGAGATGCCCTTTATCCAGAGAGACTTACATTTATTACATTTATATGACTGAGCAGCTGAGGGATAAGGGCCTTACTCAAGGGCCCAGCAGTGGCAGCTTGATAGCCCTGGGATTTGAACTCATGACCTTTCGATAAGAAATCTAATGTCAAACCAAGCAAAGATGGAAAGTTACCATGATATTTCATTTCATTTTCCAAACCACGTTGTGCTTTATTAGGGTCACAAGGAGGTTGAAGGCCATCCCACCCAGATACACCCTGAACAGCTCAGCAGACCATTGCAGGGCTAACACACACACACACACACACACACACACACAACTATTCAAACTCACATTCACGCCTAGAGGCAATGAAGAATATCCAGTTAGCCTAATGTGCATGTCATTGGACTGTAGGAGGAAACCGGACTACCCAGAGGAAACCCATACAAGCACAGAGGGAACATGCAAACTCCACGTTGTCTCGGAACCTTCTTGCTATGAGGCAGACGTGCTAACCCAGACGCTACCATGCCGCCTGTCATTCTTTCGTCAATAATATGACATTAAAACGGCAACTTTTTATCTTGGCTAGTTCTCCAGTGGGCGTGGCCTCAATATTTGCTTTAACATGGAAGCAACCGTCTGCAAAATCAAGGAAAAAAATTCAAGCACTTTTTCTGTCTTGATGATTAATTTACACTCAGACTGATTATTCGGAAGGACATCTGGGACTAGCAGTAACTAACAGGGCGTTGAAATTTCAGCCATAATATGTTAACTACGTTCCAACTGGGTGCGAGACACATACAGCACCTGACAGCAGACATCCTTTTTGTTTTCGGTTGCTGTTAATCTAGTTTGGTCTCACACATAATCAACACTGTGTTCTTCAAGACCTAAATTAATGTGAAACGTTTAAATAGAAACTTGAAGAACAGAGTAACCAAGATAAAGCGGTTCCATGAAGTGAGTGAGTGAATACACTGAACATTACGTACTTCAAATTTTCTTATGAAAAAAATTCCCAATCAAATAAACTGTGCAATCAGTATTTCTGCCCACATAATCATGTATATTCCGTCCACCATAACACCGACACAAATAAAATTACAGTAGGAGGTACTGACAGTGGTTACGTTGTATCTTAGCTTAGAAAACTTTCTGGATGTTGATTTAAACTACCACTTTCAGGACAGACTCGTATTTATAATTTGCAACAAACACCAGTCGTAATGCATCGCATCCGCCATAAATCATTCCTGCATTATAAGTCGCAGCAGACAATAAATGGCCACGAATTGACTTTATTAAAAGCCAGAGATAGCCAGAGTACAGCGTGCTGCCGTAGACATTGAGTAATAGCCACGTAAAGCGTGAGTCATCTATCTTGTGTGCAGAGCTCCCCTCGGCTCCCTATGACATCGCCCTCGTCCATTGCGATGGCCAGTCCATGATGCTCAACTGGAAGCGTCCTGTCCGCTTCGGTGGTGCTCAGGTCACCAGCTATTACATCGACAAGTGCAACGTTGCTAAAAACACATGGCATGAGGTCAACGTGCCACCCATTAAGGAGAGGCTATACAAGGTTCCTACATATTTACCTGCTACATTCCACCATGGTTTATGTTCTGATTCTAGAATTTATAGAATATCGTAATTAACCATGTCTTTATGTTTCCAGGTTCCAAACCTGACTTCCGGTGCAGTGTATCAGTTCAGGGTTTACGCTGCTAACGTTGTTGGTTTGGGTGATCCATCTGCTGTTAGTGCTCCATTTGTGTGTGAGAAGTGGACCATGCCTGAGCCAGGTAGCGAACACCACAGAAATACATGATCTCACTCACTTACTCATTTGCTTAAACATATTAGGGTCACTGGGAGGCTGGTGACTATCTCAGCCAACACTGGGCAAAGGCAGTGTACACACAGCTCGCCACTGCAGGGCAAACACACACACAACCACTCACACTCACACCTAGGGTCAATTTGAAACAGCCAATTAGCCTAATGTGCATGTCTTTGGATTGAGGAAGGAAACCAGAGTACCCCCAGGAAACCCACGCAAACACAGGGAGAACATGCAACTCCAGGAACCCAGGACCTTCTTGTTGAGAGGCGGATGTGCTAACCACTACACCATGGTGCCACCCAAATGCATTATCTGATGAAAGATATATTTTTTTTACTTCTCCAGCATCTATTGTCAAAATTATGAGCTGCAAAGAATTTCTGATAACAGATTTTTCAAAATTCCTGCCCAGGTCCAGCTTATGACCTGAGCGTCACTGAAGTCAGAGATGACTCTATGGTGGTGGAGTGGAAGGCTTCTGTTTATAGCGGTGCCAGTGCCATCACTGGGTTCTATGTGGACATGTGCAAGACAGGCACTGATAGCTGGACCACTGCTAACGCCAGTGCTGTGAACCATTGCTACCTGAAGGTAATGCCTGTGGGGATGTCTGTGTAAAAATAAGCATGTACATTATATTTTACTTGGCTGTTAGTCTGAAATAACACTAAAAAAAAAATTGTAACATGCTACTTTAGGTGAAGGATTTAGAGATGGGATCATCCTACGTCTTCCGTGTGCGTGCTGAGAACGCCCATGGCATTGGAAATGCTTCAATATTCTCTGATCCAGTGTGTGCCAAGGCACTTCCAGGTAATACACATGAACACACAGAAGAATTCAGTATACGCAACCCATACACCCACTTCTACCACGCACTGCCAACCATCTCAGCGACTGTATATCAGGAGGCATCAGGCTAAAAAAGCTGGAACAAGGTAAACAGCTTGCAATGTGAAAGGTCATGTTAAAGAAAGAGAAAGAAACAGAAAGAAAGAGGAAGACCGCATTCTGAAGTAGTGTGGGAGGCAGATGTCTGCCCGGCTGCAGATAAGAAGAAAAAAAGGAAGCAGACGAAATGATTCATCTTGAATTGGCTTAAAAACATTCATACTCAAGCAAGGAAGGCATGTGCTTCCACCAGCAGAGTGCACTGTGGACTTATATGTGTGTGTGTGTGTGTGTGTGTGTGTGTGTGAGAGAGGGAGAGTTAGTATGAGGATAGGACACCACAGGACAATGAAGGACAGATGCGTCAGAGGCGAATGTGCCCCATAATCCCACTGTATCCATGCTATAAATCCAACATGTCTACTCCATATCCCTTACGCATTTTTAAATTCGCCTGATTTATACTGTGTGTCTATACACTCGTTTTCCTCTGTGTTCTTCCGAAGGTGCTCAAGAAATCAAGTGTGGCGTGGACAAGGAGACTGGAGATATTTATCTGTCTTTCGAAAGCTGTCAGATTTCAGAGGCATCCCAGTTTGTGTGGAAGAAGTCCTATGAAGAAATTACCAATTTCTCCAAAGGAATTGAAATTAAAACATCAGGCAGTTGGTAAGCAGTGTATGGGATGGCGGTTTACTATCTGCTGTATATTTACACTGATCAGCCATAACATAACGACCACTGACAGTCTCACTGATTAGTATATATTACATGGGAATGGTGCGATCTGAGTCAGTTCTCGAAATTGATGTGTTGGAAGAAGGAAAAATGAGCAAAACTTAAGGATCTGAGTGACTTTGAGAACAGCCACATTGTGATGGCTAACCCTGGGTTTACACTGGGGCACAATGTCTGCGATCTCCCGATGAAAAAAGTGCAGAGCTCCACGAATTATGAACATGCTTGGATCACGATTCGGGTATAAAAATGGGGGCAGGTCACATCCAAGAGAAACTTGAAGGAATCGTGTTGCCAAGTTCATCAAGATCCCCTACATTCTATCACGATTGGCATCAAATCATAATACATTGTAATAATTATGGGAAAATTTTTGACAGTCAAAAATTTTGCTACAATCAGCACGATCATCACAAAAGTTCCCCCAAGATCATCACAAATCCATCAAGTTCCCTCAAGATCATCACAAATCCACCAAGTTCCCTCAAGATCATCACAAATCCACCAAGTTCCCTCAAGATCATCAAGATTCTACCAAGTTCCCTCAAGATTATCATGATTTCACCAAGTTCCCTCAAGATCATCACGATTCCACCAAGGTCTCTTAAGATCATCACGATTCCACCAAGTTCCCTTAAGATTATCATGATTCCAACAAGTTCCCTCAAGATCATCACAAATCCAACAAGTTCCCTCAAGATCATCAAGATTCTACCAAGTTCCCTCAAGATCATAACAATTCCACCAAGTTCCCGTAAGATCATCACGATTCCACCAAGTTTCCTCAAGATCATCACGATTCCACCAAGTCTCCTCAAGATCATCACGATTCCACCAAGTTCCCTCAAAATCATCACAAATCCAACAAGTTCCCTCAAGATCATCACGATTCCACCAAGTTCCCTCAAAATCATCACAAATCCAACAAGTTCCCTCAAGATCATCAAGATTCTACCAAGTTTCCTAAAGATCATAACGATTCCACCAAGTTCCCTCAAGATCTTCACGAATCCATCAAGTTCCCTCAAGATCATCACGAATCCATGAAGTTACCTCACGATCATCACGATTTGATCCCACGACTCCACACGCTCATCACGATTCTCTCAAATCGTGGATATTGTAGACATCGTGCCCCAGTGTAAACCCAGGGTAAACTCCTGGGTCGATTCATCTCCAAAATAGCAGGTCTTGTGGGCTGCTCCTGGTATGTAGTGGTAAGTATCTACTAAAGCTCCAAGGAAGGGCAACCAGCGAACAAGAGCATGTCCAAAGAGCTACTGTAGCACAAACTGCTGGACATGTTAGAAAGCAGTCTGAACACACAGGGCATTGAAGCTTACTGTCTATGGGGCTACCTAGCTGCGGACTAGTAATGTTATTGCTAATTGGGGTGTATATATGTCTAGAGGTGATCAAATGTTGAACTTAATCCTCATTTCACTGCTGACTCAGTGTGTCATTTGCTTCTCTGCTTATCAAAGCTCAACGATGTTGTTCAAGAACCCAGACAAAGAGGACATAGGCACTTACTCAGTTTCTGTCACCAACACTGATGGAGCTTCAGCCAGTTATAAAATCTCATCAGAAGGTGGGAGATACTCATTATGAAGGAATATTCCTATGCATTTAATATTGTATATTATTATCTTTTCTCCATGTGACGTGTTGAGAATATCAGTAGCCACATTTAGATTAATGCCTTGCATGCATACATGTTCAGCCACAAATGATCATCGGAGTGACAAACCACAGTCATTTGGTATTCTAGTGCTTCATCCTGTCTTTCCTTATCATAGACTAAATCTCTGGCTTTGCTGCACAACACAAATGTACTTAGAGGCAAAAGATTACTCACCTTACTTCTGAAGAGATTAAAAGGTACTTGAACAAAGCCGATGAATTAGACTGTGATCATTGAGCGCTAGCTCTGCAGACAGAAACACCTTTTTTATAATATAGGCCAGAGGACATGGTTCGTGCTGACTTCAAGGTTAAAGGAACTCAAATAATCACTCTTTACATCCGTGGTGAATAGAAAAGCATCTCAGGATACGTGCAAACCTTTGAGGTAGATGGATGAAAAACAGCAAAAGAGCATATTGGGTTACAATCCTTCCAGCTAAAAGAGGAATCGAAACAGAAATGTCACCTTGTCTTCTTCCAGTCGTTACCCGCTCAGTTTCAGTGAGTCTGTGGGCGGACCTGCTCTATTGCTGTTTGTTGAAGATGTATTGCATATAGTGGAGTGTATTAGGACAGTCGATTCTCAGTAGAAATGAAAACGAATCTTCTTGATGATGCACTGACAATAATATTGATGCAGCCTGTGCCTTATTCGCTCCTCAGAACAGCAGTGATTACACAGTACAGTCATGTCACATGAAATGCACAAAAGTATACATTTGAGGTAACGTTTTTTTCCCCCAGCATTTTCCCCCTGAACACTTGTGTTCGGCTAGTTTGTCATGTACTCGCCATATGCACAATTTGAAATCAAATGAAATATTTCTTGCACAGTGCTCACAGATGCAGTATCTGATGGTGTTTGATGGACTTTCTCTTCATTTCAGAGCTGGAGAAAATGCTGGCGCTCAGCCATGACATCCGCCATCCGAGTAAGTAACCAAGTAACTATATCTGCCCAGCTATTTTTATGCTGACTCATTCCATGGATATTTCTGAAGCTGAGTTATTTCTGGCAATTATTACATCAGCCTTGACCCAGACCTTCTTAAAAGAAATTGGGCAGCTTAACCTTGCACAAGCACTGAACACATCAAACCTTAGTCGACCGTAGCGCACACGTACCAGAGCGGAGTGCCTTTGCAGAGTTCCCCAGGTCCTGCAGAAATCACGCGTTGCACATGTGTGGTGGTCAGACCAGGTCAGGCCCCCTTCCATATATGGTAAACGACTCTGTTGTGCTTCTTTCGATTTGACCTCATAATTAAACAATCTATTAGTTAATTACAAATATTGTAAATGTGGACATGAAAAACACTCGAGGCATCCTTTTCATTTAATTTGTCAACTGAATCTTTTTAATTTTGCGCCAATTTCCTTTAACCAACGTTTTACCAACCAATGTATTCCTGAACCCTGTGAAGAGTTGTGTATCCATGCCAAGGTCAGATGTGTGAAGCATGAGAGCACATGAAAGTCACATCTGCCATCTCTGTTTTCGCCTCAGTTATTCCTCTGAAGACCGAGCTTGCGTACAAAATTTTGGAGAGAGGTCGTGTGCGCTTATGGCTGCAAGCTGAGAACATCTCGTCTGCCGTGACCTACAAATTCTTTGCCAATCACAAGGAGCTTGTCAACTGCGAGGTAAGCAAAGCGATACAGACAGCTTGTGACATGGATGTAAAATCTCAGGGTGCTTGGTGAGAACTGCTTTGGGTTTTATATCTAGTTGACCTTGCATGCATGGCACCATGTGCAGTCTCACCCTGAACGCCCCCAAGATCCGATCGGAATGAAATTCCCATAAAAGCGGGCGGAGAGTGGCATTCCGGACAATTTACGTCCCTATTTGTTTTGTTCTCTCCTTGTTTTGACTCCAGGAAACTAAAATGAGACATGATGTAGCCACGGGCGTTATTGAGCTGGTGCTGGATCACTTCACTGAGGAAAACGAGGGGACATTCGCCGTGCAGATTCAGGACGGAACAGGAAAGGCACAGTCCTCTCTGGTGCTAATTGGAGATGGTGAGACCATTTGAAATGTTATGATACTGCAATACAATTTGTCATGTGTATATATATATATATATATATATATATATATATATTTACTATATGTGTATGTCATTTTCCCCCATTATAAATTGGCTTGACCATTTACCCTTAACTCCTATTTCACTCCAGCGTTCAAGGCAGCATTGGCAGAGGCTGAATATCAGAGGAGGGAGTACATCCGTGTCAAAGAGGGTATAAATCAAAGAAAAGCACTTGAAATTTTCGTCTATGGTTTACTAACACACATCCTCTATTTTTATGTACCATACCAACAAACAGTACCTATAAACCTATAATTAGAAATAGGGCTCCAAATATTAGTATCACTTCTCAGAGTCAGGCTACGTCAACACCAAGCTGGGTGAATCTGAACACGGTAATTTTGTACAAAATTCCAGTCAACCCAGTTTGAGAATTTCGTAGTCAGTGCAGCACTAGCTGCATTTCACCCATCATGTTTGTTTTGTTGTCTTGAACACAAACCTTCAGCAGCATCATGGCAAACATACATCATTGTTTCCGAAGTTTTTCCCTGTGCACATCTTAAATCTAGGCACCTCAGCAAACATTTCCACTTTTTTATTCATTAAATGTGAAAACTCTGAAAAACAAAAGTACCCAGCAAACCTCTGCCTAGAACCATAATATCAAAAACTGTCCTGTCACAATGTTTTACAATGTTAAAAGAATCATTTAAAAAAACTCCCAGTTCCAGAATTTGATCCAGATTGATCCAAAATCTAATTGGGTCTTCCCTGTCCAAAGAACCACCTCTGGTAGAAATTATATATAATATATGTATATAATATGTACATATATAAAACCCTGAGGTACAAATGTCAGTGTGAATTCTGGCTCTGACAGTTCCTCAACATCAGCTACATCACTTCAGTTCAAAACTGGCCTGTTTACTTCACTCCTGTTTGCAGAGTGACTCAATTTATTTCAACCTGCCTATGATATTTTTTAACCAAATGAGCAGGTTCTGGTTCCCAAGATATTGCCTCCTGGCCAAGTCATCACTGTTATCATTTTTTGACTGACATTTTTTGGCAGTAAGCCTAAAAAAAAAGGTGAAGGTGGAGGTAAAGGTGAAAATAGAGTGAAAAAGAGTAGATAAATTTAGATCTGAATTATAGATTTTAACTCATGGATGTATATAGAGGGTGTTATTCTACTCATAACAATACAATACCATTTAAAATGCAAATTTCTGAATATCCAGGTAGTTGCATTGATCATCCTTCAGATATAAATCTACTCGGTTTTTGTTGCTGCTGTAATTGCTTCATCAACTGCCATTAATCTCCCTTTTGCTAGGTCCTCATTTTAGCCAGTTCCTGTCAGTTCACATTGGGGAAGATGCCAGTGTCAGCCTCATCTGCAAGGCAAGTGGAGCTGCATTTGTGCCTCAACACATCTCAAACAAATGGCCGGCGTTTATTGTCAGTGCCAGTCCAAATGACTAACGTGTCAGGCTTTATTCGGCTCACTCATAAAGATATCATTGTGGTGGCTTGGTGTCCAGAGGCACGCTGAACGGCCATATTTCAGGCTGGCTCGATGATCGCTGCCCACTGCTTGATGTGTCTCGTCTCCACTCTTCTCCTCAGGTGGCTAATCTGAAGAAAGAGTCAGTATTCCACTGGTTTAAGAACGATGTGGAGGTGATACCAGATGTGCCTGCTGACCTGAGCTCTGGAGTCTGCAAACTATCCCTGCAATTGGTGAGATCTTGTATTCATGAAAAGAAAAAAACCCCAAAGTAATGCAGTTACTGAGTTTAGCCAATAAAACTGAGCAAATCTGAGGGACTGCTGCAATCACCCTGCAACTTGAGCAGCTACAGATGTCATTAAAGTGCACAACGCAGTGTACAAAGTGTAATCGGTATGAAATAATTGCATGATTCACTCCTTCCTGCTGAACTGCTAAGGCTTTTATCTTCCTTCATAAGTTTTAGGTTCCCATTGTTAGCAGAGGTTTGCAGTCTTTTGGTTTCATAATAATGAACATGTCGATTTATGTTTCTCAGCAAATTGCAATCAAGGCTCTGATGTCGGTTAATGGGAATGACGATGTTACAGATGCTCAGAGTAATAACGTAGACGTTCTGTCTAATTGCATAATGAAAAGTTGTTTGTTACTATCAGGAGAAAATAAACTGAAGATGAAAAGAAAATTGGGAAGAAAAACACCTTAAATTTCCTGCTGGCGAAAAAAAAAAAAAGACGATGTGTCTGTTTCGTGTTAAAGAAAATTCACATCTGTATTCAGATTTAAACCAAATGTGGGTGTGGCTTAGATCAGAATGACCTAAAAAATAAGAACTTACTGAAAACACTGAACGTTCATATGAAAACACTTGGGCGGTTTATAATTTGTCTAACTATAGACATGTACTAACCTTTTTTGATGTCCCACTCACTCACTTATTTTGTTTGGTAATATCGAGGTAATATACTTGAACCCAAAAAAAGAAAAATAAATAAAGATGGCAATGAACTTAGCAGCATGACTTTAAATAAAAATCAGTATTGGTTTCATTTTTTGTTTTCTGCCTTAATTTGAACTGTTGTCGCTACACCACTTTGAAGATGAAGATGAGACAGTAACAGACTGGTTCCAGAGGTCGCAGCGGTCTAAACTATGTTTTTGTTAGTTTAAAAAAAAAAAATAAAACTACTTATGGACTTGTAAAACTAATAGAAAGTATTTTTTAAAAGTTAAAAATAAAACAAATTGAAAGACTAAATAAAAATAAAAGACTGATAAAATATTTTGAAATTATAATAACTTTGGAACCTACCCACAATATTTTCCCAGGAATTTAAATTTAATTATCCAAAATATAAATAAACAAGCAAAATCATTTAAACCAGGCAAATGAACAAATGAACAAACTTTGTAAGTGCATTTTGCAGTACCTAACGTTCATGGTAATAAATGTGCTTCTTCGTTGTCCTACAAGCTTCATATCTGGTTGCTTGTTCACTTAAAAAAAATGTAAGCCAGATGCATCATGTGCCTTCTATTCATATCAGTAGTTGTAATTGTTCAGAAGATATGTTCATTTTAATTCATGTAACTGCATTCAATTACATCCCTATCATGGACAAAGCACTATTGTTATTATTATTATTATTATTATTATTATTATTTTAAATGTGAATAATTGAGTGTGTTTGTTGGCCCTGCAATAGACTTCAGAGCTGTTTAGGGTGTACCCCACCTCTGCCCAGAGTCGGCTAAGATAGGCTCCAGCCTTTTCGTGAATCTAGTAGGATTATACCGTTCAGCAAATGAATGAATGAATGATTTTTTCTGCTGATGTAATATGAAATTTTAAAATTTGTAACTCGCAGCTACAGTACATCATCTCCCACAGCTTGACCTAGTCACTGTGATATGTCTTCACTGTATAACATTGCAAACTACAGCAAAATTTTAATTCAGGCTTTTAAGTAGAGCAAGTTAAGAAGTAATCAAACATAAATATCCTTATGGGAGTGTTTGTGGTCAATTACATACAATTATACAACATCAGGGCGTAGGACACGGCTCCAAAGCTAATTATGATCACGTTCTTTACAAAGACAAAGGCTCGAAGCAGACATTGAAAGGAGCTTTGTGCTTCAGCAACAATCAACACACTCCATTCACTCAAATACTGCTTGATTTTGAAGTCCCAGTAATGAGGAAAGGATGTATAATCTTATATATAAGTGAGCTGTGTTGAATAAACAGCCTACAGAATACTTTGAGTGGTCTGTTGTCGTAAACATTGTGTTGTGAAATTCTGCCCCCAGTTCTCCAAGAAGGATGTGGGTGTGTACAAAGCAACTATCGGTGATGACAGAGGACAAGACGTGTCTCAGGTTGATATTTCGGGGAAAGGTAATTGCACCTTCGCCTCAGATTGGTGAATTTAAAGAAAGCATATTAAAGAAAACCTTATCCTTAACTTGCCTTTTCTCTCACCTGCAGCCTTTGACAACATCATTAGTGAGCTCTCACGTATTGCTGGTAAGTATCACAGTAATATTTCTGCATATCTCTGGCCTGTGCTGCTTCCCTAAAGCTAGCTAGCATTTAGTATGTAGGAAAACATCCATGCAAAATCCACCAGATTTCAGCTTTTTATGATTTCCACACACATCATCTTTCATCAGCATGGATGCAGGACAGGCTGCTGACTAATGAAGAAGGGCAGCTGAATATATATATATATAAAAACCTTTGCTAAATTCCAGCTAAATTCCAACCTTCTGAACAAGAGTACATCAGGCTGTCCACACAAAGTACACGCTGACTGATACTACCAGACTGACATTGTCACCATGTTCCCAACCAAATGTGTTGCAAGTTCTTGACAAGGAAAAATATTATTTAGTCGGGGCAAGAAAAAAACATGATGTTCCTGAGCTGCAGTGAGTCATGCTGATTGTCCTGTAATAGTCATTGACATTTTGCCAGGGGTCAGAAACAGAGAAGCAGTAGGACAAATGCATCATATGCCAGCTGTGATGTGTCAAATGCTGCCATGGTGAAACATCAGGTACAAAATAAGAAGTGTGATTATATGGTGACAAGTAACAACCAAACAGGGAAAAGAAAGAGCATGTGAGCATGTAGACAAACCAAATGAGAGACTGTAAGTGAAGTGCATTTCAACTCCCAATTCCAAAAAAGTTTTATAATGGAACGCAGTGATTTGCGAATCTCATAAACCCATATTTTATTCAAAATAGAACTGAATGGGAGACATTTTACTCTTTCATGAAAAAATATTAGCTCATTTTGAATTTGATGGCAACAACACATTGCAAAAACTTTAGGACAATAAAAGACTAGAAAAGTAAGTGGTACCCAAAAAAGAAATAGCAGTTACCTAATTTGCTTAGTTGGCAACAGATAAGTAACATGATTGGGTACAAAAAGAGAACCTGGGCAGAAGTTCACCAATCTGCAAAAAAATACATCTATAAATGGTGGAGCAATTTCAGAATATTGTTCTTTAACATAAAATCGCAAAGACTTCTCATCATCTACAGTACATAATAACATCAATAGATTTTAAGAATCTGGAGAAATCTGTGTGTGCATGGGACAGGCTGAAAATCAAAATTGGATGATCTTTGTGCCCTCGGGTAGCACTGCATTAAAAACAGGCATGATTCTGTCATAAAGATCACTGAAAGGGCTCAGGAACACTTCCAATATTCACTGTCTGTAAAATAAAGGTGTGACAGTCAAAAATAATATCTATAACAAAAGATGTTGGTGTATTTATTTGTATTGTTGGATTTTGATCCACATTAAATTTAACTCGCTAGTCAGTGAGCTAGCATTTCGTCCAAATCCCATTGAAGCACTCTTCAGCCATATTTCTGCCTTGTGGGAGTTCAGCATGTCTTCAGACATTCCATCTCTAATCCCATTTTCCCAAAACCAATCGTCAGTGACTGTTCCCTGAAACTCCACAGAGCACCTCAGCTCAGAGCTCATGTGTCCTGTATTAGAAAAAAAAAAACACTATCTGATTTAAGTTTGAGGAAGTGCCTCTCCTTTTTTCCTTTTTCGACTTGCACAGGGTCCAGCGCATCCGACTTGGTGATCCAGTGCACTGCCGAGGGCATCATGCTGCAGTGCCATATGAAATATTACACAGAGGAAATGAAGATCCACTGGTTGCTCAAGTATGCTTATTCTCTCCCCTGGAGAAGGGAACTTCCTGAATAGAGTGATGGAAATAGCCATGGAAATGAGATATGCATGCTCATTGACACCTCCGAGCATGACGCCGGCCCTGCATGTAAACACGATTTGCAGATTTTTGTCTATAATTGTGTTGCTTTAGCGTGCGGTGCGAGAAAGCGATTATTGAACAACGGGAAATTAGCAGGGCCAATTGACAAGAGACCTGTGTGAATGTCAATACAAATCAAATCTATCAGATTTACAGCCACCTAATGCTTTAGCCCTGGGGTGCAAACTGGAAGCATGCAGAATACTAACACAGAAAGTGAATCTTCTTCCTTCGCTCATTTTGTAAACATTTTTGCACCTTGACTGAATGTTCTGAAACTACTATGGATGCTCCTTATCATTTCCACACTGCAGTATGCACTGAGAGGATACTGAGAGCATTTCTTGCAGTTCCATAATGATTTTCTTTCTCATAGACCACTGAATATCCAATCAGGAAATCAGTGGCAGAGCAGACTGCTCAGCAGTACACTACTCTGTGTATAATGTACTATATTATCACTGTTTGCAAAGGTAATAGTAGCTACAGATATACAGAAATGTATTGCCATTATATTTGTTTTCTTTCTATTGTACATACAGGGACACAAAAATCACTGTGTCTGAAAGGATGCGTGTTGGTGGCACCCCAGCCATGGCCAGTCTGGAGATAGTAGAACCTACTGAAAAGGAAAAAGGAGTGTATACCTTTGTGATGACAGACACCGAGAAGACATACACTCGTACTATTGAACTGTCTGGACAAGGTAAAAAAAAAATTCTTAAAAATAAAGATGGATCACATGTGGTTATCTGTGCAGTCTGGTGGCCACAGACAAACGTCTTAAAATTGGACAGGGAAGTTTAAACTGTGCACACGATCTGCGTTCCTGAATAAACACAACATGCCCTTAAAAAGGGTTCCAGACACAAAATTAACAGACAACGGCCTCCTCCTACTGTAAGCTCCATGTGGAATAGTGTTTGGGAGTCGTGTTCTAATCTCGTTCTCACTTTTTTGCCAAACTGCTTAATCCTACTAGGGATGCGGGGAGGCTGAGACCTATCTTAGTCGACACTGGGTGAAGGCAGGGTACACCCCGAACAGCTCGCCAGACCATTACAGGTCCAACACACACACAACCATTCACACTAACATCGACACCTAGAGACAATTTGGAACAACCACTTAGCCTAATGTACACGCCTTCCGATTGTGGGAGCAAACCAGAGTACCGGGAGGAAACCCCCGCAAGCACAGGTAAGTCTGCGCTTTTTACATCCGAACCTGGACAGAGGCACACTTGTGATTTTGCCCAGGGGTCTTAGCACAGTGGGAGTCTAACTGGGAGAACATGCAGACTCCACACAGAAACACCTGAGCCTGGGAATCGAACCCAGGACCTTCTTGCTGTGAGGCGGACATGCTAACCAGTACACCACCATTTTTAAAAATGTCCTACATTCCTTGGCCTATTGCAACAATATGTCATCGCAGGATACAGTAGTGGCCAGTGTAGCACTAGTAAACACCAGCTATCTAACTGGGTAATTCCAGTCCTGAGGTACTGGTAACAATGCATCAAAGATGCAGATCCAGGCTGTGGTGGCCCATGTGCTGCCCGAGAGCACTTGCAATCAGTAGAGCGAAGACAGTAATTAATTAGGGAAAAAAAGCAATACCTTGCAATGCAGCAAAACATAGCTATTAAGATAATGAGATATAATTTTTTTCTGTGCCGTCCCTTTAAGGGTTCTAATGTTAAATCGTTTTTCTCTTTCTCGTGTCTCATTTGGTCTGTGCTTAACATTTATCTTCTTTCTGCCTTTTATCCACCCCTCTAGTTTATGATAATGCCTATGCCGAGTTCCAGAGACTCAAGTAAGATAATCATGGCTTGGGAGGCTGCTTGCTTCTCTTGTCTTCCCTTCAGTGTTTAGAAATGCAGAGCATGTGTGGCGCATGTCAGTGTGTGGATAAAATATTAGCGTGTGCACTAATGAGCCTGCTAACAACGCCATTCTTCTGTTGCTTTTCAGAGCGGAAGCATATGCCGAAAAGAGTGAGTACACTCATTCAAGTTCTCGGCGCTTGTCACAGCTTCTTTTATTGATACAATTACATCTTTCAGTCTGACTGGGGTGTGACGTTTGTATTTTCAGATCGTGGCAAAGTCATTGGTGGTCTACCTGATGTTGCAACCATTATGGAAAAGAAGGTTTGGCATCATCTTAACATTGGTATAACACCAACCATAACATAACAACTCTAAAGATATCAGCAGTGACTATACTTTTTGGAGGCAGGGCTACATCATAATGACAAACAAAGTTAAGTCAAATTCGTAAGGTAAGCGCTTGATAGCCAGGTGAGAGGTGACAACAAGGGGCCATCCGGCATTCAGTCTAGCAGCTCATTTAGAGTGGTGATTATACCTTTGTTCAGCTATATGTGGTCCAGCAGGTGTGTTTCCAACTGCCACTGTATCATCATATTAACCAGGGTTGCCAGATTTCAGAAAACATTTCCAGCTCATTTACATCTCAGAAACACACAGAAGACCTGGAACTCACCAAGAAAATTCAAGCATTGAAAAAAGGAGATATGAGACATATGAAAACAAGGTCACTGTAGTACACACGCATTTCAGATCTATGAACATCACTCACTCCATAATCCCTCCATAAAATGAAACAATCCCCAAATGGCAATCTTTGCAACATACTGTACGATAAAAATGATTCTGTATATATACATTGCCTCGGTTCGACAGAAATGCATTACGTATATCAAAATCCTTCATACAGCCTAATAGTACCTTTAAATTAGCCCATTTTCTCATAAATCTCTCCCCATCATTAACTGTGCTGTCTGCTTTCTTCCTGCCCCCCCCCCCCTTTTTATTTATTTATTTATTTATTATTATTTTTTTATATTTGCTGTAGTTTACAATTTGTCCACTAGTGACAAAATTATTCTAAATGACGCAGAATAGTTCCTCTCCATTATGCACCATCTAGAAAGGCCAGGAAATCAACAGAGCATTAGTTAATATCTGCCAAACAGCTTTTTTTCTTACATTATTGGTCACTTAAAGAGGATATTAATATTTTATTAATAAAATATAATGTTTAAAGAGGATTAATGTTTGTTAAATGACTCGTATACTGTACACCTGCCCTCATGGAGGAGTCATTACTAAAAGATATAGACACATATTAGTTTGTGCATGAAAATGGTTTGGATTTGTAGGAAAACAGCACTGAAAGAATCAGCACAGCTTGCACTGGGTAGCAGTGAATTTTGTTCTGCATTTTGCAGACCATTAATTTGGCCCCCGTGGTAATGATGCGATTGCATTAGTGATCCTAGACACCACAGGGCAGTTTTTGTAGTGATCCCGAATGGTGTGTGGTGGTGTGTGAACAAGCCAGAGGATCATCTCTTCTCTTCATCAAGGATAGCGAGTGCTTGGGGGGTGGTGGTGGATAATACTCCTTCATTGTCTCCGGCCTTGTAATCCACAGCTGAGGAAGCTGCGAGGAATGTTGTCTATTCATTGGATACATCTATTTAGTGAAAATGTCAAGCATCCTCTCTCTCTCTCTCTCTCTCTCTCTCTCTCTCTCTCTCTCTCTTTCTCTCTGTCTCTCTCTCATTCTTTCTCTCAATTTCTTTCACACCAAGTGAATACAGTAGGTCCATAGTTGTTGGGTCCCATTAAAAGGCAAGCCAGCTGCCATATGGGACATTAGCAGGGCTCTTACAATGGGCAGTGCTCTAATGAGAGCTCCCTTAATGCTAGAGAGTGGGTATGATGGTCATTGTTAAAGAAATCCCATGGTCCTTCTGGAGCAGGTCCATTATTATAGCCACAGGAGCATTATGAGTCCAAATGAGCAACCTTGTTTATTCCTGTTCATCAGTGTTACAGCAGAATCTTTACTAGAAAATTCTTAGGGAAAATATTCTGAGAGGTCTATTTACAACAAATAAGCTAAACACACTGCTTTGCCTTTGGGACAACTGAGTGATGGTTGTTATTAATACATTATACATTCATGTGAAAAAATAAGTATGTCCCATGGACATTGTTGATAGTTTCAACATATTTGAACAAGAAAACATTTCACCCTCTTTAATACAGTGATAAGATGATGCACTTGACTAGAACCATAAGGAAAAGGTACTTCTATTATTATTTATTCAACACAACTATTAGTCTAATATTAATTCTAATTAATATTAAGTCTAATACTATTAGAATAATGTCTTGTAAACTTTATTCATAGACAGTTACATAGTTGTCCACCAGATCTTGTAGACAATTGCAAAATTGTGCACCAAATCTTATAGACCACTGCATAATTGTCCATGAGATCTTATACACTGTTGCATAATTGTCCACCAAATCTTGTAAACCATTGCATAATTGTCCACCAAATCTTGTAGACCACTGCAGAATTGTCCATGAGATCTTATACACTGTTGCATAATTGTCCACCAAATCTTGTAAACCATTGCATAATTGTCCACCAA
>JBCNYH010000027.1:6574414-6587858 GCA_039654325.1 Tandanus tandanus
GGTGCGTTTTTGCGTGTTTTTGTGTGTTAGGGGGCGTTGTTGCGTGTTTTTTTGCGTATTTGTGTGGACAAAAAAAAAAACCAAAACACACAAAAAAAAAAAAAAAACCTCAAAAAAAAAGAAAACAAAAACCTAGGTGCAAACCCCCCCCCCCCCCCCCCCCCCCATTTATTTATCTAACTTACCTTTTTAGGGTCTAAACAACTACAATTTTAATTATTTACTAAAAAGATGCTAATGCTCCCAGCTGTGTTGTGCTGCTCTGCTGTATTTTAGTTATTAAATTAAAATACTCAGTAGAACTTAATGGTAGCAAAGTTTCAGATGCACCGTTCACCCCACATAATAGGTATAAACAAAGAGACTGCAGCTAGCATAACTAATGCTACTATATTAGCAAAGTGAGCATTACATCAAATTATTTAACCAAACAGCAGCTCACCGCCAACTATCCTTCCTCTTAAGGACCTTGTTGCTGAGAGAAAGAAATCTGTCAGTAGCTGATTTCCTATTGCAGCTTTATGCAAAAATAGAAGTTCATTCAGTCGTTCATTTGCTGAACTGCTTACTCCTACTAAGGTCATAAGGTGGCTGGAGCTTATCACAGCTGACTCTGGGTGAAGGCAGGGTACACCCTGAGCAACTCTCCAGACCATCGCACAACACACAACACACAACACACAAACAACTATTCACATTCACACTTAGGGGCAATTTGGAACAGCCAGTTGGCCTAATGTGCATGTCTTTGGACTGTGGGAGGAAACCGGAGTACCCGGAGGAAATCCACACAAGCACGGGGAGAACATGCAAACTCCACACAGAAACGACCTTGCCGAGCCCAGGACTTGAAACCCAGGACCTTTTTGTTGTGAGGCCAACGTGCTAAGCACTCCGTCACCGTGTCACTGCTAAATAGAAGTGATAATTATAGGGATATTTATATTCATTCATTCATTCATTTTCTGAACCGCTTAATCCTAATTAGAGTCGCGGGGAGGCTGGCGCACATCTCAGCCGACTCTGGGCAAGGGCACAGTACACCCTGGACAAAATCCTGAGAATGGTAGCATTTCCATTTGCTTTTCTTGTCAAGTTATGTGGCTTAAATCCATTTTAGTTTTGGGTCTATACATTACATGGGGCAATATGGGTATATATCAAGTGTAGAGAAAAGGCAAATAAATGAGAAACTCTACTGAACGTCCTTGCTGTTGGTAAGGTGATTACTGAGCTAGAGATAGCCAGTCTCTAATCGAGCGCAGTGATTTCTTTGGCTGCGTGCAATCTTTTTCTTTCATTGATTTTCAGAGTATACATAAATAAAAAGGGGAAAAAAGCCCTAACTAGCCTTAAAACACACCTCATGCTCGTCTTAGTTTGCAATTTCAATTGCAGTTCAATGGAAACACAGCTAGTGGAAAAGTGAACACAGCAGAGAGGCAATGATAAATTAATGTTATTTCCTTTACCACATGTGCAAACTTTACAAGTATGAGAAGAGCACAGATTTAGCAGATTTGACTTGATGTTTTTATGAGTATGACGCTAAAAGAAACCTGTTAGAGGACAGATCAGAAGGGATCCTGTTGACAAAGTAAACTATTCGGCTCTTGTCTTTGGGAGGAAAAATTGCACAATACTGCAATTCAATCACACTGTGACCCAACAGCCCTCTCCAGGCATGAAATATACCTAATGGACATCCTTGTGAAGGTCGGAATGACACTAGTTTACTAAACAATAGCTCAACAATACAAAGTTATTGCAGAAATCTTATGTTGTCAATCTTCTAATCTGTAATATGTAAATTTTAATGCAATTCAATTAGTGTTTAAATAATGCAGCTAACAATCTCTTCTTGCATGAGTCTTGACACGTTTGTTTTTGCAGCGTCAGTCAGACGGCAGCATTACACAGCGTTTGATCCGTTTCAAAGCATTTCTGAGCTTCATGTTAATGCTTCATCTGACTAAATTGCTTCAAGTTGACATAGTGCCTAATTCAGCAACGGTAGCTCACAGGATTTGTGGCGAACAACTGTATAAAATCTTGTCTAGCAGATAAACAGTATCGTTGCCCCACCGTGGTGTTGAATTGGTTGCCATCAGCAAATCCGCACCATTTCTGAACACTGAACTCATAGATACAGTATTTGTATATGATTTACACGAATTTACCCATACATTATTTAGAATGAACACATCATGTGATTTATGGGGCAGTGGTGGCCTGGTGGTAGGGTGCTGGCTTACTGATCCGAAGGTCGGGGGTTCAAGCCCCACTATCGCCAAATTGTAACTGCTGCCCCCCAAGTGCAGCGAGACCCGGAACTCACTGGAGGGATTATATATCCCATCTGGCCAGGGAACGCCTCAGGATCCCCTCGGAGAAGCTAAAGAGTTGCTGGGGAGATGGATGCCTGGGTTTCCCTCCTAGACCTGTTACATAGTGTTTACGTAGTGCTACAGTGTTTACAGTGCTACATAGTGTTTAGCTTGGCTCGAAGCACAGAGCTCATTTGTTCTGCCTCTGTAATGGCTAAGATGAATTTTAAACTATTAAAATCTTATTTTAATTTGCTTTTCTTTATGTTTCCTTATAGTATATACTTCTAAGATTATATAGCGTAGTATAAGCATCTAACAGACACCATTACACCTGCTTGGAGCTCGTCATTATTTGAAAAGTTTTGTTAAGTTTTTGCTTATGTTCCCGTGCAGTATATACTAATACAATTCTGCACCTCAGGCTCGGTGGATGTTGCTAAATTAAATCAATAAAGCGATATCCACCTCACCTTCAGAGTTTAATTGTTAATCATCCAGAGATAGTGAACCACCATTCGCGTGCAGTATATACTCTATTAAACATACATATGAATAGGAGGTGCACTGTTCTTTTCTATATTTCTCTCTCTTTTAAAGAAAACTTGCCAAGAATATTTACTGTATATCCAGTTAAGACATAAGGACTGGGATCCCACAGGAAGCAAATAAAAATGTATAAGAGGAGAAGGTTATTACTTTCATTGAAAGTGATCTGGTGGTCATATATGAAGCTTAAGGGAAGACAAAGTTCAGCACTGAGTGATGCGTTTACAGCATCCTTAGTATGTGCCTGGTCAGGGTCTACCAGAGGGTTTAGGCGTGCTAAATTAGGCTGGTGGTTTATTGATATTTTAAGAAATAGAAGGTAGTAAATATGTTAGGAAATATCTTGAGTAGGGACAAACAAAAATAACAAACAAGTGTGTGACAGCCGTGTAGAGCTGTGTGTGTGTACACTTTGTGCTCAGAGTAATAAAAACACCGAAAAGCGAAAGTGTGCAGGAATAAATGCACCCCTGAGTTATCGCAAGCCTGCCTCTTGTCTCCTCATTTCTCCTGAACCATTAAAATGTCACAGAGTATTTTATGGTGTTTCCGTGAACACAGTTTAATGGTTCGTATTCAATTAAAAACAGACAAACCAACCCACCCTTCTGGTTTAAGCCACTCCCATTTCTAAATAATTTTGAGAATTGCTTTGAAGCAATTGCTTATCCACCATGTACATTTAAGTTGACTACATGCTATCATTTTGTTTATGTGTCAAGAGCTATCAATGCATTAATAGTTCTTACATCTTTGGCTAGAATAAAAATGAAATATCCCTTTCTGTCTTAAACTACATAATTAACTTTAAAATAAACACCAGTAGACCTTGGGATTAGTAGGGTGAAGAGTGGCATTCTGTGTTTGTATGTTTAGGTTAATTCTTTAAGCTTTATTTCTTATGGGAATGCAGTTTCTCACCTCCTACGTATTGACAGAGACGAAGATTAGAGCTCAACGGTTGTCCTGCAGCTGGATCCCAGGAGTAAGCAGAGGTTAAATAGTTTCCTTAAAAGCACATTATTGGAGGACAGTGCTGCAAGTTATCGATTTGCTCCGAGGATCACGAGCAACAGGCTCTCAGGTAACAAGCCACGTTTATTTTAAATGCCATTCACGGAAGACCTCATTAATTGCCCTCTTTTAACGCTGCAGCCAAAAAACACAAACAAATTGAGTCAAAGGTCCTGCAGTTGTGCAAGCAAGATGTGTGGGTGGGGGGGAAATGCCATTGGTGTTGCTCACAAATGGGAAAATGGAAGTAATTTGGTCAAGGCACACAATTGAAAGATGAAAACACTGTCTACTCCAATGATATACAAGTCTGTGTAGGTAATTCATCTTGAAACTTTCTACTGTAATACCTGCTTTAGAGCACTGCCCAAGAATAAGTACTGGAGTATCCCAGGGTGGTAGCGCCCTTCTCTGTGACATCATCATAAACCAAGATGGTCAGTCAGTAGGTGATGATGTCTCAGAGAGGGACGCTACCCACATCATTACAAAGTGTGTAGGTCATTAGATAGATAAAAGCATTACAAGGGACATCCCACAATCAGAAACGTAAGACACACAATACTTTATAGTATTATTTTCTTCATTGTATTGAAAATTTCATAAGCAGATAATACTGAATGCTACGAAAACTCGCCATCGCTACTGAAACCAATTAGCTTTCCGCTCATTCAGAATTCCATTCAGTGAATACATTCTCCTGAACATTAGGATGTTCTAAGCGTTACAGGATGTTTGGATTAGATGTTATGATATTTGTGCATAAATGTGTCCATCACTTCCACACTGCGGTCCGACCAGTGTGCCATTTAAACATGTTTAGCATTTATTTTCTTGAAATGTATGTGTGTTTGAAAGAAAATTCGATTTGATAACCTGTCATTTAAGTTCTAGTGAGCAAATAGCTTGTAAAAGCACAAACATCCAAACCTAAGGTTTACTTGTGAAATTTTTTAACAGGTTTATTTGGAGAATGAATTAGAATCTCTATTGACAATTACAAGACAGCTTACTAAACAGTTCTCCCCGTTGTTCCACTTCCACTGCCAAGCTTTAGACAATGCATCAAAGACAAAAATGCATGATGCAAACTACACAATCTGCTTTTTAATTGAGCATCAAGAAAATTAATTAATTTGTTCATTCGCCAAACTGCTTAATCCTACTATAGTGGAGGGGAGGCTGGAGCCTATCTCAGCCAACTCTGGACAAAGGCGTTCTGCAGCTTGCCAGTCCATCTCAGAGTCAACACACACAAAACCATTCACACTCACACCAAGTGGAACAGCCAGTTTGCCTAATGTGCATGTCTTTGGTCTCTTGGAGGAAACCGGAGTACCGCCCACATCATAGATTTACAGCCAATGAGAAATCAACTGTGGACAATCATTGAATTCTAACTACGCATACTTAAACACTCCCCCAACCAACTGCCCCCTCCAACAAGCCCTCGTTATGATAATATATTCCAAGAAAGGCACATGGTGCATGTTGAGTTGAAAACAACCAGGGAGCAAACGCTTCCAATGCTTTAGATCAGTGAAACATGCCATGTGAGCGTGTGATGTGTGCACTGTAATTTCTGTCAAGTTGTTATGACTAAACATCATTATCTTCCTCTTCATTTATATGTCCCGGCTGTATTGTGACAGCGAGGTGAAAACGAAAAACAACACCAGCTTAAAAACTGCATTAACCTCGGGAGCGCCTGGTCCCGCAGTACTGAGCATCCGGCAGATGATTTTGACACGGAAGCACCACAGTCGGCTTGAGCTGTGATTTCTTGGGACATTGACTGTCCTTACTGTGGCATCTAACATGTGTTTTGTTGTTCTTTGACAGAGAGACGCTTTAGAGTGCTGCTCCATGAGAGTAAATAGAAGGCTTCTGGCAAGAGTTTAACTATTTCCTGGCATTGGTGTTGTTAATAGGTATCAGTGTCGGCAGGTTAATAACTGCGTCCATGCAACACCTGGAACCTTATGGCTTTTGTTTATGTTTCGCTTTGTATGTGCAGTTTGTACATTTATTGACTAATTTTATGCATTGACTTGTTTTGGGTTGCACCTTTGGGTATTTATGTATGCCCTGTTTCTCCTCCTCAGTGCCAAGTGTTGGCAATCATGTGGTGCATTTCTAAGTATTGTTGCTGGTCTATTTTTTCCAGGTTTCCAAATAGTGCTCGTTTTAACTATTACATAATGTACTGTAAACGTTAAAGTTAACACATTAGAAACAACAAGCTAACTTGGCTGCATCATGAAAATGCTAATGATATTTACCAGTTATTCTAAAACCTTAGCCAGAACTTTAGCCACGCTTCTATTTGCCGCAGGCAGGTTACGATAGCCTCTTCACGGATCACTGACATCAAACTATGCTGTAGATGAAACCCCCCAAGACACCCCCCATAGTAAAATACTAAATACTTTCACTGAAATGTGTATACAGTAACAAGAAGACGTCTGCATGTTCCCCCATGCACTCCGGTTTCCTCCTAAAGTAAAATTATATACATTATAGAATCAAATATTTTAGATTAATGTAAAATATTATACATATTATACAATACAATATTTTAGATTAATATGTATATTATATATTCAGTAGGCATATTCTAGTCTCTCCAATAACGCTGTGTAAATTTAGAGGTTTAAGTCATTAAGTGATAGCGTCTTCAGCATTGCCAGCGTGTGACAGTCACAGTGGAGTGAGCACTTATTTAAGAGTCTTAGTGACAGAAGCTGTCCCTGAACCTGGATGTGTGTGTGTGTGTGTGTGCTGATGGTCCTAAGCCGCTTACCAAAAGAGAGTAGGGAGCAAAGTGTGTGTGCAGACTGACTGAAGTGGCCTGCCTGTAAGGCAGCATGTGTTGGAAATGTCCTGCACGGCTGGAAGCTGAGTGCCTGTGATCCTCGCAGGTGTTTTCAACATCCTCTGCTGTGCTTTATGCCCTTGTGTTTTAAGTTGCTGTACTAGAAGGCTACATAACCCAAGATTATTGGTTCTGCAGCACACTTTTAAAAGCTCTTGAGAACTACAGGCTTTGCTCAGATGTCTGAGTAAATAGAGGCATATGTGCACTATACAGTGATAAGTGTGTGTCATGATGCCTTGAAGTTGTCAGTGTGGGTGACTAAGGAATTTGAGGCTACCAAAGGAGACTAAGGGATATGCATCCTCAGTGGGTAGTAGACAAACTGTGAGGGGTCGACTGGCCCATCCATTCAGCTATACAGGTGACCTCCCAGTGCTCTGATGTGGCCATGAATCAGTCATGGTGTCAGCACTGGATCACTGTAAGTTTCTGTGTTTTAGGGCTGGAGCCCATCCCAGCCAACTCTGGGCAAAAGTGGAGTGCACATTGAACAGCTCACCAGAGCATTACAAAGCCAACACACACACACAATCATTCACATTCACACTCAGGGCAATCGAGAACATCCAATTAGCCTAATGAGCATGTCATTAGACTATAGGAGGAAACCGGGGCCCCCAGAGGGAACCTACACAAGCATGGGTAGAGCATGCAAACTCCACACAGAAACGCCCCACCAGGCATGGGGCTCAAACTCAGGACATTCTTGCTGTGAGGTGGATGTGCTAAACACTATGCCACCGGTACTATTAATGTAAAATTAGAATTGTGGGGTGGGCTCCTGTTAGAGTTATGGAATAGTGATACAGATAATGGATAAATGGATGGATGGATGGATGGATGGATGGACAGATGGCCCTGATGAGTACAATTACACATATTTTGGGTTATAATACAGGTGGGAACTACACAACTTATATAGTCGGTGTGGCTTTAAAAATGAGGTATGTGAGATGGATATGTGGATGGATGGCAATGAAATGGTGTAGGAATTGGTCAGCACATATAGGAGTAGTTTTCAAGCAGGGTAACAGCTTCAACAACTTCTAGGCCTCATCTTGGTACGTGAAGAGATGTTTTCATGTCCTAAAGATAACTGCTCCAAAAGCCTCTTTCCCACTAAGCCCAGCCAAGGCAGTTGTTATGGCAACTCCTTAAAGTCTTTCTGCCGTCTTGGTCACCATGAAAACTGAATCTCAGAACAAATATAAAAGAAAATCAGATTACTGCAAGACCTTTTACTACACTGTCCTATCTATTTCCCAGCATGAGGGGATGGTCCCGATATATGCCTCAAAAAGTAGACAACATAGAATAGCGCTCATAGTGCCACCAAGAAGGGGGTGCCATTTTAATGTCAGACGCCAGTCATATGCACCAATTCCACTGGCTCTCACAGAATAGAATACTGTTAAACATACAGTTCTGATTTGCAACTGCCTTTACAGATCAGCCGTTATGCTCTTGTACACATATCCAGAGACCACATTTGAATGCTGGCCCGAAACTACAAATTAATTTAGAAATCAAATTTGAAAACAAAACCAAAAGCATGACCTCTAAGAGGATTTTTTTTAAAGTCTCTTATGCAGTTAACCTACCAAAACATTTTAAAGTGAAGTGACTCACTCAAAGATTTTCCAGACAGCTTAATTCTAGTAGGGCGAAGGCAGAGTACACCCTGAACAGCTTGCCAGACCATTGCAGAGCAACAAACACAAAACCATTCACACTTACATTCAGAGGCAATTTGGAACAGCCAATTAGCCTAACATGCTTGTCTTTGGACTGTGGGAGGAAACCAGTGTACCCTGAGGAAACCCACGCGAGCACGGAAAGAACATGCAAACTCCACACAGAAATGCCCGAGCCTGGGACTCTGTTATATTCCACTTTTGCTAACATGTCTTTGGTTTTAATGTTGGATTTCCAGATTTCTGTCATTTTTTTTATTTTAGTGTTGTATTTTGAGGTGGAATAGTGGTTAGCACGCCTGCCTCTCACCAGATGGTCCTGGGTTCGAGTCCCAGGCCTGGAGAACGTGTTTCTATGTGTGGTTTGCATGTTCTTCCTGTGTTTGCTTAGGTTTCCTCTGGGTACTCCAGTTTCCTCCCACAGACTAAATACTGCTTCAAATTGCCCCTAGGTGAGAGTGCGAATAGCTAGTTGTGTGTTGACCCAGATTTGTCTGTAATGGGCTCCAGTCTCCTTGGGACCCTAGTAGGATAAACCGGTGGAGTGAATGAATGAATGAATGAATGTTGTATTTTTTTTTTGTTTGTTTATTAGTATGCTGTTATGTAAGAAACAGATGTGTTGTGAATATGAATGTTGGTGAAAAGAGATAATTTTGAATGATTGTTCAGATAATTAGATGATTATCAGCAGATTATAAAGAAGAAGGAGGAAAAGCAGTGAACTAACCCTCTGCGTTTTGAAATAACGGTCCAAAATTCACACACAACTATTATCACCAATTTGTAGGCTATTTGATCACTCGGCAGTTCGAAAACAGGGCAGTATCACTCCTTCGACCCACCTATGGCTCCCATAAGGAAGTGCTAATGTTCTTGCCAGCATCAGTAATGGTTTTCTGGTGAGGTAAAGACAGTGGACCAAGACAGAACTGGTGTGTAGGGAGGATAGTTTGGTCGTAGGTGCCCTGATTAGCCTTGCTATGCATCAGGAAAACTGGGTGCCTTAATCTCTGAGACTTTCCCATAGAGGATCTCAAGTTCCACGGTGGGGAATGAAGGAGCCATTGATTCCCCCATCTGGATATCTTCTTCAGCTCAGCACCATTGACTCTGATGCATGCACTAACGAGGTAAGCTCCCCAGGTTATATTGTTAGTATTAGCCCATTTGGCTCATTCACTTATCCTGGACTTTGTTCAATTAGCCTGGCCCACCAACCTATTTCTCTTCTTGTGAATGTGCTAGATCACAGATGTGCAACACAAAGCCCATGGGCCAAATATGGTCTGCTGCAAATATATGTCTGTGAAACATGAGGCACAGTCAGTGCTGGCCCAGCTGTATTTTAAACATAATTCACATTACAGAAGCCGGTGAAACCCTGAATAAACTGCATATTGCACTTTATATCATACATGCATCTAGCAGCTATGTAGAATGGACATCATTACGCAAAGGCCATCCTGGACCCAGGGTCAAATAGTCAGACGTTTAAAGAATTAATCAGTAAAAATAATTAGTTTTTTTTAAGGTTTAAAGGTGACTGTTGTGTATTGTAGTGGATATTGTAGTGGACAAAACCTTTAGCCACACAGCTAAAACTAGCCAAGCTTATTTTAGGGCTTCATTTTGAGGTTACAGCTCCATATTCTGACAGCCCATTGGATTGAGAGTTACAACACATTGGTCTGACAGCCCTAACCCTAACCCAACTGATCTGAGGAGGGTGCCCTGCTGATATAAGCAAGGTGCCCATCTTATATGAATAGGGCTGTCGGACCAATGGGAATTGGAACATAGAGCCATCTGAGAGCACTTAACACACTTAACAATACCTATATGCTTTCAATACACTGATGTAACTTTTTTTCAGCATTTATGAATGGACCTTTGACTTGAATTAATTATTGAGGGCAATAAAAATGAACATGGCAAACCTACTCATTCATTCATTCCTTTTCTGAACTGCTTAATCCTACTAGGATCGTGGGAAGACTGGAGCCTATCTCAGCCAACTCCTAGAGGCCAACACCCTGGAAAGATTGCCAGTCTATCATAGCGCAACACAGACACACACAACTATTCACACTCAGGGGCAATTTGGAACAGCCAATTAGCCTATGCATTTTATAGTCTTTGAACTGCTGGAGGAAACCTGAGTACACAGAGGAAACCCGCACAAGCACAGGAAGAACATGCAAACTCTGCACAGAAATGCCCTCGCCGAGCACGGGGCTCGAACCCAGGACCTTCTTGCTGTGAAGCGGACGTGCCAACCACTACGCTACTGTGCCACCCAAACTCATTCATGATCATATTAATAATAGCATTTAAAACACAATAGTCTGGTTTTAGGCCTTCAACTCTTTACAACATGGCAGTATATCCCAGGTTGAAATTGAGTTTGACATCCCTGAGATGAATAAAAGGTCCCTTTGAGTCAGGAACAATCACTCATATCACCATTCAACTGACGTCCAATTTAGCTTATAGTGGTCCTGCTTTCTGCTGCCAACCCTTTTTATTTTGGGTCGCCTCTAGCATCACTGACATGATCTCCGGCAAACAAGGAAAGTATATTCTGGTTTCCACCGTGTTGGTCTATTTCAGTGGTCCGATAGTATACAGCAGTGCATTTCAGAGTTTGATAAAAGGGTTTCATGCAGTGCCTTTTGCTGTTCTAAAAGAAAGACCATGATGGCTCACCTGGACAGAGGAGGTAGATGGGAAGCAATAGGGTGTCCTCAACGGTAGATGGAAAGCAATAGGGAGTCCTTTCTCAATGCTATGGAAAAACCTGCCAAAAAGCTTCCCTGTACTTTTTGCACAAAAAAGGAAGATCTCTTCAGCAAAATATAATTACAATGTAGGAAGCCATGAAAGGAGCAAGCAATCCACCTGGTTTTAACCATGCACTTCAAAATCAACTCTGACTCTACGCAATTCTAAATTGAAAGGAAATCAAGATCCATTTTATTTTAACCCTTTTCCCCAGCGTTAATTTAAAGAAAAGCCTATATACAAATGACATTTGAGCAAAACAACAACAACAACAACAATTCTCATTCTATACTCATGCAACTTCAGCCCAAGTGTAGCAAACCACAGATGCTAGGTTCAAGCACGTGTTCTGCTTAGTTGGTATTCCATATGCCATGGTTTTGGATAGTCTGGAAGGCATTTTTAGGTAATAAGGCAAGTTGGCAATAGGCAAGGTGTCCCATAATTAATGTATGGATCAGCAGGGATAATTTTATACTGAGTGGAATACACACCCAACAATCATTCCAGTGTGTTTTAAAGGCAAACATAATGCTTATAATGCATTTGCATGAATTATTTTTGAAGACAAAGCATATATATATATATGTATTAATGTTTTGCAAATGCTATCATTTATAATTGTGTTTGAATCGCAGTACTGAGCATATAAAAATAATTTTATGCTGTTCGTAGGCGCAGACATATTGGAATCTCTGAAAATCAAATCACGCGCATCTCCATAAAGTCTCATCGGAATGTGGCGTACAACCTGCTCAATTCTCCTGATAGTCAACATGCCGCACTATCAAGTTACGCGTGTCTGTCCACACTATTTTCATCAGATTCTATCCTTAGCTTATGACTTTATTATTTCATGATTTACGATTTATTAAAAAAGTTTTAGAACTTGAGACACGGTCTACAACATGGTCATTAAAGCCAACCTAAACCAGTTGAGCATGTGGGTGGCAGGGTGGTGTAGGGGTTAGCATGTCCACCTCATTACACGATGGTCCTGTGTTCGAGTCGTGGGCTCGGCGAGGGTGTTTCTGTGTGGAGTTTGCATGTTCTAGTGCATACTGGGGTTTCCCCGGGGTACTCTGGCTTCCTCCTACAGTCCAAAGACATGCACATGAGGCTAATTGGCTGTTCAAAATTGACCCTAGCTGTGAGTGAGAGTGTGAATGTTTGTGTGTTTGCCCTGCAATGGATTGGAGAGCTGCTCAGGGTGTACCACGCCGTTGCCCAGAGTCGGATGAGATAGACTTCAGCCTCCCTGCGACCCTAGTAGGATTAAGTGGTTCGGAAAATGGATGGATGGATGGATATTACCTAGCATTTGTTTGCCTTTAAGCTATACATCACTAGCCTAGCTTGGAATAAATAGACACTTTCTCTTATTTTGCTAAGTGGTAAAAATCAGTGAACAAGTAAATCAATATATGTGTTTAAAAGAAGCAGCTAATCACCATAAGACCCACAGTTTCAAAAAATTATCAACAAAGTGATATAGTTTGTATGTCAAATCAATGCAATTTTCTGTCAAAACTGCATCATTGGGACATGCCGCATCTTCAATATCAATATCAAATGAACTGGGCCAATCCTGGTCCAGTCTTTATGGGTCCGTATACTAAAGTGTACACATTCACACAAATTCTCCAGGGTCATTCTACGCCACTTTGATCTCACTGAATTTGACCGTGAATTGGGGCGTAAATGCATCATAGTAGTGGTTAATTAATTTGATAATTTATCAGAGTGACAGTATGGGTGGGTCTTCCATTCTGCTTAACTCATTAGCTACCATTAAATGAATGATGACTCATGAAGGACTGCATCATCTTAAAATGTTTCCGAACAGCCATGTCATTATCTTGATCATTTCCAAGCCTTGATGGTGTCATCTGCAATTTGATCGAAAAATCAGTTATACTTTTGACAGTTAGCCTATGATCTATTAATAGCGCTGAAGGATTTAGACACAGTGTGGCGGCACACAGCTAAGCATTTTCCCTATGGCTATCGCACTTGGTTTTAGTGCCTGATGTGTGTTTGTCCGGTTGTGTGGGGAATAATAATTCACGTTAGTACTATTTTAAAATTATGCATGACTTTAAAGATTACATTCATTCATTCCTTCATCTTCTTCCGCTTCTTCCGGGGTCGGGTCGCGGGGGCAGCAGCCTAAGCAGTGAGGTCCAGACGTCCCTCTC
>JBCNYH010000027.1:6587958-6601990 GCA_039654325.1 Tandanus tandanus
AGCAGCATCTCTATGTATGGCAAGTTAATGTAATTGTCTGTTGTGGAATGTATAACACAAGTAGTGTATGTAATGAGGTACTGATTAGCAGAGTTTATATATATATATATATATATATATATATATATATATATAAGAATTACTTCTGGCTTAACTGGCAGAGGGATACAGTGAGTGTCCAGAGAGTTTGCTTCCATCCTCAACATTTTAAAGAGGGCATAAGAACAACAAAGTTACAAACTGGCAGAGGGCAACAATAACTCTCCACTGACCAGGATGTTTGTCAATTCCTTCAAATGTCCAACAACAACTGTATGATGACATTAAGTAACCTACAAACAGAATGGCGAATGACACCTGGGGTTTAGTGCACTGCACACAAGGTTCAAAACAGATTTGTATGGCTACGGTTGAAGTCCTGCAAAGCTAGAAAAAAACCCTTCATCAAGGAGAAGCAAAGAAGATTTACTGAAGACCTTAAGAATTTGACTGTAGAGAACTGGAGTAAACTCATCTTCTTTGATTTAGTACAACTTTCAGATTTTCCCATCAGCTGCTTGTCTAATGGTTGGACAGAGACCTGGAGAGACCTTCAAGCCACTGTGTCTCTCATCCATTATGAAATTAGGTGGAGGATGGGTGATGGTCTGGGGGTGCTTCAGCAAGGCAGGTTGGGGGTAAAATTTTTGTTTGTGAAGGACGCATGAATGAACCCCTTGTGCAAAGTTATCCTACAAGAAAACATCCTTCCTTCTAATAATGTTTTCAAACTCTAAGAATTGCATTTTCCAGCAGGACAATGATGGTCACAAGCCATCAAACAAAGATGAGCTGTTTGAATTTTTTGCACCAGGAGTGATCCAAGATCAACATCATGACAGCTGTGACAAAAATGTTCAGGGTTATTCCACCAAATATTGGTTTCAGATACTGACACCCATCCAAAGTTTAATTATGTGTGTCTGCGTTTGTGCATGTGTGTTTGTTATTAGTGATACTGACAGAAAAGTGTATTACTGATATGTAATCTCACACCAAACACAAAGAATTTTAAAGCAGGGTTGTGTATGAATCTGCTGAGTGTAGCTCTCAGCTGATTTGTTCTGACTGGAATGTTCTGAGTTGATTTATCATTTGAAGTGTTTTTCTCTGGTTCAGTAGTTTACTGGTTCACTCTGATACACTTGCACAGCAGACGTGCTGATTTCCAAGTCACATATATTTTATCCATAAAGCACACCTAAAGAAAAAGATGTTGACCAAATGAGCTGCGAAGTAAAATAAATTAAGCTACTAAAAAGTTAAATAATTAAAGCAGATAGGAGAAACAAAGTAATTACAAATTCAATGCACACATCTTTTGCATGGGTCATGTTTAAACAAGACTAAAGTGTTAAGAGTCATATAACACATGATATAATTGCTCTGTACTCACAACTATGAGTCAGCACTGTAAAATGCACAAAATAATATTTAATCATTGAAGGAGGCGTGTCATAGCTGTTTAAATGAATTACATCTAAATAACACAAATGGGGTTATCAAAAAAAAAAGCCATAAGCATTAATATAAATGGAAATTTTACAGATTTACAGAAGTTTGCAAGGGGATTTCATCTTTGAAAACTGTTCATACCAACATGATTTCATAAAGTCCTTGTTCCAATCTATTTCCATCTGCTCCGTGTCAGATTCTAAAACTTTAAACTCAATTTGCAAGTTGCAAGACTATTTAACAAACACAGACTAGTATTTATTCATTCACTGCATATTTACATGATATTTGGGCAGCTGATTTTGGGTAAGAGTCATGATACAGCTCCTTTAAGTGAGCAAGTGACCGAACATAAGAGATTAAATTAGAGCTCCAGCACACTCTGAGTGTGTTTACTATATACCATTATGTGTACCTCTAGAGACTGGTGAATGTTGACTGCTGGGCAAGAAATCCCCCGCAGGTCTGCAGTTTCTGAAATACTCGAATCAGCCTGCCTGGCAGCATCAATGATGCACCACCCAAAAGTCACCGAGATCACAGTTTTCTCAATTTACACAGTGTTGTGGCAGCCTTTACTTACCAGAGTGGTGAGTTCCAGTTCTAGCTGTTCTAGTTCTGCATGTTCTAGCATTCACATGGGTTTTTTCAGGTTCTCCGGTGCCCTCCCCTTCCCAAAAACCTGGCAGTAGGTGTGAATGAGTGTGAATGTGTGTGTATGGTACCTTATGATGGACTGGTGTTTCACATAAGGTGAACTTTCCTGTCTTTGGTTTCATTTCAATCCACAGTGACCATACCATGATAAATCACTTACTGAAGATTGGTAGAATGGTATGTAGGGTACAAGAGTGATAATACTATACTATGTGTACTCTGTGTATCATGATAGGTGAGTTTATATATATCCTATTTTCTATATATGAGTTAAGGAATTATTTTTATCATTATTGATCTTTTTTTTTTGTTTGTTTTACACAGTTTAGCTCACTCTAAAGGCGGCACGGCGGTGAAGAGGTCAACATGTCTGCTTCACAGCAAGATGGTCCTGAGTTTGAGTCCCAGGCTCGGGAGTTTCTGTGTGGCGCTTGCATGTTCTCGCCTTGTTTATGTGTGTTTCCTCCGGGTAATCCAGTTTCCTCCCACAGTCCAAAGACATGCACATTAGTCTAACTGGCTGTTCCAAATTGCACCTAGTTGTGAATGTGAGTGTGAATGGTTTTGTGTGTGTGTGTGTGTGTGTTGCCCTGTGATGGTCTGGCGAGCTCTTCAGAGGTGTACCCCACCTTTTCCCAGTATCGGATAAGATGAGCACCAGCCTCCCCGTGACCTTAGTAGGATTAAAGAAAGAAAACAGCCATATTAGGATGGGGTGAATGAAACATTAGTTGGTTTAGTCTTGTGCTTTACCATCCTGTAAATGAACTGTGTATGAAAATGTTACTGCGTGTAAAAAAAAAAAAAACGTGTGTGAAAATCTGTACTCCCAGGTTTCTTGGCTCTGTGAACTGTTATTGATCTTACACACTAAATGTGCTGCTCAGCTTGTTAATCTTTCTTTTCAAGTTCCTTTGCTTAATGCTGCTGCTCTCAAGTTTAAAATTGGTTTTGTTTGACCACACAATTGTAGTTTTCTTTGTCTTATTAAAGTATCACTCTCAAATGTATTAATGGTCTGCAGTTGCTTTTAACGCCATTTACTTTGACAGTTTGGACCTTTAATTACAAGCTTTAACCTTTAAAACTCACTTAAGCTACATTATTGAACCAGTGGCTCAATGAACTGACATCTCATAAATTTAACCACTCAACTTTAGTTTAGTTTAGTTTAGTTTAGTTTATTCATTTCGAGTATGCAACATAAAACAGTAGACACAGTAGTAGAGGAGCATAAGAAAATAAAAAGCATTTCAAAACTAATATCATCACAAAGCAAAGTTACACCTTAACATCTATGTACATACCTGAAAAAGAGTGGAAAGAAGTCAAAACTTATTTAATCCCACCCCTACTCCAGAATTACTGGTGGGAAATAATCTGTCTCTTAGCCATATAAAAAATAATAATAGTAAATAAATATACAAATAAACAAATAAATATAATAGTAATAATAAGAGTAATCATAATTACAATAGAAAGTTTTAATTAAATCAAAATAACATAATTTACAAAACATTATTCAGTAACACCAAGTTTGCTCAAACACCCTCATCCTGATAACATGCAAAAATCATCCGTTTGTATATCTCCTTAAACTGCTTAAGTGTTTGGACATTGCTTTACACACAATTTACTCCCCCTTTTTTTGAACTTCAGCCTGAAATTGTGCAGCACCAAATAAAATAAAATATTTGATGGGGGTCTTTGTGGGTGTTAATGTTATACCATTTGTCTGCAGGCGGAAACCTGTGCTGTGAGGCAGACATGCTAACCACTACACTATCCTGCCGCCCCTAAAGCCCAACAGTTTCCCTTTTTTAGGTGGAGCATGAGGCTGTGCAAGAAGCATTGATTTATTTCAGTATGCCTGCTTCTCTCTTGTATACACACTGTAATTGGGTAACTGATTAGAAAATAAACCGGACCTGACCACCGCTAACCCTGATAACACTTATTTTGGAGCAACATTATAGCATTTCAGTGTTATACTGTGCTATACAAGTTATACTGAAAAGTTGTGACATTTGCCTAGTGCTAATAAGGTTTACTCTTCAGTCATTTCAGCCTAATACAATAGTAATTAATAGATCTAGTACAGTGACATTGCCTGACTGACTTAAATGAGCATATATTATTTATAAAAGATATATTATTTATAAAAGATGTATTAGACATGTCAAGTTTTTGACATGTTCCAAACAGAAAAATTATAATTAACCATTAAAATTGAAAACTAAGCTCGTGAGCTGGGGTGGTTTCACCAGGAAACCTTTGTATTCAGCCAAACTGAACTGATAATGGAAGTTAAAATGTATTAGCTATTCACCAATGAGGTTAACATCTCATCCTCCAGTACCCTCTGTACATCAGTGAACTACCAGCCACATCGCTGATTGATTACATGACCAATATCCACAATCAGTCACCTGCATTCTAATAAAACTCATTTCTTTACAGTTTCCTATGCTTTTAAATAATCCAGATCAACACCAGTCCTTTATGAGGTTCTGATCCTACTGACGTGTGCGGCAAATATTCTGGTTTTGGTTTTGGCTGCTTTGTTTTGCTTATCACTGTCATCTACACTGGTTTGGTTTATTTGTTGATTCCCTGAACCTGAATATATATTACAGTCCGAAATTTTTCTTTGCTCTTTGGATTTGTAAAAATGTCTATGCACCAAGCCCTGTTCATGCATGACATTTTTATTTAGTTTTTTGTTTGTTTGTTTTTTCATGCCTGAGACAGATTTTGTTAAAGTGATGATTAATGTTTTCAGCTTTCTTGTTTTTAATCTAAGCCAAATAAATACAAAATACTATTTAAATACTGCTTAACACAAAAACAAACAAACAAACAAACAAAACAACAACAACAATGTATTACTCAACATTACTGATGGAGTGTCCAGTGTCAGTGCTTTGTTAATCAAGAATATTTCCGTTTTACACTTTTCTTTTCTTTTTGTGATTATTTTAATATGCTATAAGTGATAATGGGAACTATATTTCTCACATTTGCGCCAGACCATTAAATACAACTCAAAATTAATAAAATATTTAACCCATCATTCATTGATTAATTTAAAAATTGCAACCTTTAATACGTTTTTGTAGTAAAAGACGAATGCAATTCTTCTTACTGTAGTTTTATATTAGAAAATCTGTCGTGAAATTGATTATTTTTGCTTTTACAAGATATCCTATCTTGTTTTATTCCTTATTCATATTTCAGTATTGATGGGACTACACTACTCATTCATCAACCTCTACACATCACATGATTCCTGATTGAACCTAATGAGCACTGTTATTTAAGTCCTAGGGTGCATCTAGATACTCATATTGCTTTATTGTATAGTACGCAAAAAGCAGTATGTTATAATCCATCAGGTAGCTGAATATGCAGAAGGTATTTAATAGTGGTAAGCGGGAACCTGAATAATCTACATACTACATACTCAGGTTTGAGATACGGAAGACTCAGAGACAGGCAAACATTCCACTCTGTTTTTTCTCTTTTCCAGTACAAGTTAACTCAGACTGGGCACTTTTCAGTTGCCTTTTTATTTCTTTTGTCTTGCTCTGAGACACACAAGATAACTTAAAGCTGGGGCTGGTAATCTGGACAGCTAGAAAAATCTGTTCAGTGCACTGGCTAAACCATCCCCTGGCCTCAGAGGTACTTCCAAAGCCACGTCTCCCCACTCCACATATACAAGCTCTGCTCTGACTGCTGGTTAATGCACAATACAGTCACATGTTAGCAGGAAGACCTGAGAGCATTTGATTGGATTTTTTCCAGCAGACCACAGGGCAGTGATTAGCTTTTTTACAGTATTACAATGTCTTGTAATGATTTTTTTTTTTTTTTCACTTTCAGATCTCATAAGTTATTGATTGCTTTCAGGGTGTAATGACCATTTCAACCAATTCAAACCAACAGTTTGTGTATACAGCTAAAAATTTACCAACATATACATGCTTACTCATTTGTCAAACCACTTTTAACCACTATTAGGGTTCGGGGGAGGCTGGAGCCTCTCTCAGCTGACACTGGGTGAAGGCGGGGTACACCATGAACAGCTCACCAGACCATCACAGGGCAACACACACAACCATTCACAATCACATCCACACCTAGGGGCAAGTTGGAACAGCCAATTAACCTAATGTGCTTGTCTTTGGACTCTGGGAAGGAAACCGTTGTACTCAGAAGAAAACCCACACAAGCACAGGGAGAGCATGCAAACTCCACACGGAAGCATTGAGCCAGGGACTCAAACCCAGGACCTTTTTGCTGTGAAGCTTCAAACATGCTAAATATTCTTCACATACAGACACATGACTACTTGCAGATCTCTGTCTTTCTGATTACCAGCCTCTCACTCTACGCACACAAAAGAGCACATATAAGTAAGTGCCTATAATTGCATACAGGTGAAATTCATCAATGTTACCTGCTGGTTCTACCTGGCTTCTCTACCTGCCTACAGAGAATATCAGCCTCCCACAATATCTCAGTGGAGTAAGAAGGTTAGGGAGAGTTACTAAATGTAATACATCACCACAAGATTTTACTTAAAGACGGATGTGTTCCATGGCATACTTGGGTACACGCCATCTCTAAACAGCAGGTCAAAGGACAGGTAAGATGGGGATGGAGTATATATCTTTCAGATTGTGTCTTTTCTACACATTTTTAATTCTATAAAATGTACTACAGTAAGATATAAGTAGTAAGATCTTTACATGTTTGATATGAATGTATTTATATATATTGCTTGTTTATGGCTCCAAAATAAAACATTTTTTTTTTGTTGTATCTTAGAAAGCTGTGCCCTATTTAAACCAAGTGTCTCTATTAATCGTACTTGTACACTTGTCCTACATATTAAAGTCCCAGTTCCTCTCAGTGTTCCTTTATAATAGTTGTTATTAGGAACCAAAACTTTGAATGTTCACAAAGTTTCTTTGTAACAGTGAGTGCTAAAACTGGTAAATTAATTACCTAAAATGGATATTATGTACTTGCTGAAGCTGAAATCCTCATTTAACTTACCAAATATTGACTTAAATTCAAAATGACTATCCATTAATATCAGCCATTTGTGTTTCTACTGCAAAATGTCTTTAACATTCTGCTATTGTCTTCTGGACTGCTGCGTCTTATCACTGCCAAGTACATTACTGTACAGGAGAAACGCTGATATCCAAAATTTTCCTTTTGCTCAGCAGATAATGTATGAATGCTTTTCAAAACTGGACAGCAATTATGGAGTTTTCAGTCCATCATGATACTGAGAAAGAAAAGTCACAGTATGCAGGTTTAAAATACAAACACAATCGTTACTGAACTTTAGCTGCGAAATGGCATCAATTATTACTGTCATTTTCATAAAACAGAGGCAACTGAGTGTGTGTGTGTGTGTGTGTGTGTGTGTGTGTGTGTGTGTGTGTGTGTGTGTGTGTGTGTGTGTGCTCAGAAATGTAAAATTTTACTGTACAGTTCTCTTTGTGTCCAGTTGTGGATGTTGCAGAAAAAAGAGAAAATCCTCTAAAAGAAATAATCTGATCATAGTTTTCCATATTTTTTATACATTTACAGAAATAAGGCAGCTGTGTGAATTGCTCACCTAAAAATGTTAGCTATTGATTTCATGTTTTTTCTTTTTTTTTTCTTTTTTTTTTTGCCAGCTATATATGAAAAAGTCATTAAATAAAGAAAGGGAAGTATTTTCATCCTTTAGTTAAAAAATAATAATAATAAAAAATCCATACTAATATACTGTTACACAGGCACACACCCACACACAAACTCATTTATATGTAACAGAATAATGGCATTTTAAAAGCACTGAGCAACAGGTGTCATTCATCCATTCATTCATATTCTTTAGGGATGCGGGGAGGCTGGCGCCCATCTCAGCCGACTCTGGGCAGAGTACACCCTGCAGGGCAGAAACACGCTGACGGCTATGCAGCCTACTCTTGCCAATGGTTCTTTTTCATGCCTGTCACCACAGTGAGAGACATGGCCGGCCTTTGATAACCCAGTTAGCTGCACTGGGGGACAGCAGTGGCATCCCGTTGATAGTGGGGCTTTAATCCCCAACCTTGGGATCAGTAATCCAGCACCCTACCACCAGGCCACCACACTACTTATTTTAAATGTTAAGAGTTTGAGTTCAAAAACAGATAAGTGCCATTGTTTTAATTATGAGAAAAATTATTTTTAAGTAGCTTTACAAAAAACAAATAATATTTTTTTTCCCATTAGCTTTAAAAGAAAACTTTTTCCAATAGCTTTCTTCTTAGTAGCTTTAAAGCTACTGAAAATTTTGTTTTTCTCATAATTAAAACAATGGCACTTCTCTGTTTTGAACTCAAACTCTTCATGTGTACATCTGTCCCACATGATCAGAATGTGGCCAACTGATGTGATTTTTGGCGTAACAAGAAATCATTCATTGAGAAAATCCCATCAGTTGGCCACATTCCGATCATGTGGGGCTGATGTACACATTTAAATCAAATTAAGTGAGGGATTATATTTTTCAGTGTGTATGTGTCCACCCTATATATTTAAAGAACAGGGATCTGTCAAAGTCTGACCAGCCCATGTTTGTGGGATTATATCACATCACAAACCAAGGCACGATTTGTGAGGACCAAAGAAAAAGAGTTGTTGATGCTCATCAGGTTTTTAAAAAGTTACAAAACCATTTTAAAGAGTTTGGATTCCACCAATTCACCACAGATAAAGGAAATTCAGGACCATAATTACCCTCTCCAAGAGTTTTCAAACAATGATCAGTCCAAGTGTAAAGTGAATAATAGTCCAAGCGATCTAAAAGGAGAGGCTTTTAAGCAACCAAATACCTCTCCCTTACATTGGATAATGTTAATGTTCTTGAGTCCACAAGAATAGAACACAAATGAACAAGAGTGTTGTGTGTGGTAGAGTTGCTACGAGAAAGACACTGCTCACCAAAAAGTACATTGCTGCCCATCTACATTTTGTTAAACATTACACTGACAAGCACGAAGGCAATTGAAAAAAAAAATGTGGCTTGATGATACCAGAATAGAAACCACTTCTTTGGCTTAAATGAAAAGTTTTGTTTGGAGAAGAAAAGCACATTCCAGCATTAGAACCTTATTCAATCTATGGAATATAGTGGTGGTAATGTATAATTTTTTTGGCCTGTTTTGCTGCATCTGGTCCAGGACATTTTGTCATTACTAATGGAATAATGATCTTTAGGTTTTCACACAAGTCCTAAAAATAGATCATGATGTTTTAAATCATATTTATGCAGAAATATAGAACAGTGTAAAGGGTTTACAAACTTTCAAACACCACTGTACTTAAACTTTTACATAAAATTTGTATGCTCTCATAGGTTACAAGCATCTTCCCAAAGTAACCTAAAGTGTATGAATGACACGTCTTGTGTGAAATCTTCCACAAAACTATGAATAAATATATTTGTATCAGTTCTGATAAATGAGGCCCACTGTGTTTGGGCTTCAAGGCCACTTCCTTCATTACTTACTTTTGAACACACGCTGTCCTAATAAAAAAGTTGTCACTCATATTGCAGCACTTTTGAGATGAGGCTGTTAATATTTTATCCTGCTGTAATTGCATTCCTGTATAATGTGTCTGTTTTTTTAAGTTTTCTATATTTAACATTGGCACTTTGTGCAAATGTTTGGTGAATATATCTCAATAATAGTCATATAGGAAGTACATTAATTTCATGGAGAACTGTCATTAAATCCAGGTCTGACAAATGTGACACAGATATACTTTCTCTTTTTTTATTTATTTTTTCTCCCTATTTTCTTCTCAGGTTTTACCTAAAGCACTCGTAGTAGTGGTGTTGGTTGTCATCAGCGAGCAACAGCAAGTAGGCTGTGGGTTCAAACCTGATGACCAGCTGGGTCTTTTCTGTGTGGGGTTTGTATGCTCTCCTCGTGATTGTGTGGGTTTCTTCTGGATGCTCCAGTTTCCTCCCTCAGCCCAAAAACATGCACATTAGGCTACTTGGCTGTTCCAAATTGCCCCAAGATGTGAATGTGAATGTGTCAAACCGCTTAATCCTATTAGGGTTGTTAGGGGGGCTGGGGTCTACATCAGCCGGCATTGGGCGAAGGCAGAGTACACCCTAAACAACTTGCAAGACCATCGCTGGGCCAACACACACAACCATCCACACTCACACCTAGGGTCAATTTGGAACAGCAAATTAGCCTAATGTGCATGTCTTTGGACTGTAGGAGGAAACCAGAGTACCTAGAGGAAACCCACACAAGCATGGGAAGAACATGCAAACTCCACACTGAATCGCCTGAGTCCGGGAATTGAACCCAGGACATTCTTGCTGTGAGGCAGACATGCTAACCACTCCACTACTGTGCTGTCCCTCTAAAACCAATGAATATTAAAATTATATTTAATATCTGTTTAAAAAAAAAAAAGGACTGAACAGCCATCATTACATTTCTTTTGCCATGTTGATGTATATGGGTCTTGATCAGTCTTGCTTATTCATTGCTTGCATTGCATATTCGCACAAACGCCTCTGCAACAGATTTCCCATGGCAAAGGGTTATGATTTCCATTGTGCAGCTTGAACGATCTGGTATTTGAGCTCTGTATTTCAATTACAGACATTTTTTTATATGTCACTTTTTTTCCTGCAAGGATGTTAATTAAATTCCACAAGCATTTAACTTGTCAATGGAAGGTCCTCACATGGGAAGTAAGATGAACTTTATATTTTTTTTTACTCATATAGAAGTAGAGATTGTTAATGTCAGTGTGTCACATCAGTTATTAACACCATGTGGTGTGGGCTGTGTGAGCTTTATCCCAATAATTTCTCTTTGTCTGGAGTATATGTGTCTACTTGGTACTATGGTAGAACATCACTGTAAAATAGAACAATTAAATAAAAATATAATGTTTGAGAGGCACTGCAATGGCCTGGCGAGCTGTCCAGGGTGTACCCCGCCCTCACCCGGAGTCGGCTGAGATGGGCGCCAGCCTCCCCGTGACCCTAGTTAGGATTAAGCGGCTTAGAAAATGAATGAATGAATGAATGAATGATATTATTGGTTAAAGTTTCTTGTTGCACACTGTCAAAAAAAACATATTTCTGAATGTGGTGACAGCAGGGGAAGAATATTGGGGAGGGTGGGATAAAACCAAAAAATGCAGACTTGGCAATGTTGGAAAAAAAACATGGTACTGTCAGCTGTTCTCACCTTTTAGTCAGACTTCCTACAGCGTTTGATGGACAGCGCTATATTGTTGGCAGTGAAAATGCAAATGGGATTGCATAGTTGTTTAAATTTGCCCTGAGGTGAAGAGTTAGGAAGAGAAAGTGCAAACTACAGCAAATGGAGTGATTGCAATTACTTTTTCAAAATGGCAGAATAATACCCATGAAGACATTGGAAATGAAATATCAAATCATTTTTTGCATTTGCGTCTGGGTTTTGACAGCTTTTGTACTTTGTGTTGCACAAAAAAATGCTAATGTAAATACTTGTTTTGCCAATGAATCGGAGTTATGTCTCAAATGATATGCACTCAAGGGGAAATGGAATTTTAAATACCTTTGAATGTGCATTTTCCCAATCAGCGTCCAAAACACAGGACAAAAGAATGAGCCGAGAGTAAAAATAAGTCAACAAGAGGCAAGACTTTTAGAAACAGAAGTCCCTTTATAGACATAGTAAGAATAGATAGCAATCAAAAGTATAGTGGATGGGGTGATGGTGGTGGTGGTGGTGGTGGTGGTGGAGGGGAGGGTGTTTCAGATTGGGTATGGGTCTTGCGCTGGTTAGTCAAGGATGATATTCACTAGTAGCCTCTGTGAGGTGCTGTTGACCAGGAGCTGCCTTTAGATCGCTGTTGGTTGCACATCGCTATTCAATCCCACTCAGCCAGATTAGAGTCAGAACAGGATGATCCAGACGCCCACTCATTACACTGATATCATTATCTTCCTCGTTAGCATTGCGCAGGTACAAAATTAAAAATACTAAACATATGCTGATTTAACTATAGAAAACTTTTTTTGATCAATGGGAAGTTGAATACTGGCAGTGCATTTCCTAGAGGTTGATGTGATATAGAGCTGCACAGCATGGTCAAAATACACATTTCTATTGCTACATATTGCATCACTTATCTCTTACAGTCAGTACATAATAAGAGATGACATGCACAGATGTTTTTCTGTTATATTTTGACCAAACATGTTGTTGTTTGAATGTCTATTTTCATCAAGACACACACCCACGTCAAAGAAATAGATTAAACAACCACAAGTGAAATGCCGGCGTTACTTTAAGAAGTTTAAAGGGGCATTTTCCTAAAAAATAAAAATAAAAAAGAAATATATAATTGCTTTTCTCCTATCAGACAGTCAAAAGGACCCATGAATTCAAACTTCTTTCTATGTTTTAGCGCTGGTCGTCATCTGTCAGTGGATACACAGCAAAAGAATTCTGGATCAGTTGCCATTTTTTCATAATTGGCCGAGCTCTCACGGGAGGGAGTGAGGCCATACACTCACAGCAATCACCAGCCAATCATGTGCTCACGTCTGTGAATTCATTCATACAAGGGAGGTGGATAGCGCTTTCCCTTCCAGTGTGTTGGGCCGCCCCCAAATGCGCAGCAGTTTGTAAAGAGGCGGGTGGCAGCATCGCACGTTACCGAGGGGGCATGTGCGTGCTTACCCCCCTCCCTGGTTGCTGGTGGTCTTATGACAGGGAAGGCAATACTTGATGGGTGGGAATTGGATACGACTAAAATGGGGGAAAAAATTGTGGGCGTAGAAGAGGTTGCCAGGGATGTGTCTTTATTTCATCACAGATCAATTTTATTAAAGGATCACTTTCTGGAACTAGCAAAAAATATTGCGAATGCTAATTCCTATAAGAAATGCCCCTTTAAAGACCATTAATAAGTACTGTAAAGACATTATTGGTTCATTACCATGACAATTACACAGTTTAACTATGGCTTCTCTAATCTTTTAGGTGATGTAATTATTTCAAATGTAATTAGAGCTGCTGTCGTTAAAAAGATCTGTGATTGCATTGTTCAAAGCTCTATAGAAGATACCTGACAGTGCAGGGCTTTAGTAAGAAGCTACTAGGGAAGAGATAAGGAAAGAAAAAGAGAAAGAAAGGATGAAAGCAGTATCCTGCCCTAACCCCTACCAGCAGTTGTACATCTTAACTATTTGTCATGGTAATTATAGAGCGGAAGTTTATTCTTGTACGAGATCCTACAGGGAATCCTTCCGTTTTGTCGGACTTATTCGCTTTATCTCCATCTGCACAAAAGTCAAGGTCGCACTAATGAATGGCTGCATGAAACCATGTGAAAGCCGTTCTGATTATTTAAAAGGAAAGGTACGAGATCGCGTCTCTATTCCTGCCCTGTTGCCTTCGTTTGTATAAAAATGACAGCCATCATCCTTAACATGAAATGAATGGTATTCATGGTACAGGAAGATCGCAGTCATTGGTGGAAATATAATGAAATTCACTTTGTGCACTGGACATACAATCCAGGGATGATCGAAAATGTTTGTGCTTGTTCTCCTTCCTGATCCTATATTTCATTTTCTAAGCTGCTTAATCCTGACTAGGGTCACGGGGAGGCTGGTGCCTATCTCAGCCAACTCTGGGCGAAGGCGGGCTACACCCTGAACAGCTCACCAGTCCATTACAACCATTCACATTCATTCCGAGGGGCAATTTGGAACAGCTAATTAGCCTACTGTGCATGTTTTTGGACTGTGGGAGGAAACCGGAGTACCCAGAGGAAACCCATGCAAGCACGGGGA
>JBCNYH010000027.1:6626544-6642459 GCA_039654325.1 Tandanus tandanus
TGCACTATGAAGTTAAGAATCAGTTTATCAAAACGTTCCTGAGATATGTGTGTGCCCCCCCTGAAAAACTGTGACACTGGTTTGTGAATCATGGTCTTCATCCTCCAGAGGTACACATAGGTTTGAGGTACTGTAGGTTTGGGCCATTTTGCTCTCTGAGGAAAAAGAGACCCCTGGCCAAGTACCTTAAACAACACTCTGAACACATCAGAATATCTGAATGTGTGTATGCTAATCTAATGTCATCAATGAAAAACTACATTGAACTTTTAAAAACACTTTGACCATAGGCTGTGGATAACTAAATCTGGATAGGCCTACTAATATCACCACATGGCTAGTTTCCCCCTGCTAGTTAGCCTTGGTTATCATTCCTTACATGATGTTATTCCTTCGTTTTTACTCATTTCTAAGACTTCAATGTGTTGCACATGCGCACACACACACTGACCTCATTAGCATACTGCAGTAGGGAAATGAATGATTTACCTGAATATGGGTTCTTAGGTTGGTGTTAGATGACTTGGACGTCGACAGCAGTTTTGTTTTGGGGTTGCAAAGCATACATCTAAAAACTTATTTTTTTTTCTGACGATTCGACAAGTGTCATGTATTTTTGCAGATAAGGCCACGGCGTGAGGTCAGTGGACCGGTCTTCTCGGTCTCCTGTCTCCTCCTCCATCCACTCGTGCAGTGTGTGTGTGTCGCTTTTCGGTCGTTCTGAGAATTCCATCGCCGTACTCTTGCATGCGAGAAGAAGCTCGCGCACAAATATTATTTCACTCTGATCGTTGCTTTTCTAAATCATACAGCAGAGCATTTCTGTTATGGCCTGGAAATTGTAGCTTTTATGGACGCTATGTCACTACTTGATCAAAAAAATTACGTAACTACAGGAAAGTTATTTGATTCATAAACCAGCGACGCTACAGCCACGCTACTGGAAAATGTAGTTTAACTAATAACTAAGCTACATGTAGTGACGCTACTGCCCATCACTGGTAAATAGATTTGAATCCACTGAAGTGTCTCAATCGTAATTCTTCTACAGCTCCATAGGTGGGAAGCTTAAGTTCTAAAGCACTAGTTGATGGTTGATGCAGAATTCATGCAGCTAATAAATGCAACCTATTGGTTTGCGTTACCTGATCAAAATATTGATATTAAACATTTTCAGGGCAGTCGTGGCTTAATGGTTTGAGAAAGAGGTTTACGACCGAAAGGTCACTGAGTCGATTCCTTGGACCAGCAGCAAAAATGTGTCGATTGGAGGAGTGAAGGAACAGTGTCATCTCCTTCCTGTACATTCACAGCTGAGGTGCCCTTAAGCAAGGCACCTAACCCCATCTGCTCCCTGGGCACTGAAACACTGCAATGGTGGGTGCTATAATGATAATATACAGTTTAACAAGGGATACTGGTACCTACTGTCTGGAAGTGTGGAAGAAGTACCTTTATGACATATATTTGTATCTGTTGTTAGGAAGCGTGTGTGGTTTGGAGATATTAACGCAATGCAAAATTATTCTTATCCCTCAGAGAAAAAGGAATGCAGGTATGAAGAAAGCATTGATGGATGTTAAAATAACGAAATTATGAGTCATAAGTAATTTGACTTGATTGAGATGGAATGCGTGTATTTTCGGAAGGGTGCACGCTATTCAGAAGGCTTTTGTCATTGTCGAGCATGAGGATGGACAAGAGAATAATGGTACATGGCATTCTAAATGTTGCGTGGGGTGCATGGGTGTGTATTAATTAACGGTTACCATGGAGAAATGGTGGCACGAATGTAAGCGATACAGAGTTATTAATATCCGCCATCAGTCTTTGTTCTCATCAGTCTTCTCTTGAGGTTGGATGTGGTTGACATTAGTGCTTCAGCAATTACATACATTAAGGGGGGGTAGAAGGAACGTGTGAAAGTATTTTGTTTGCTTGTGCCTGGCAGTGCTGTACTGTAGAGTTTCATTGTGATGTGATGCATGTAGGCATGAGCGTGAAGCCCAGCCACTCCAGTAAGCTGTAGTAGTAAAGGTCTTCTATATGGTCCAAAATCTGCGGACACGACCATCACGTTTATGTGCACACGTTCAAAAACCGTGAGCATAGACACAGCGTTTTTTCTCTATTTAGCTGTTAACAGCCTCTGCTCTTCTGAGCAGGCATTCCACTACATTTGTAAAGGGGTTCTTGGATTTTGGATTTGGATTTGTGCCCATTCAGCCACAATAGCATTAGTGAAGTGGGGCACCGATGTCAAGTGAGTAGGCCAACTGCACAGTGAATTATTTGGGGTTTAGTTAGTGAATTCAATGGGGTTTAGTTCAGCACTTGGGTCACTCAAGTTCTTTTGGATTCAACCTTGGACTGACCAGTTTATTATCCACCCTTAGCTAATAATATTGAATTTGTAACACTAGCATAAGATGTAACTCATTGTTATTGCTAGCTATGACCTCTTTTCTTGTAACCTGAATGACGACAAACAAATATTGCTTTATTTCGTGTCCAGTGGTGATTTTACTTGTGCCATAAACACACCCCACCTCTATAAAGTCAATAGTTTTACGTTGGCCGCTATGTTGTAAAAGGTCTTGATGAGGCTCTGTATGTTTTTCTGAAATTACTAAAGTCTATTTAAAGAAACTAATCTCACTTTTGCATAATTAGGTGTCCCAGGTGATAGGCTGACCATTGCCAGGCGATACCTTGAAAAAAATGTTTGTTTTGCTAATCCTTTTCAAACTGTGTGTACTTACTCCTTTGGGAATTTTTCAGAAGCCTATCGGTTTTCATTAGGATTTCGTGGTTTTATTAGTGTTTTTGTCTTAAGCCACTCTGGCTGGTGCACAATCCAAGCCCGATGTTGATGGACTGTACCGTACCGTGTGAGGTTTAAGCTCGGGGATGGTAGCGGTGACACACAGCCTACATTCTCTCCATATTGTATACTCTGGTTTGATGCAGCAACCAGCATTCTTTTAGTATTTAAACAATTAAAAACTGTGCTCTTTACATAATAATAATAAAAAACCCATGGTGCCTGCTCTATTGAGCTATTTGCTCGATTAAACATCTAGATTTGGCAGGACCACCTTGCTAATAGAGTAATTCTATTGTTTTATGTATTAATGGTGAGAAGGTAGGAAATATTAATACCAAGGCTGCAACATTCAGAGTAGCCTGAATAATGTTTAGATGTGCCTTATTGTTTTAAACAGTGCGTACCTGCTTCTCCTCTCCTGTGTAGGATGTAATACAGTAGAGACACCACTGGGGGCAGCAGCACAACGGAGTGTGGAGACCACAGAACTCTGAGCGTAAACCTGTTTTCAGGTCCAACTCTGGGGCAAGGGGGGTGAGGAGGGTGGGACACCAAGCTGCTTGTCTTTCACTGCATACGCAAAACTACATGCTTCTGCTTAGATAACAAAAAACCTGAGTGGGGGAAAAAGTCATTTCAAGTTCATGTCAATGTGACTGATAGAGCTGCACCCTGTCTCTCACAGACCGGGCCTTTGAAGGACGGCCACAAAGAGCAAAAATGAAATAAATAAAAGCAAAACCTTAAACACCGTTTCACTCAACATTAAAGCAGGCTGCTGCAGGCTGCACAAAGCAGAGATGCCTTTTATTACACAAAAGTAAAAAAAAATAAAAAATTTAAGCAGCCAAAAGCTCCTGCTTGGTGAGTGAAGTATATAAAGGTTGATGTAGCAGCCATGCAGTTCATGGGGCTTGATTAGTTTTTGATGTTGTAGTAAAATATGTTAATAATTATGCTGCTTTAAGTTTAATTTTGCCTTGTTTAATAGTGATGGATGTCTGAAGTAATTTTGTGCAGTTTTAATAAAAGATCAATAGAGAGGTCCATTTAAATTCACAAATGTAATGTTTCTTATGCTATTACTGGGAAGCTAATTTTCATTACCTCTGAGATTGAGGTTATGCTTTCCTGTGGTTTGGGTGTTGGGTTTTTTAGCAGGTTTATGCAAAAAGTTTTGTGGATTTTCATGAATTTCACATTGGATTTTGAAGTAAACACTGGGTCCAGAAATTTTTTAAGGATTGTTTAACATTGTGTGAGAGGATGATTTTTACCTCTGCCGCCACTTGGAGGGAGAGGTTATGTATTCACTAGTGTCTGTTTGTTTGTCTGTCCTTTAGCAGGATTATTGTTTTTCACTAAATTTGGTAGAGGGGTGGGGCCTGATGGGAGGGGTGGGGTTTAAATTTTAGAGGTGATGTGTAAAAGGGATTATGCTAACAAAAACAACAACCCTATCTTTAATCAACATGGGGCGAAATGTTAATCTGATGCCCACTAGAGGGAGACATTTCATTCTAACTATTCCAAGCTATAATAATCCATTTGTGCCTGGTGGAGTTACTTTGTACCCTGAGTGCCCCTTTGACATCTTGGCTCATATGGGGGATTGCTGGGCTTGGTGAAGGTTGGCGTATTGTTTCAAACTGATGTTATTCAAATAGGAAATAATCATTAGTGATTAGCCTAGCTGTTTTTATTTGTCAACGTTTAAGTACATTAATTATTTGATGATGGACTCACACAAGTAATTGAATAATACATCGAATCGGGCTGCAAAAGTTTACGTTGCAATCTCACATCTGTGTGGGAGTGAATATTTCATAGAGAGCGTGACTGATGTCATCCCTTTTTAGCTTTTCAAATTATATACGATCCTGCATCTGTTGTATTGTTTATTGGACTGTGTGTTACACACATTTCGTGTAAGTCCTGGGCTGCTCCCATGCTAGCAAACTCACACAATAAGACAATATTAGTCTGTCTCCTGAATGTGAAAGAGCAGCCCGGCTTTGCTTCCCACCCCAAGTAATGCATGTTGGCTCTCATTTCATCTGTGCCACAAGAGTGCTGCATAATACCTCATTAGAATTCACCCAGATTGCAGCCAATTTGAAAGTCTGGCAGATGTGACACCTTTTTTTGTGAACATGACAGCCATCCTGAATTATGTGTCATGGAAGACCAGCGAGAATACCATTAAGTCAGGAAAAAAAAGAAAAATGTAGAGTAACTGAAGTAAACTGTAGTATCACTAAAAGGATATTGAATCCGTATTTGAGAGGAAAGCCAATGCTGCATGTCTTTTTTAATGACAAATGAAGGTCAAACTTCACTGGGTTCAGCCTGAACACGAGATCTCAGAGTCACCTGTAGAAATGGAATAAAGGCTGGACTAAAGGACTTGAACATTGAAAAATTATGGCAATGCATTATGGGTTGCTTTTAACAGAGAGTGGAAAAGATCACTGGTCATGTTCTAAGATTTTGTGCACAATGACGGTCACTTTCACCTTATAAACAACTTTGCCACGGCAGCAAATTCAAAGAAGGTCCAGTGGGGCATGATATGAGGTTTATACAAAAAGCAAAAGCTGGGCTATGACCTGACGGTGGTGATGAAAAATGTTCCAATTCATCATAATGTTAATACACCACTGCATATTTCCCCCCATATTTATGTATTCTGTGAACTTCATCAGGTGTAGTGTGATTTAAATTTTTCTAACTGAAATACGTACAAAGTTCTGATTCTACATCGTGCTTTAAAACCTAAACAAATTTAAAATAGGTCTCAGTTTTTGCATCTTTTGGATTATTAGTTATCACCACTGATGCAGCCCAGCAAACAGTACTGAAATAACACAAGTTCTGGCAGTGCACTAGCAGCCCTTAGTCATGGACCAGTAATTTCATGACCCGCCAAATAGGTCAGAATAATTTTTTTCACATGAATAAAGTGACATCTGTGTCATTACATATCCAGAGGTTTTCATTGCCTGTTTCTGTTCTCTAATCAATGCTGATTTCACTTTGGTATTCAGGTCACACTTGTCCTTGGTACTTTCAAACTCACATTTCCTGTCAGGAACAGTTTGAGTTCAGCTCCATCACCAAACCCAGCGATGGCCCAGCAGAGAGAAGCAGACATAATAATGTAGTGCAGGTCATCGGTGACCTCTATGCGAGACCTGTCAGCCATGTTAGTCACTGCTCGCTTAACAAATATTCATGCTCACTATACTGCCGTCTGGCCAGACAGAAATGCAGCTAGGAGATGTATTAATGAAGCAGGTACTCACTGAAAGCAGGGAATTTTTATGTGCTGAAAATAACCCAAGAACAGCTGGTAGAACGCAGGGGTGTGACAGAGCTTTACATTGTGTAGGAAAGCAGCACAATAAAAATACATTACTGTGTGTGTGTATATATATATATATATCTATAAATTCAAGTTTTATAAAATTGCATTAACATTTGATTCATGTTAAATAAGGCTAAAAGTTTTAAAGAGTTACCTCCAATCCTAAATTCACCTAATACCCAAGTAAAAATAAAATGGACAAGCGGATTGGGGGGTGGTACGGTGGTGTAATCTGAATAACGATTTGACTGATGAGTCTCAGGTGTTTTTTTATTTTTAACGTGTAGATGGTGTTTTAAGTCAATTTCTTAAATTTATTTTATAAATATGGAAATAACACCAGCATTAATTTGTTTTATATTAGTGCAGTCATATATAGTTTACACCTTGAAAAATGTTTGTGTTCCAAAACACATTTAATTCTATAAAATGTAAGAAAGACATCTGCAGCCAAAACTAGCCCTTCGTCAATATCTGTGTAAAATATAAAGTGGCAGGTAGGTGCGTGAAGAGAAAAAAAACAACCCTGTAGAATTGATAAAAATCATTTTATTCTTCTGGAATGTTGATGTACAAGCTGACTTTTCTGATAGTGAGAGAAAAATAATTATTCATCCAAGAAGTGTTGTGGTTTCTGATTGGTGGAAAGCCATAAGATAATTCTGGCTTCATTGCCATCAGTTAACTGAATTATTCTAACTATGCCATCAGATAAGTTGAACGGTTATTGCACGACTGACACACAATATAAAATGTGACTATCTACCAAAAAAAAATATGTTCAATGAATTATAAAACAATTATAGAATTCAGCCCTCATATGATATGGAGAATATATTCTATCTCAGAGGGTGTTATATGCCACAGCCATAATAACCTTTCGACCAAATAATTAATTGGCTCATTCAATAATTGCTCAATATCCCTGCGGGAACATTTGATGGACTTCCTGGTACTTAAAAAAAAAATAAATAAATAAATAAACAGCTTATAGTTCTGTTTAATGTTGTGGAACATCTGCGAAACAAATTCGTTCCGGTTGTCACTTGCATTATAGCAGCTATAAACATTCAGTCCCTCACCAATGGAATCATTTTGGATTGACACTGAATTGAATCTTATTGATGCTGAACCAAATCTTCCGCATATACAGTAATTGAAGTGGGTTAAACCATTACGTGACTATTGTTTTTTTGTGTCATCATATCGTACACTGTGGAGTTTGCATGTTCTCCCCGTGCTTGCATGGGTTTCCTCCCAAAGTCCAAAGACATGCACTTTAGGATAGTTAATTGTTCTAAATTGCCCCTAGAGGTGTGACTGCGAGTGATTGTATGTGTTGGCCCTGTGATGGATTGGTGTTCAGGTTGTACCTCGCCTTCGCCCAGTGTTGGCTGAGATAGGCTTCAGCTTCCCCACGACCCTAGTAGGGGAAATGAGTGGGTTATATCATACATTATGTATATGTTTATCAGAGAGGGAGATTCACACTCCTAGTCGTGGAGCAAACACTTGACATTAAAAACTGAATAAGGCAGCAAGTCGTCTTTTCACATTCAGCTCTGTGATGTTCTGTGAATGGCTGAAATGGGGGAAGAACTCTAAGAATAAAACAAAAGTAAGAAATCCATTTTTGTTGTACAAACAACTTGAACACGTATTTTTATGAGCGAATATAAAGATCATACTGAAGTGTTAATTACATCTCGCATCTGGCAGTAAAGCAAGGTGCCATGGAGAAACATTCATCACAACCTTGTAATGCTAAATTATTTACACAGTAAAAACATTGCATAAAAACCGCCTGGCTTCTACATCTGCACGTTTTCCCTCAGTCCAACTGACTCTCCGTGCTTTGCTGATTACAGCAAGATGTGAAGAAATGATTCTGTTCCATGCCATGAACAATTTGGTCACAAGTTCTTGCTTGAGTGAGATTTTTGCCCTCGGCTTCTATTGTAAATCCAGAGTGAATGCTGATATCTTCCAGGTCAGTCGAGTCTATACTACACAAGCCCACACCATGCCTCTGATCACACAGGAAACTGGCAGTAGTTTTGTAGACTTGCCTAATGTTTGGTATTGAAGCCACAGGCACGCTGAAGAAGGCTGGGATTCTCTGGTGTTTGTGTGCATGGCTGCTTTTTCTTTCCCACAAGCGCTCACCCTGATCAGAAACCAGCTCCTTACTGTGTGTAATAAGGCATGGGTCCGCTCGGTTTTGACTTGCTCACATTAATCCCATTTTCTAAATTGTAATGGGGAGGGAAAAAACACCCACCTTAAGACTTCTCCTTACACCAAAATGTCCTAAAAGAATAGTGTAACATCATTCAGGGCAATCTGCTGCATAAGGGCTTTACAACCGAATTTCTACACCACGGGTCATCGACTGGCCGACTGCATACCACATGCAGATGAGAAAGTATTTCTGTGGTGCAAACTTGAGGATTTTTTTTCTTTTTTGTATATATTATATCTGTCCATGTGTGACTTCCCTCACAAATCAAATGTTGTAATTTCTCCAATCACATGCATTTATGTAATTATTTACCATAAAGCAGCAGATTGCACCAGGGACGTGCACTCATTGGGAGGAAAACTGAAGGCCTCACATGATTGTAGAAAGCAACAACTTCAAATTGTCTTTTTTTTTTACAGGGAAAAACTAATTGGTATTTTTAATTTAAGCCCCTTTCACAAACAACCTGCGATGACTTATTGATGATTTGTTTTGTTGCATGAATTTAGTGGTGCTGTGGTATGGTAATTTAGTATGCTACAGATTGGATTGATGTAAATTTTCATTTGAAAGTTGCGTTCACATAAAATGTATTATACTCTCTGTTGTGGGTAAAGGAGGTCAGATCCGCTAATCAAGGTATAGGATAAAATTGTCTAACATCCCTGTGAGGTACATGTGTTACATGAAGTGGCTTAACACTGTCATAACAATTTTGTACAACACACCTAGTGTAACAGTCAGAGAACAGTTGTAACACTGGTTTACACCACAAGGTGGCACTTTTCGCTCTTGCACTGTAGTAATGTGCCTCTCTTAATATGTTACACATCCGGTCTCCATTTTTTACGATTTCCTCATGAACGAGTCCGTGCAGGAGGTAATGCGCCTGTTCTTTTATTTTTATGCTTATGAACAGTGTCTGTAGCGCCGTAAGACCTGGCTGTAAGATTGTCAGCCTCTTTATGTTAAATAAAGGACAGTGTATAAATCTCTCCATTTTGTCCATCGCCTATTTCTGATGCTCTGGAGCTCTGCTAACGGCGGCTACGGCTAGGCCTCATCCGCTGCACCCTCGTTACACTAGGTGTATAAAGATTTCTCTGGGTTTAAAGTAGGGCAAACGTAGGGCTATTGTAGAAAAGCCATACGATTCCGAGTGCATCAGATGGCCCAAGAAGCTTATGAAATTTGTCTATCACGAAACAGCTGTAGGATGTCGTAGAGCAGGGCATTGCACAACAGACCAGACTTGGGGAATAACCTATGAGGGTCTACAATGGCATTTTCCGATGCACATCAGGCTCACAACTGTCAGAGAAATGTGCCCAATATTTTTGTCGTGGAACAGTTGGTACTCCTGTTGTATGGCATTTGTGACGGGGGCTTAAAGTCAAGCTGTTTACAGGTCAGTTGCTTATATTGTGTAGAGCTTTGTAAGCAGGAACTTTCATGCAATTAGACCAACACATGTACATGATATTGTTAAATACCCTTGTTTTGTGTGCCTACTTGTAGTGTGAAATAAATGGGAACCATGCTGACTTAAAAGTGATGGCTGTCAGAACAGTAAACATACAGATATTTGCAAGGTAAACTACTTTTTGAGGAATAATTTGTTCAGAGGAAGAATTTGTGGATAACAGTGGACTTGCATGGGTCTGATTGCTCGTCAATTCCACCAGCCCTAGGGGGAAAATGTAGGTTCAAAAGTTTAATCATGGAATAAAGCTAAACACGAAGAGCTGTAATAAGACATCCATAGACCTTCAGTGTTTGAATCTAGTTTTAGTACTGGGTTAAGTAAATCACAAGTTTGCACATTGCGCATTAGTTAAGATAAGGCAAAAAAAAGAAAAGAAAATGAAGGGGTGTAATACGAACAATTAATTTTACCACCTTCTGAATAATTATTTTGAGTGTAATAGATTCAAAATTTTAAGAAATGCTAAAATGTGGCTTTCCACTGTTTCCCTTTTGGTCCCTTGAGGTCAGAGTGTTTATAAAGGGTCCTGGTGTTTTCTCTGAACAGATACTCGGATTTACTTTAGACTTTCTCTTTATTTTGAGTTTATAGTCTGTGAATTTTACTGTTAAACACCGAGCAGAGACCTGAATTTCATGACTGCACAGAGCAAGATGAGAATATTAGATGTAAGGAGTTTGATGTAATGAGTGTGAATGTATGTATATATATATATATATTTTTTTTTTATGTTTTACATCACATTAACAAGCACTGGAAGACCATTTTTGAAGTTCCTATTAGGGCATTGCTGGTACAATCAAAATGCTCTAGTCAGTGTGATCATGAGAGTTATAGTTTGATTTCTAAGTGGTGACTCAGTTACACAGAAATACTAAGTAGTAGAATGGCAACTTGAATCTCTTATGCATTAACAGGGTTTTGACAGACAGATCTTCACTTTAGGCTCGCTCTACCTTTATTTTATTTTTTTTATATAAAAGAAATTTCTTCACTGCTCGTTTCATTGAATTTCTGTTGGCCCGGAAGTTGGTGCTTTACTTGCTAATAAGGTGGTAATCAGGACATGGATCGGAGGGAACAAAGATTCAACGTTCTTTAGCACTGAAAAGCACTTGTTCATAGATTCTACTTGTCTTCACCACTGAATAAGATCAATGCAGCCTTTACAGGGCAGTAGCACCAAATTTGACAGTTGTCTCAGTGATGTCACAGGCTATGGCTCTCACCTGAACTGGTACAGTAATGTTTCCCCCTCTTTTTTTTAACCTCCTTAACACAGTGCCATTAGATAAAACCAGAGTGGCAATAATGCACTAGTACAGTCCGCAATCGATGTTAAACACCAATAAACAATAACAGTGATGTACTCATTTTTATAATTTAAATGTTACATAACAAAAACGGGGAAGTCGCATGAAAAAGTCAGTACACCCTTATTTACTACACCAAGTGTTTCAGATTAGGTGCCATTGATTAGAACCCCCTGCAGGTGTAAACGGTCATATTTAAACCTGACATCTATGGTCCAGTTTAAGGATCATGTTTAAAAGGTTGCCTGAGCTAGTTCTCAAATATCAGATTCTTACTCAGACATGTTTTGTTTGTCTGAATCTATATATGTTTATTCCTACAATGGACTATAAACTCCACCTACTTAAACTGTGCTGCGACAGTCACAGATGTTAGCATATTCATTAAATTGTTTTTCTTCTTTCGTAGAGAGCACTAATCAAGTTTATAAATTCTTGAACCAGAAGTAGCAAATTAAGCTTATAAAGAATATTGTGTGTGTGTGTGTGTGTGTGTGTGTTATTGGAGCTAGACTTATGCAACATATGCTACATTAAGTAACTGGTTAAAGATACAGGCGGTTTAATATGCAACAGACTGGACTCTACTTGTTCAAGACACTAACTTGGCTCTTACTAGAAGGAGGATTTGAGTGCAGACTGGCGTGATTTCTGTTCAGTGTTTATTCAGCTGGGACACAGCTGTCAGTGTATTATTGTTCATCTGAATATTCACGCTGGGCTAAAACTGATTTGTCACCCGTCATTTTTCAGTCAGTTATTGCAGACCAAATCCATCAGTTATCAATAAAGCTTAGATTTTTTTGCACTTTCTCAAAATCCAGCTTTGTTTGGTGGCAGAAAGCTGACTGTAGATTAGCAGAAATGTGTGTGTGTGTGTGTGTGTGTGTGTGTGTATGTATATATATATATATATATATATATTTTATACTTTTGCCAGAAAGACTGAAGTTATAAGACCTTTAGCTTTGAATTATTTAAAGCATGTGAAATGAGTTGGAAAGGAAGCCTGAATCATCAAAAGATTAGTTGTGTTGATCCTTTGCTGTGCTCTGCGACATTGGTGTGAACACAAAGGCTTAACCTCATGCATTTGTTAGGATTTTGCAGGGGAAAATGTTCTTGGTTGGGAGAACAAAATCGCAGATTGAAAAACACAACTGTATATATGTTAAAATTGAATATATAGATATTATTAATATATAAAATGCCTTCTAGGGGATCCTGAGCAGGTTTTGCTTTATTTTTGTTGGACTCAAAACCCATCGATAGAATTAATGAGTTAACTCTGATGTTAACCTTACTTATTCAACTGATATCATAATATAACTTTTTTTGTACATTGGGGGGAAAAAACAACCCACACACAAAATTAAAAAATTTTTTTAATTTTTTTAATCACTTTTTTAAATATTAATGTCATAAATCTAAATATGAACAACAATAAAATGGCTACTGCATAGATGGCATTATTTATAAATCATGCGTTTCAAATACCGTATAGTATTTGTATTTGATAGAGGTGATGAAAATGTCAAATATTTTTTGTTCTTTAAAAGTACAGTAAATTACTTTCTGTGAAATGTCTACATCACATCATAAAATGTAAAATGATGCATGCAGCCTCTGAATGGTGTATCTCAGTAATTTCCACAGGCTTGTTCCGATCAACGTAAAATTGATTCAGCGTAAGGTGGGAGGTTTCCATTGACGCAACATATATTGCAACAATTATTAACAGTTCTTGTGTTTTGGTGTTCAAGTAGCCTAGGCTTAATGCTTAACAAATGTATGGAAATTCTTGTTCTATCTAACTATGAGAACCGTGTAGCAGCCTACACCGATATTTGCTTAGTATTTTCAGCCTTAGGTTAGGTTAAAAGCTAAGCATTTTAGAGTTGCTGTACATTGTTTTATAATGTCTTGAAATGGTAAAATGTGTTAAAAGAATTTGGAGGTGGCGTGTCACACTTGGTGGGAAAACGCTATCCGCCCCTTTTGTATGAATGAGCTCACAGATGCCCATGGATTGGCTGATGATCATTGTGAGTGACGGGCGCATAAGCCATCCCTCCCTCCTGTGAGAGCGCGACCGATTAGCTCCCATGGACTCCCAGTCGTGGATGGCTGCGTCATCAATCTGTATTCAAACTTCTGATCTCCAGGTTGATAGTTACATGCATTGTCTATGCGCCACATATTGTTAATTTAATAATTCTTAATTAAACAGCAAAAAGTTTTCAGGTTCCATTGTATGAATGACTGCCTCACACATCCTTCATAAATATTTTATGATAAACAATATAATGATTAATTATTTACTCACAAACCAGTTGCTGTGGATTAAAGTGTTATCAGATATCTGCTGATAAATAACTTGTCAGAGAGTGAGTGTTGCTGACGGCAAGTACTGTCGCATATTGGTTAAAACTTACAGTATCCTCATCTCAGTGAGCAGGAGGGTATGTTGCAGTCTGGCATGGAACATACAGCTGAGAAGACTTGATCTGTTGACTGGTTACATTGCTCAGATTTATGGCTGGAAGGTTGTGGGTTTTAAATATGGTCATGTCACCGACTGATGGTGAAAGGGGAGGCTGATGGAACGTTTGTGATATGAGTTCATTTTCCCATGTAATTGTGTATTCATTTATTCATTTTCTGAACCGCTTAATCCTAATTAGGGTCACAGTCTCAGCTGACTGTGGGCGAGGGCAGAGTACACCCTGGACAGCTCGCCAGGCCATCGCAAGGCAGAGAAAATCAGCAATGGTTCTTTTACATGCCTCTCACCATAGACAGTGAGAGACATGGCCGGCATTTGATAACCAAGTTAGCTGCGCTGGGGGGGACAGCAGTGACAACCCGGTGACAGTGGGGCTTGAACCCAACATGTTATCAACATAACCTTGGGATCAGTAATCCAGCACCCTACCACCAGGCCACCACTGCCCCTAGTAATTGTGTATAAAGTCAAAAGCATGGCCGCTATATCTTGTCATTTATCTTCATACACTTACAATTTGAGTATTTAGTATCTTATTTTAAAATGCATTTTGATGCATCTTTGTCCATCCCTGAGCTACTGCCGTCAACAAGTTGACCTGAAAATAGGCTATTGGACTATAGACTGTTCTCTGGTTAAGATGTGTGTTCTTAAACTTCATTTCATTTTCATTAAACATATCATGATAAAATGGAGCAAGATATGCAGAAATAACTTTGGGGTGACTCCAATATATTTAAATTGTTAGAAGAGTGTACTAGGTACAGGTACTCTATCTTCTCAGATTTTATAACGAAAGGACATTACAGATTTGTATGTGGAGTCTACATACTTTGACCACTGTTCATGCAACTTCTTCTGCAACATCGATATCAACATAACATTCTGCCCTTTAAAAATTAACCATGCCTTGTTACATTAATAATTCAAAGCCTGCTGGCACTAGGGACATCATTTCTGAACACAAGGCCAATGAAATTATGTATTTTAAGGAAATGTTGTGACTTGCATCATCTGTGACCTGTAAAGGTGGCTCATATGACCCCAGATATCACTCATGTTTGAATTGACTAGACCTTTTTTCATATTTAAGATTCCCTCAGAAAAGTATCAACTTCCTGTGGTTGACTTCTGAGTAAGTGAATGTGAGAAAAACGAGGCTTTCAAGATGAGATTTTTTTTTTTTGTTGCACCAGATATTAAATATTTCAGAGCAGAAAAGTCCTAAAAATATTAAAAATAAACTGAAGTTTTGCACCTAATTTAGTTGTAAGTGAAAAAAATAAAAGCTAAAATGTGCAGCAACATGTACATCAGAGTTGACAGCGAATGATTCAGCGACTTGGACAAAAACTGTTCATTAACTTTGAATCTGAATTGATGAAAAATAAATGACAGTTTGTTCTTTTTGAAATCCCAGTGATAATGTAATATCATACTTTTCTGCTAAAAATACAGGATTCAATGAAGCCTTTAAATGAGCTAATCTCAACCAACACATCCTGTTTTAATGATCAAATAAACACAGGCAGTGAGCTGAGAGATTTTTGCCCTGTTTGAGTTCTACAAATCTTGCTCCCAATTTCGGAACTTGAGCAAGCTCTAATTAAGCCTTGAGACTTGTAAAGTTTAGAAATAATCAGAGCACATTACATGTGATGCTACTGAAACTGAAAAAGACCAACAGATCTGATGGTAGTTAGGGTTCAAGAAGAAAGTGAGTGGGGGTTGCTTATGCTAGTTTAAATTAACACTGAATGTAATGAAAGGAATATTCCCTGTACTACTAGACACGAACAAAATGATCTACATCCGACAACCAGTCTATCCTTTTCTTATAGAAATCCAGTAATGAATTATCAAGACGAAAATAGGTTTTAGGCTTTCACTTATTTTAAATTAACTCTTCCTGTTGTAAGTGTAGGCATAGAATTTTAAACCCTGTTAAATTTGTGCCACAGACTCAAGGAGTCATGTAATTGTCCTGCAGTTTCCTGTACAGTGAAGCTGCTAGACTGTCAATCATGAAAAACCAGGAACCTATATATAAATGCAGGTGCCAAGATGTATTAAGAAAATTTAGGGAACTCATTAGTTCTAAAAAGCTTGAGTCGAGGCAACTGGACTTCTTTTTTGTGGTTTTTGAAGACGTTTCGCTTTCAATCCAAAAAGCT
>JBCNYH010000027.1:6656429-6692663 GCA_039654325.1 Tandanus tandanus
GCATCGCATGTCACGGAGGGGGCATGTGCATGCTTACGCCCCTCCCTGGTCGGTGGTGGTCGTGTGATAGGGAAGGCTGGGAATTGGAAACGACTAAATTAGGGAGAAAAATGGGGGAAAATCCAAAAAAAAATATATAAATAAATAAATAAAAAAACGTAAAATAACAGCAAAATTTAGAAATTAATAATAATTACAACAAATATTCTAAATGACAAACTGTACATCTGGTATATCTATAGTTGTGCACAACGGCTGATATTATTGAACTTTAAATTAATTGAAAACACTTGTTTCACATTGCCATTATTACTAGATACAAGATTAAAAATAAAATAAATACTTTATTAATCTCAGATTCTACTTGTGCCAGAGGGTGCTAGATTACACTACTTCTTTACTACTGAGGCCTTAAACAGATTCATACATTATATTTTCTGTTTTATTGTCATAAATTAATTTTATTTATTATTTCATGATAATGAGTTGTTTATACCTTGCTATTACACACAGTATAAAGTTATTTCAGCCTGTGGGCCTTGGTGGAAGAGGAATGACAGTGCTCGAGTTCCTCTGACGTTGCTACACTGAATGATGTTGCAGTGAATTGCCTGTTGCTATAGGCAACACTATTGTTTTATCTCCAGATCTTGTATTAATTATTGTCATTATCACAAGAAAACAAAGTTTTATTTCAGGATCTTGAGAACATTATTGCTGTATCTTAGGAAAACATTTGTTATGCTGAGATAATGTTATAAATAACCTGAGATCACAGGAGAACAAATGAAATTAACTCGTTATCACAGTAAAACGGAGGAAATAAAATGGATGAATGCCTGTCTGTTTAGGGCTTCTGTAATTTAGAGTTACAAAGCAAATTAGATTACAAAACAAATTCCAAATCATGAATCCATATTGTACGCTAATACCGCAGTACCTTATATATCCTGTATAGAAGACGTCTATAATCCTGTTCGAATTTTGCCAAAAAGATTTTTTGTTGTTAGAATTTACAAACATACCTCACCGCATATGATTCAATTCTTCAAAAAGGCTACACTGAAAGGAAGATCACTGAAGAAGAAAAAGTGTAAAAATTATCCTACAGTTCAAAACTTTAAACACAGCTTCACTATGGTTCACTGAAAGGAAAAATAAATAAAAACTAACAATAACAAAAAAGGGAGAATTAATAAATAAGGAAAAAGAACCATAAAGAAGTAAACTCAGTCCAAGCTAAGTTAAACACTCCAGTAGTTAATGTCTTAACACACCATACAGTCCTTATACTTTTGGTCCTTCTCTAGGCTTTAAGGATTTCATACACAACTTGAACTCGCTGAGAAAAATAACACGTGGGGTGCTGATTTCGGAAACCTGTTGTTCTGGATAAAAAAAATGTCCCACCGTTGTTGAGGTCAGGTACCTTATACACACTACCTTACTGAATCATTACCTCCACCGCACTCTAAGAGCTGCACTTCAGCGGCATTCACTGGACTGAATCACAAACTGTTTCCGGGTGTATCTGCTTCAGTTTCCACTCCTGAGAAGGACGATGCACATTTAATCCTTGTTGGATTTTTCTCTCTTTGCCTTCTGAAGACAATCTTCAGGGTCCGAATATAAACCCAATTTAAGAGCAGCAGTATGCATAAAGTACGTGCTAATATTCCTGCAGGGTATTAATAAGGTTTGATGTGATATTAGAAAGTGTTACAGAACCAGTTTGTAAACTGCATGAATCACGTCCTGTGTGTGAGAGAATAAACCCGTATAAATAAAAACTTGGGTTTCAGGACGCACTAACACTGATTTAAACTTCTACCGGACCAATACTTTAATTCACTGTGGATCTTACACCTGGATTTTCACAGATGCTACTTTTTAACCCGTATTTACACACCAGATGGGTGTTAACTGATACTTACTTGTGACACCGCAAGACACCCCCAAGACTGCTGCAACCACCGATATCGGGTTTTATCCTCCTGTCTTTCTGTTCGGTTATTACATCTCCAGGTGACTTCTGGGATTGCACCCTACAGATGTAATCCATTATCTGTGTACCTTTCAACTCTTATTTATTTATTTATTTATTTTTTGCAGACTATAGTATAAAATGGATTAACGCAATATTGAGATTGAGCTCTGGTTCATCACCTTGCCAACATTACCAACATAACGTAACTTATTAAACACATTATTGCTGGCCTACCTGTGGCAACATGGTCTGCATATGTGCCACATGATCATTTAATCTGTGCAGAAAATTAGTAACTTGCACTATAATGTCCCAGGCAGCACACCCACCTTACAGCAAAAAGGTCTTTGGTTCGATTTCCAAGCTTAGGCGTTTGTGTGTGGAGTCTGCATGTTCTCCCCATTCCTCTGGGTACTCCGGTTCAAAGACATGCACATTAAGCTAATTGGCTGTTCCAAACTGCCCTATGATGTCATTGTGAATGATGTGTGTGTTTAGCTCTGCGATGGTCTGGTGAGCTATTCACGGTGTACCTCGCCGTCGCCCAGTGTCGGCTGAGCTAGGCTCCAGCTTCCCCGCGACCCTGATAGGATTAAGTGGTTTGGCGTGTGAGTATACTGGCCCAGCAGAACCTTTTAAGCACTTTTATCATGATGTCCAATCAAGACTAATTTTATAACTGGTTAATCAGGATATAATTGGCCATGTGCTCTTAAAGATCTGATTGTTCGCCCTTGGTTATTTCCTTCAGGGTTTGTTCACTGCTGTGTAGGAATGTGTTACTGGTATATGGGCTTTCTTTTCTCTTTAGCTTTTTTTCCCTTGGGACTTTCAAACCTCTCTCTCTCTCAAACACACACCGTTTGGAGTAGACCCACTCTAAAAGATGTATTTGATCGATTTCAGAACGTGTTGGTCCGTGAACTCAAGGAAACTCAAAGAGAATTAAAAAGAACTAATGAGAAAACTATGAATACATAGGTAGCCCAGTTTGCTCTCCTATGGGTATGTAGTTAAACACTTAATACGACAAGGTGATAACACAAACACGTTATGTGTCGGCTTGTTTTCCCCTTAAAAACCACACTGCAGTATCAGGTGAATTTCAGATGGTTGCATTCACTCTTGCATCATTCAGTGTTGTCGTCAAGCCACTGGGTTGGATCAGTACAATGGTTCTGTGCTGCTGGGGTGCTTGCATCTGCCATCAAGGCTTCTCTCAAACGACATGACATGACTGTGACTGTCGAGCAGATTTGCCGTAGGTTAAATGGATCTGGACAGACCTGGGCTTAGCTGGCAAACAAGCTAGTATAACTCGCCTGATCTTATGCTCTAACTCACCTGTCTGTATATATAAAAACCATATATACTAACATGTCACATCAATAATTCCGTTTGAATTGCTGTACCAAGGATAGAATTATTTGTGTGCTGTTCGTTGGTAATGACATTTTCGAACATGCAAGTCTCGCAGGAATGTGATGTATGACCGGCTTAAAAGTGCACGTTCACTAGTGAATAGCTGATGTGTTTTATCTTCATTATCAGTTCAGTTTGGCTGAATACAAAGGTTTCCTGGTGAAACCACCCCAGCTCACAGGATTAGTCTCTTTTCTTCACCTGTTTTACTTCTTGTTTTGTGTCCGTTAAAAATAAGACCGTGTGACCAGAGGAATACCAGTGCAACACTGATTTGTTGAAAGTGGAAAGGTCTGAGATCAATTGTAAAGAAACAGAAACAGGCATACGATTTCAAAATGGTTTTAAAAACAGAGTCTGATTTTTTTTATTTTTTATTCTCAAGAGATAAAATCTGTAAATATATGTGTTAAGTGAAATACCTGTTACAGGTGTTTGTCCATGCTATATTCTGGCTTGTACACATACAGCTTCACTATTGATCCATTCTGCCATGCTTTTAAATTATATAACAATTTCTTACAAAGTTGTTAGAATATAACATGCCATCTACAATGCCACCATTGAAACTAATGTAAACAATGCACAGAACTGAGCATGTGCTGCGACACTCCCAGATTTCTGCTTTATCGTAACACAGCTGCGTCCATGTCTGGCTGTCGTTTCAAAACTCGCAATGTTTTTAGATAACATATATTGTAAAAATTATGTTAGAAGCATCTGACAGATAATGTTATGTATATTACTTTGTGTTTTGTTTCGTTTAAACGGAACTATTCACTTATCAAACACATTAAATAAAGTGTTACAGTATCTCTTAGAAAGTAAATAGAATTGGCCACAGTGTATTTTAGAAACATTTGCTTATTCCTGTATGCCAGTGTTAATGACCCCTGCACTGTGTTTCATGATATTAGTAAACATTGGCATTTTGGGGTGAGCAAGAGCACAGAAAACTTGATGTTTTCTGAACTCAGACTTCAGTGTTGCACTGGCAAGTTATCTCGCATGCTCAAGTTCATTCCTCGGATCACGTGGTCTTGTTACTGTTATTATAAACAGACCCAGAACCAAAATAAGATAAAACATAATATGCCAATATAGAACAAGTATAGCAAGTTTGAAAGCCCCAGCTTCAGCGTTTTGCCTCTTTAACCTTGAAAATTGGGTCAAGGTCACTCACACACAAACTCATCCTAGCACTCATAGTAGTGAGCCAGCATACCAAGTATGAAAGCCCCAGCTTTTTTCCGGGAACTGAAGTGTGATGGACAGACGGATGGATGATGATGAGCTGGGGTGCTTTCGCCAGGAAACGTTTGTGTTTAGCTAAAATGAATGGGCACCTTTTTAAATGCAAGGGTTTTTTTTTTTATTTTTTTATAGATATTATAGTGGTATGTACTGATTTTATTAAACTGAATCAGATTCATATGCAGTAGTGGTACTTAGTTGGAATTTCTGACACCCTTAAGATGTAGGACTTATTGTAGCGTGGCCTTTCTGTAGCTGTTTCCTTGGTGATGCTCTGCCAGGTCTATTACACAGCCATTTCATTTACTGCTTGTTGTCTTCAGTGGGTGAAATGCAACTGAAAAAAAAAAAAAGTCATAGTTTATTGTACAGTGAAGGATCATCTGGAATGTTTTGCGTTATCTGCTTGCCGTGTTCTCCCAGTCGGTCTTGTATAAACAGCATGCACTCATTACTTGCTTGCATCGTTTAACCTTGGACATGTCGTCAAACTGCAACAGAAATCAATATTTTAAAATACTTTAATATTTATCTGAAGTAATATATATTTTTGAAAATATGTGTATTTTAACAATCTGCAGTACAGTTCTCTAAGGGTTTCTCACGTCAAAGAACACATACGAGCAAGATGTGTCATAAAAGCTCGTACATACTAACATTTGCTGGAAAATGTTTCAACCATGGATATATAGTTACAGGTAGATAAACCATTAATTTACATTTTATACAGTAAAAACATTTATTTTTAACAATTTTTAACTACATTGAATCAAAAAAGTACAGCATATTTAATCATTTTACAAATTCCTCATAAAAAATAGATTTCTGTACAAAACCGTTTTCTTTTGCACCTACTTCAAGTCAGCAGCACATGAAGAGAATGACACATATGAATGGTGCGGTCGGTGGTCAGAACGCAGTTTTACAGCTTGTGAATTGTTTATTTTACAGACGAGGAGGAGGAGGAGAGAAACCTGTGTCGGTCGCCGTTATTGCAGCAAGCCTGAAGATAGGCATGACGTGGGACATCCAGCAGACTGGAAGAAGAGTGTGCGCGAGAGAGGGATAAGGTTACTGGATTAATAACTGGATGTGACTGCTCCAACCTGCTGTACCCAACACTTGTGCCTCAGTCTGTCCGACAGCTACATGGGTTTCTAAATGTTTTAAGAAAAAAAAGCAAATTCCTCCAGGTACAGAAGAGCACGTAAGAAGCACGTTTTAGGCAATATAAGTGTGTGCATATGGTGCCAAGTTAGTGACTTCAACATGGTCACATGATTGCAGTTCATGGGCCAAAGTGTGTGGAAAGTTACATGTGCGCGTTTTCTTTTGTTTTTTAAACTTCAGGATGGATTCCAACAGATAGTCTCTGGTTATTAGAATTCAGACAACTTTTGAGACGTCGCGCACCAGTGCACATGACATGTTCTAAAAAAACAAAACAAATTTGGCTTCAGGGTGACTGCAGACTAAGCAATAAAAATAAAACACAAGCATTTACATGCATGGTCAGTTTAAAACCAGCAACCGAAGAGAATAAAGTCACAGTGAATCTGCAGCCTCCCATGAAGCCATCTATACTCCTAACGACACCATGATCTGGATCACTGAAAACGGCCCGGCCATGCTTTCAAATCTGATAAGGCAGTGTTTCTTCAAAGGTACATTTGATCTTTCATTGATTCAGGCTCTTGGAGATGTTGAGGAAGAGGTACGGAATACATTAATGGGGAGACATGACAAAGAAAGAATGAAAGTAGGATCAGAACATGGAAAGTAATTTAAAAAAAAAATTCTGGAGGGAATAAGTGAAAAGAGAAGGCAAAAAGGAACAACAAAAAAAAAACATGGAGTGAGCTGTGAAGCGTTCAGAAAACCATCCCAAAGCCTAAAGTGTGTCATCATAATCTTTCTGGTAGGTTTATGTAAACATAAACATAACTTTATTTGCAGATCTAATTTAGAAAATAGACTCAAGCTCTCTTTTGATAGACATAGCATGACATCATGCTCTTTGTGGATATGGAATTACAATGTTTATATACATATTGTCAGTAACCCTGTGTTTTTTTTTTTTAAATGTTTATTTCATCAACCCATTTCACATCCTTCTCAAACTAGTGCAAAATTTGTGCAATACAGTTTATTTTTTTTACCCACACGGCAGTTAACAGTTCCATCCACAACCCGGAGACTACAGTTTTCCGTTGCGTGCAGCAGCTCTACGTCTTGCTTTTCTCGAAGGTGTCCAGTGTCGTCCATTCAGCCACACTAGTCCAGTGTCTATTAAACCTGTCCTTTGTCTTCACTGAAGAAAATACACTTTGCAAGAAATTCTGTGGCTTTTAAAAGACACTTCATCGTCTTCTCAAATGAGCTCATTTGATTGGTTGGGGGAAGAAAGACATGAAAAAAGGGAGGATTTCAAAAAAATCCAAAAACATAACCTTCCACCCTATGTGTGCTGTTAGTGGTGCTATTCATTGCTCTGAGAAACTTGTTCATGTCAAAGACAGCACGCACTCATGGTTTCCCAGAAAAAAGTTTTTTGTTTTTGTTTTTTGAGAATGTCCATTTTTTTCTCTTTGTGGTGTTTAAAAAAAAAAAAAAAAAAAAAAAGCAGTCAATGCTTGAAATTGTTCAGCGTGAGTTCACAGCGAAGAGTTCACATGTTCCTACCAAAGTGCATTCAGTTATGAAGAAATTGGCATGTGGTTCCCTGTGCTGAGGGCTATACTACTGTGCACACTGTGTTGAGCGTCGTGTCAAACCTCACAGCTTTGGCCTCAGTCGGCTTCATGTTTGTGTCGTACATGGGGTTCTCGAACGATGCCTGTCCGTTTGTGTTCTCGTGCCCTGCGTAGCCATTGTATTGGACTTTGGGTCTCGTCCTGCCAGGGGAGGGGGAAAAAAAAATCAATTCTGTTACCATGAAGTTGCGTCATGAAGTTTTAGTTACAATGTTGAGGGGTGGGAAATACTTGAGTCATTGTCGTTATTTGCATACTTTAGTAGAATTTCTTGATGCATTTTGAAATTGAATACTTTTACTCTTAATTCTAAAGCTTTAAAGTACTTGTTAGAAGGTCTCTTCTCAAGTACAGTACTCAGTAGAACTCAGAGACCCCTTTGGTATTTGCTGTGACCCGACTGGTTCGCTATCTCAGGATAATTAACAATTGTGCGCTGAAGGTGAGTTGGATGTCACTGAAGAGTGAAAAGACTATTTAGCAAAATATAAATACATATATTACAGGGAAGGGCAATTAAAGCACATGCCAAAAAGTTTTTATATCATAATAAGGATGATGCCACCTGTTTCAAGTGACTGTGACAATCCCTGAGGGTATATTGTTTTGATTCGAACATCATCCACTTGGGATCATCTTTTTTAAAATGCCCAGACCAATCAGACTGTACCATTCTCATATAGTGTATACTAACTAACAATCATGCGTCAAAGGTGAGGTGGGCACTGCTGAGTAGTTCCTGAGACAGAACGTTAAAGATTTCTCTAGTTTATGTGACCCACTCCAGCATAATACGGATTACGCAGGAAATGTGACATAATGAGAATTTAATATGCTTTAAAATCAGGTATAATACATGATTATAGCATAAAAATGGACTGAGTTACATCACTTTGTATGTCACTAATCAGGAAATGCTACTTTTGGGATAAGCCAGGTACGCTTACTCAAAACGCTACCTGGTGACTTAATCCGTATTATGCTGGAGCGGGTCACATACTATATCTACATGTTTTAATCAGGTGAGGTCTGCACTTCAAGCTGAGCTAAGTGGTATGTAGTGAATGGCTTCTGTTTAGGCTTCTTGTTCTGAGTTTTGTAACACAAGTAAACTCTAAAGTTGTTTGAGTATATTCCAAATAGATACACACCAGTTTTAATGGTTTAATTTTCTATTCTAAAGTGTAATAATTACGCCGCTTGCGCCATTGTGACCGTGATAAACTGAGTGTCCGTCGTTTTGATTCAAGCATTATCCACTTGGGATAATCTTTATTTTAATCCTCAGCTAGCAGACTAATCAGCTTGTACTCTACCACGTAGTATACACTAACAGTTATGCATCAAAGGAGAGGGGGATGTCGCTGAATAGTTGTTGAGACGGATTGTCAAGTGGAATATTCTATGCAGTGACATCCAGGGAGTAGGAGCACCGCTATAAATGATACTTATTAAAATTATTTGTATAGATCAGCTGAAATCTGCCAAGGGTTTCACACATTAACTAAGCATATAATTTCTCAGACGTTTTTCCACCCCTCTTTATGGTATTAAACAACAAAGACATTAGAAATGTTAGATCACGTAACAACAGGAAGAAGGAATAGAATGATGCCTTAATCCAAGGGTGGGGTGAGACAGATGTGTGCTAGTCAAGAAAAACAAAAAAGGAAAACCTTGTAAAATGTCAAACTTAGGTAAACACATATAACTAGAAATATAAATTCAACAGTGCTTTCACATCAGCAAACAGATCAAGATTGCAGCCATTCTAATTTGAGAGAAGCTACTTAACGTGCATGGATGCTCAGCTGTGCTTTTCCACTACAATGAGGTAAGGTTAAATGTTAAAGATGCCTGGGAGCATGGAGCCTCATGAATTCCCACTGCCAAGCCCCATGTTTGAGCAGGAGGCCATTAGCATGGGTGAGTGTACCTCGTAACAGCAACTCTGTTTTTAAACTACTGCCACTCTCTTTTGGAGCATGAAAGTAAGGACGAGGTTATTAGGTCTGCTGGCTAAAATTATTATGCATTATACACAACAAAATCAGGGCCATTGTTGTGGCCAGAAGCCAAAAGATCAGGGAATAAAATGATTTATAATGCCTCTCTCAGTAAGGAATGGTGTGTGGAATTTTTTGTTTAGAGCCCATAATTAGGGTCCAGAACACCACCGTTCCTGCATAAGCAGAAAGTCAGAAAGCTGTAACTGATAGTCTGTTCCCCGGCTGCCCATCACTACCATGATTTATGGTTGCACACAATTTGTACAGTAATCGAAATAAATGACCTGCATTTTGAGCCAAATTTCAGTCCCTCCCTCCCTCCCTCCACCCTGCTCAGATCACCCAGGGTATATTTCACACTTCAAAGAACGCAAAACATTTAGGCAAACTACCTCAGTGGCACATTTACACAAACTGAAAAATAGAAAAAAAAATGACTTTTAGATATTTAAATTAGGAGACATATAAACATCACATGGCTCTCTCATCCCCTTCGCCTCAAAACACACATGCCTGTAAACACACACACAGCATCCCGCTTTCTCTCTGACAAGATGAACAAAAAGAAATGTAAGATGAGGACATTGTGGCAGCTGAGGGATTGTGGCCCAGTGATTTAGCTTCGCGGTTCTTACCTGGAGGCGGCCCTGATAACGTCTTTGCGTCTCTCATTCTCATCTGTCTCTTGTGATAGTGCCCTGCCAATTTTTTTTTATTTATTTTAATATTGGGGAATTATCACCCGTCAATTTTAACTGTATGTCACAATCATCTGTCGCTTGCTTTGTTAAACGTAGGAAAACTCCAATGCTTTTTTTTTTCCCAATTTGAAAATTAAATTTCAGAAAAAATTCGACATTTTATTTGAAAACATTAGGTGCAACAATTTGGGGAACCAATCATGCTGATAATCAGCCACAATCTCTGGGCAGGCACAGGAGTTTCCCGTGTAGTGTAGTGAAACAATGCAGAGCAACAGCCAACATCGACAGAAATGTCATAAACATGGAGGGCTAGTTCTGCCAAAATGAAAAATAATGGGAAAAAAATAATTAACCTTATTATAATATTTTATCAAGCAGCAGTAAATTATGCATGTTCAGTTGTTTGGCAACCTCTGGCCAAATTAGTATTATTTAAGTGAAGTAAAAGTAACCACTGCAGCAAACTTTTCCCCTCAAATATTAATACAAAGTTCATTTATAATTCACCCTAAAAGAAGGGGAAAAAAAAGGTAGTTGTGCCATGTGCACATGTTTGGGCACCTTAATAAGTCACAACCCTTTGGGAAGAGAGCACAGCTTTCAAATATTTATTTATTTATTACACTGGAGGTATCCGCTGTCAAACTCTTTGTTGCCTTGTTGTTGCGGACAGTTGGCACAAAAAGTACTACTCTGCCGTTATTAGTGATCAGAATCACATGAAACCTGGCAGACTTGTTCCTGTGGATGCTAGCTAGAATTCCATGCTGCCTGATTTTGTATTTTCAAACCAAAAACAGAATTACGTCATAACTGAAAAGTCTAACTGCTTCATGATGCGTTGACAGAATCGATCAGAATTTGGCTACATTATATTACGCGACAATGCCAACAATTCTGCGGGGTCAAGTTTTTCATGAAGAATCATATCCTACTTAAGTCCTACTTCTCCATTATTACTGACCTGAATTGCATGGAACTTTGCAGGCTTGTCCTAGATGCCCTGAGCTGGATTTTTTGATTCTCAAACCGAAAAAAGAATTATTGATCTCACCTTCTATGTAGATACAAATGCATCACAGATATACTTCTGATGTGTAGCTAAATTTAACTTTTTTTTTTTAACCAGCTATCTGTTCGTATTCAATTATTCTTCACCCACTCTTCCCCACAAAGCACAATTACAGTTCGCCCACAGACTCCATCAATGACATTAAGTCAGGGGTCCTGAACACCACAAAACACTCCGTCTCACTTGCATCCTAATTTAGCTGATATTTTCTTCAGTCTTCCTCTTCCTGTTCCACCAACCCAAATCTTGATAGCTTCACCCCCCAACTTAACAGCTGGCAAGGTGTTTTTGTTTGTTTGTTTGTTTGTCAATTTTATTTCATTGGTGAGTGTGACCAATAAGTTACATGTTCGTTCATCAGTCTGTGGCAGTTGTTTTGAAAATGCCTCTGATCTCATCATAAAAGCAAAAGCCTTAGAGAAGCCTTCTTTCTGAGGACTCTTCCATGAAGATCACATTTGTTCAAGCAGTGCTAAATATTAGAATCGTGCACCACCATGACTGCGTCAATCTTTCAGAATGTCCTCACTATTGTTTGGGGTTGTACTTTGACTCTCCCCCTCTGGTATATATTCAGTTATATGTGAAATCTTTTTTCAGACAGAAAGATGTGAAGAGTAAGTCAGAGAATGTTAATGAGTTCTAATTAGTCACTTATGGCTGAATTAAATTAAAGGAGTTAAATTAATTGGTTCAGTGTCAGCATTTTTAAAGAATTAATGATTTTGTAACTTTTTTCAAACAGTGTGGCAAAACGACAATACACAACATGCAAATATGTGACCCGCTCCAGCATAATACGGATTAAGTTGAATATTTGACATACTGAGATATTGATATGTAAAGAGAATTGACTGAGTTACATCACTTTGTATGCCACTAATCAGGAAATGCTACTTTTCAGAAAATAGCAATTACAGTTACTGAACCTTTTTCTGAATATCCACATCTGAAACATCCATAAACTAAATGAATCTGGCTGTCGGCCAATCAGCGCGATCTTCCTAGCAACAGATGAGTTCTATTTACACAGAGTCATGTCTGTTTTGAGGCTTCTCCTTGGTTTACCGTTATATGATTCAGGGAATCCTTCTGGGATTCTGTAAGTGAATATGAATAATAAGGAAATACCCTGAGCAATCACAAAAGTGGATTGAAAATCGGCAACATATGTGGATATTTTTTATTGTTTTACAACAACTTGGACATGGAACCCTTTCTTAAACAAGTATTTTAGCATGGATAGATTGTGTTCATGGATATTTGAACTTGGTCATGTCGAAGATTATGCTTTGAAGAATGTATTTTTGGCGAGATCACATTTTCATCCAGGTAAGCCATTTTCAACTTACTTTGGCTCTTACTCAAAACACTACCTGGCGACTTAATCCGTATTATGCTGGAGCGGGTCACATATATGTACTTGGGAACCAATCTGGACCTAGGAGTAAAACATGTCAGTCATGATATTTCACAAACATGTCCCCTGGGGGAGAAAATACATAATAGCGGGAGGGAAAAAAAGAAGTCGTCAGAATCAAGTTTGTATAAAATGTCTTGTTGTGTTGCTACATATCTAAGAATTGGTTTGCTTCTCAGCCAGTACCCCTACTTTATATATTTTAAACAAATTTCTCTCGTGTATAAATAGAAATGTGCACATGGTCCACCATTACACGCTACTGCGTGTACAAATACAAATCGTATTACACCATTTGAAAGTGCTGGTTTAGCCCAGGGATGCCCAATCTTATCCGCAAAGGGCCAGTGTGGGTGCAGGTTTTCATTTCTCCTTCCACCTGTTTTAATCACCGATCTTAAAAAAAAAAAAAAAAAAAAAAAAAAAGACTAGATTGCACATTAGTGTTTTAATTTTGAATCCGGGTGGCAGCCATCTTGGTGAGACCACTTTACTGTTGAAAGTTATACTCACATAGCAGGAAAAGATGGGAAAAGGGAAACTATTACATCCAAGATGTACATTTCAATTAATTACAAATGACAGTGAAATTATTGGTAAAGCTATATGAATTTAAGGTATTCTGACCGTCAGCAGAAAATTTTCAGGGTTTTCAAGCTGTGTTGGCTTTTAACGGCTCCATTTTGAGATCTTAAAGCAAGGTGGTCTCACCAAGATGGCTGCCACCCTGCTTCAAAGTAGAAACACTAACTAATAACTAATCTAGTCTTTTTTTATTTTTTTATATCACTGATTGAAACAGGTGGAAGGTGTAAATACTGCTTGGTTGAAGCACCCACACTGGCCCTTTGCGGATAATATTGGACATCATTCTGATTCCTAAATAAAATTCTTGATAGATTCATATGAGCAGATCATAAAGTAGCACCAGATTGCTCTGCTGCTTGGGTCTTTTTGCAACGAGACAGTGCTTGAATGTCTAAATTTATAAACAGTACAAGGGTCTAAGCACTACCGGAAAATTATGATAAGGTATTAGGGGTGTGCAGTCAGAAAAGTCGAAAATGTTGATTGCAGGAAGTTTCTTAACCCAGTCAACCTAACATCAGCACGTTTAGTTGAGGTCTGCTAGTAAAAGTTTTTTTAACCTTGTGTGTTAATAAGGTGGTCAATATGGTCACTAAGACAAAAGTAGATATTCATGTAGCATTTTTATTTAATATAGTATCTTCTTGTGTTATCTGACTTAAATCTAAACCACCTCCTGTTGCTCATCTCGTCTGGATATTCTGGTTTGAACGTGTGTGTTCAAACCAGGTGTGTGTGTGTGTGTTCATATATATATATATATATAAAATTGGATGCCATAATAACTTGCACCTATTGAGTCATCCTTTCACTCCATTGCAATAATTTACTTACAAAGCGAGTTCTCTCTAGCAGTGGCCAGGTAAGTATCAGTCTTTCCTGAACAATAGGTACCATTATCTAGTGAACCCTGCCCCACATATACCCCCTTCTCCCACTCAAATATCCACCATAAGCATTGTAGTCTTTAAGATTTCACTTCCACTGCCAAGATATGCAATCTGGAGAGGCTTTCCTCAGTATTCAAACCAAGAAATCTGGCTACAGGGCACTCTGTGTCATCTCTGTGATATGAGTAGGCATGTTTACAGCGGATGTATTAATGCTCACATTTTTAATTGTGCTATTGTCTTTGTGTTCTTTAAAAAAACACTATTGATTTATTCATGTATGTCTTCTTCCGTATGGCAGTGCGGAGGTGGCTGTTTACACTCAGACACAGGATAAAAGGCCAGAGTGGGAGATTAGGAGAGGGTTTAGGAGTGCAGTGTTGTCGAGACACAGTTTATTCACTTGCTGTATTGACTGTGATGAGATTGATCGTCCTGATTGTTGGTGGCGATGTGAAGATTGGTGATAGGAACATGTTCATTTCATGGCAGTTATAGCTTAAAAGAGTGACTGAGTGAGCTTGACGAGATGTTAAGATTTCCATGCATACATTTCCTAAAATAGTTTTTCTTACGTCGGCCTTTTCCCTGTCCATGCAAGAAGGGGAAAAAGCTGCCGCCAGACTCAGCTTTCAGCCCAGTTTCAACCGACTCGGAAATTTAAAACATCTCAGAACTACTTTATTTTTCAAAGTTTGAATATTTTACAAATAAGCAGGATGAGTTTATATCCGCGGTATAATGAGAATTTTGTAGTGCTATGGTAGATTCCCATTGCCATCCCCTATACTGAAAAAAAAAAGCTATCTAATCAAGATTCAAATTCTTATCTCTAGCCAAAAATGTTTTTTATCTTGTTTTGTATTAATATACTATGTAAGAACAGAATGTGTAAAATTATTATTGTTTGAGGAATATTTTTTTCTGGATTATGGTTTGTATCCTCTAAAATCAAGTTAAATTATCTGCCAGTGCAGTAAGATAATTACACTTAGTAAGAATATTTTTCTTATTTTAATAAATCTTACAATAAGAAAAATATTCTTCTAACAATATTGATAATTTTACACATTCTGTTCTTGCATAGTATATTCCCAAAACAAGATCAAAAGTAATTTTTGGCTGGAGATAAGATATTTCATCTTGATTAGATAGCAAATTTTTGCAGTGTACAGGATCACCCACTGTATCAGTGCAGCTAATTAGAATTATCTGCAGGTCATAAATCTTTGCATGAAATACTAAAAAAACTGATTCTTAGCAGTTGAACACGTTGTTTCACCGCACGTTTAAAACAACTGGTGCCAGACATGCACAATCAATCTTTAAAGTCTGCTCTTGATCAACCAATAAGGAGAGAGCAGGACATGCTTGATTGACAGCCCCAACATAGCTTAAAGATAAGGAGGTAAAATAAAATAAAATAACAGTACAGGGAAACAATAAATAAAAAGAAAAACTGAACTAAAGAAGGTATATGTAATTTTGATCATTACTTTGAAAGTTTTAGGATACTACTTTTTCATTTTGGCAGATCCGTTTCTCAATACGTAAATGCAGAGTAGTGTAAGAAGTCCTCAGCGGCTCCTACCTGTGTTTGTAGAGGTAAAAGGCGAACCCTGATAGAATGAGCGCGAAGAAGGGGACCAATATGGCAGCTGCTACTGAGCTGCTGTTCGTACCATAGTACGGATTGGAGGGATCCATATCTGTAGTGACAAGAGCTGAAAGTGTAATGAAATGTGAGCACTGACAACAAATATTCTGTAAAATACTAGCTAAAATCTTTTACAGAAAATTTCCATCAATATATTGGACTGTTTCACTTGTTTAAACATTACCCACAATGCCATTTTACTATGCAATGTTAGTGGTGTTTTCCACTGAAGGAGAACGATGCAGCAACACTTTAATCCTTTAGTCTGTTCAGCTCCCTAATTTCCTCATCTGTTTGCTCTGCTTAAACAGATGCGCTCCCTAAGCTTTACCCTAATACCACAATCACACGTGTCATTCGTCACTAACTAGCCAAGCTGAGTCCCTGCTGCAACTTGCCGCCACCAACCAACAAATTGACACCGTTATCACAAAGCATGTCCCAAATATTTCACTACAAACATATTTATTGTGCTTTAGGGTGGAATTTTTCTTTCATCTGGGAATGATGACTGTTGAGCTTAGAGTTATATAGACAGATCATATCAATCCTCATCCTCAGAGACACTCAAACATGAGCATGGTGGTATTAGCATTAAAGTTGAAGCTTTGAAACTTTATCTGTTCAAGCAGTGGTGAGAGAGCGGAGCAAGAGTGGCTTTGCGGGTGAGCAGTGAAAACAGTCTTGTACATTAACCAAAGAAATTGGAATTTTTCCTTTATGATCATTTTCATAGCAAACAAACAAGTAAATATATAAATTAAAAAAAAAAGTCTTTTGCACCCTAGTAATCATTTTACCTTGTCTTGTCAGCTGAAACTTGCCAAAATCTTTGCTGTGGATGTGACCTTGGTAAACGAACATTTTCTTTTCAGACTCAGCTGTCACCTTGATCAGAAGAGAAAGAGGGGGAAAACAAGACAAAGGACATAAACACCTTTATTTATGCAAGCTCATGGATGAGTGAGTATTGTCTCACCAAAGCGGGTCACAAACATGTCTAGAAGACAAATCATAAATTGCTCGGTCGTAAAAGGCTCTGGGAGTTTGGGGGTTCAATCCCCAGCGCTGCCACTCTTGGACCCGCGAGCATGGCCCTTAATGCTACCTGCTCCAGAGGCTGACTCTGTGATCGGACTCCTGCCTTCTTAATGAGACAAGATGTGCTAAGTAATGGAATGGCAAGACCAGTTCTTTTGATTTTACTAAATATATTTGGTGAAAAGATGACTAGATCAGTACAAGGCAACTTGGTTTGAACCCACCTATTTTACATGTGATCAAAAAGTAATGTGTTCACGTAATTGATTAAGACCTAAAAGTGAAGCATATTATCATGGATTTATTTCCATGCTGTGCTTGAGTTGTGTTCCATGCTGATGATGATCAGTTCCCGAATCCACTTAACCGCTAAACAGTAACTGTGCCCATAGGTCAAGTGAATGCACCCAAAGAGGCAGTGATCATTTCATTGGTCAATTTCATAGTTTACACCAGGGGTGTCCAATCTTCTCCACAAAAAGCCGGTGTGGGTGCAGGTTTTCATTTCAACCGACTAGGAGCCAACTGATTTAAACAAGTAGAACCTGTGGCTCCTGCATGCTTCCAGTGAAAACCTGCACCCACACTGGGCCTTTGTAAATAAGATTGGACACATCTTGCATAGCATGCAGTGTTAGAGGGCATGCAGAGATCTGTTAGCAAAAAAATTGTGAGCTTGCAAATAAGTAGAGAAATACTGTTCCCAAACTGAAAGACCACACCCTTCAGAAAGATAGGAAGAAAACTAGCTAGGAAACCCCCCAAAAACAAACAACAACTGAACGAAGCTGTGGTACAAGCCTCATTTGGTTTTTAGATTGTTGTTAGTGAGTCGCTGGCTTGAGTCAGGTATTGCAAGCATGAAATGTTATTTACCTTAATCTGTATCAATACTGTTCCTCACCAAATCTGCCATGGTCTGAATTATTTAACTTATCCGAATATAAATATCAACCAAACCTAACCAAATCTAAAATTCAGATTTTTCAGCCCGTATTCATCTTTTGATCTCAAGTACAAATGTCTTCAGTGTGTAGCAAAAAACAAAAGAAATGGCCGTGCTGCTCCAATACTTTTGGACGCGACTGTGTATGAGACAGATTCTTCTTTTCCTATATTATGTTTATTAATCACACTATGGTTCTTAAACTCATGTCCATCAGAAAGTGGAGTAACGTTGTTGTACTTACATAACCATCCATTGCCCAGTTGTCATTTTTGAATTTACTGAAGTACTGCTCTGTTGGACCCCGTATCTGGTAGACTTTGAGTAATAAATGATTTTCTTCCTTTTTATAAGTTCCTGCAGAAGACACAAAATTCAAATAAACTTTATCATCAAACATGCTGAATATGATTGTTCTGATACTGTTTTTTTTTAACAGCAGTTCTGACTGTTATTCAAACCACAGGTTTATATTTATTTCTAAAGTAACAGATCTTTTATGGGTAGTTGTATAACGGACAGTCTAAAAAATGTCATTTAAGAAGCGTGTGTAATTACTGATGTTGCCTGTTCATTTTATTGAGATATGTCCTTTTAGGGGGCTCTGTAGTAAGGTATTTAATGTCCAGAGTCAGTCGGTGTTGTAATGGTTACTAATATTTCCAGACGAGTTTCAGGCTTGTCAGTTACATGGTAAATAAATTAAAGTTCATTCTAGGGCTGTGTGATATGACTAAAATCAATAATGTTGCAGGTAAGTTGGTAGAAAAATTAGTTTAAAGCCAACAGCACCTAAAATCTACACAAATAAAAACAGTTGAAGTAAATACACTTTTATATAAACGGAGAAAAGATTATTCAAATACATCAGGGATAAACCAAGTCCAAGAATGTAGCAATTTGAAATGAATAAGAAGTTAAATAATCATTAAGCTGGTCTATGTGCATATGTTTATACAGTTGTTGATGACAGTAAACTTGTTAGCATTAGCCATTCAGCATTTAAAAAAACACCTAATATTAATTTCTTAGATAATGTGTTTACATGAAATTCAGCAGGGGTGGGGTGGAGGGAAGGAACCCCTACTCCAGCAACTGTTCATTCACTGCTGAATGAATGATGGGTCAAATGCAGATTTTTACTGCATTTTAATTTAGACTTATCCATTGTGGCATTAATAAAGTATCTAAATAAATAGAGCTAACAGCTAGGTCTATACTAATGCAGCTTTAGCAGCACCTTTCTATTCAGGAACAGGGGAACCTGGAGCAGTGAAAGGTGCTAAAACATGTGAGTCAAGTATAACATGACACATTTTCACCAGATATATTTTTTTTCTAGCACCATATTGCACCACCCTGTTTTAATCCTGACATTAGCTTCAATAAAAAGAAAGGGGGGACTACTGTTTATAAGTGTTATAAGTGATAACAGCAATTAACTTGTTTCATGGACATTCCAATACATTACATGTAACTATAAATGTTATGGTGGTTTAAGAGGAATAAAATACTTTAGGATGTACTGATATAATGGAGTGTCACACCATCATGTGTTGGATTATTTTCCTAATACAGCACACTTAATTATACATTGCTGAAAGTGGATTATTTTTACTGCTTTTCATTGTTTGTGTCAGCTTTTTCATTTTTAGGTTCAGTGAAACACGTAAATTGTACCTGCATTTCATATCAACTTTTCTAAGCCTTCCTGAAATCTTTGAAAGAAGGATTTAACAGCTCACCTGAAAGCTTGATCTGTACCCCGCTCTGTTCTAAAAGAGTGACATTGACTCTGCTCGTTGTGGCGTTGAAAGCAGTGACTGTTATTGTAGCAGTCTGCCTCTTGCCAAGGTACTCAAAGAAACCAGTCCAGCCCGAGTTTAAAGCAAACACGTCCGCAGGCACTGAACACAAGGATACAATCAATAATAAAATATGTACATATTAGTTCATTTCAAAGGAAATATTCAGAATATGATTGATGCAATTCATAACTGCTCTGTTCTTACAAACATGAGAACCATCTTATAATGATGCTGAAATAGGCGAGGTTAAGGCTGGCCTAAAGCACTCCTATCATGTTAGCTGCAAAAAATTCAGGATCCAGGATCCTAGATCCAGGTATGAAACATTGACTCAGCCAGTGGTTAGTCTTACAGTAAATTAAACTACTGATTCAATCTACTTTAAATCCAATAGTTATCAAGTTGATTACACAAGAATGAATTTTAAATCATTACCAACACTAATATTGAATTAGTATCATGTTCTAGCCACAGTGCATTATGTATACACTTATACCACTTATACAGCTGAAGACATTTTACCAAAAAAAAAAAAAAAAAACCTACAATGTAAACCACAACATCCATTTATGTGACCTAAAAATGGATTCTGTCAGTTTTAGAAGTGCAGACACTGCGGCGACAGCAGAGAAATGGTTACGTACCCCGAATCTTGTTTTTCTGTATGTCTGGGTCTCCTTTTGACTTGGTGTGTATTTTTGGTCCAACTAGGAGACAGATAATTGACAAGTTGACATTTGCAGGTGTCCTTTCTCTCCTTACATGTCTGCACAGGGATAATGATCACAACTTTTTAAACACTGTGCTCAGGTTTCAGTTAAATGACGTAGTTAATGTAGAAAAATGTAGTGGAATAAGCCAAATCCCATAACCTGTAGGCAACTATATCAATCCTGTAACTTAAATTAATACATGAAATAATATATTTTTGATACTAATTCATGATTAGATGAAAGACAGAAGAGCTTGGCGCAATGTGTGGCTTGGTATGCCTCCGCCGAAAACATTTTTGGTGTGTGCTTGAACTGTGACCTCGATGTGTGTCCTTAAAACCTGTACGAGTTCATGGGCACTTAGTAATGAGTAACTGGTGAAAGTTTGGTCCAAATACATGTGGGCGTTTAGGCTGTGCACAAGGATTTTCTATCTTTAATATGACCTCACGTGACCTTAATATTTGACGTATGACCTCTTATGTCCCCGTGTAGTATATACTAGAACTGTTCAGTCTCTGATACTATTCGGCGATGTCCACCATGCTTTCAATATCCCATGAAATGGACTTTTTCAAACTTATTTCAACAAACAAACCTTCCACCCTCTTAGTTACAGTGGCTATAGATGACCGGTGTCAAACTCAAGGCCCACCTGCCAACTCATTTTATGTGGCCCACAAGAGCTTTTAAAGAATATTATCATATGTTCTTTGCAACAACCATTACCATGAAACATAATTCATCATCCTTCCACTAGGTGGCAGCAACGTTTTTCAAATAAACAGCAAGTCATTCATGCTAAAAGAAAGAAGAGAAAGATTGCAAGCTAGCTAATCGCTATCAAGTGTTGTCAGAAAAGGAAAGTTATAAAAGAAAAGAGAACAAATACCTAAACTAATCATTTTACCATGCCGATTTCATTTCATGCCCTTTATGCAATGGATGTTCAGTGATTATTCATATACACGCTACCCTAAAAAAATTGTGATTTGGCTCTCGATAAACATGAGTTTGACACCCCTGCTAGAGTTAAAGCTCATGACATGTCATTATCATTTAAATTGAAGTTAAATTGAAAAAGTAAGAACACCCTTATCACACCCAAACACATCACATAGAATTACAACCAGGTGTTACAGATTAGGTGCCATTAATTAGAACCTCCTGCAGGTGGAACGTGTATAATTTTACCCTGATAAATATAAATATATATATATATATATATATATATATATATATATAGGGTCTGGTGTTCATTTTCCTATTAAAGTGTGTGATGACATTATACCAAGATCAAAAAAGTTGTGTAAATCATTTACAACAAATTATTCCACAAGTGACAGATTTCAAACAACTGCCAGGTCGTCCACAAAAAGCCGCTCTAGCAAATTCAACCTGAGAGCAGACAGTTTGATCTCCCAGAACCCCAAAATTTCATCACAGGACATGTAGGTTACTCTAACAACTGTGGGTGTGAGAGTGTATCTGTCTACAGTCAGAAGGCTACAGTCACTATACACATGAGAACATAAAAAAGAACCTCATACCAAATGTGAAGCATGGTGGTGGAAATGTTATGGTTTGTGGTTGCTTTGCTGCTTCTGAGATTGGGCAGCTTGCACTATTTGGTGCAACTATGAATTCTGCATCATATCAGAGTGCTTGAAAAAAATGTGAGGCCAATGTCTGAAAGTTGTAGGTGGATCTTACAACAACGACAACAACAAATTCCTAAGCACAAAAGCAAATCTGTCAAGGGCTGGCACCTAAAGAAGAAACAGAGTAATGGAATGGCCTAGTTAAAGCCCCTAATTGAAATATGGGGTAGTGAAAAGGGTAGTATATGCAGGAAAAAAAGATCCCAGAAGTCTTGGTGAATGTAGTCTAATGCGGACAACTGTGGTCGGGGTGGTAGGCACTCCATCTTCCAATGAAATTTGATTATTAATTTAGAGCAAGGCAGACAAACAGACCAGCACATATCGACTTAAGGTCATCATCAGGGTTGACCCGTGTTGGTCTGTCTGCATTGCTCAAATAAATCATTAATATTATTTCACCATACTAGAAGACAGAGTACCTATGTTTTTCCCTACCACAGTTGTCTGCATTATTCTACTAGCAAGACTTCTGGGATCTAGTTTGTTTTTTGTTTTGTTTTTTTGTATTTCTACCTGCCTTAAGAGAATCTGTTGGATTAACCTGAGCCATGCAGTACTTCTTTCCTCTGTTGTAAATTGATTTCCTTTGACTTATGCAAGAAAACTTTTAAACATCGTTCAACTGAAAGGGAGAGTGGTCAAAAGTCCAGTGAGCCAATATCAAAGACTGGTGGTCAATAATGCAAAACAGCTACAAGTAGATGTTAAGTAGTTATGTTAAAGTGGATAGTACTAGATTCTAAGGCCAAGGGTGTACTTTCTCCACAGAAGAATAATACATTTAGCAATATTTTTGTTGAATAAATGACTGGAAAACTGATTTTTTTTTTTTTTCTTGTGGTTTTCTTCAAGTATATAACATTTAACCATTATATATTTTTTGCTAATTTCCACAGCATACATATTCTCAATACATCATTATGTCCCAACCTTAGCAACAGAAGCACTCGGGTTAAGGTTTCTCCTAAACACTTTCTAGTCACAGCACAGATATGGGTCAGTACCTTTGCAGACAGGGGGTTTGCCTGACCATCGGCCATCTGGCCTACATGTCCTGTGCTCAGATCCCCCGGCCAGAAAGAATCCATCTTGGCACGTATACATAAGGGTGTAGCCCAGCGTAGGCAGGTCAATGGCCCTCACATCCACGTGAGATGGTGTCTCAGGCTGTCGGCATGCATGAGCTGCACAGAACAGATGCAGGGTATAAGACTGGGTAGGAAACCATTATTTATTTATGAATTTATTTTATTTTGCAGGCCAAGTCAGTGCTATGACATTGGAGAAAACGGTCTAATGCCTAAAGAGCACCTAATGTAATATACGAACTCCGTCTTAACACCTTGCTTTTAGTTGGCTCATGTCATCAGCTTCAGCATGTGAAGTATAGGTGCCACCCCTCATAACTGGAATTAGACTCTTGAAGTATAACCGGGGTCTGTACCTTTGGTAAACTGTGGGTAATCATCTTCTACCATTATAATAATTAGTTTGTTTGACCTGTCACTAGAATGAATTCAGTCCAATACTAACTTACTTAAAAACAAGTAGGACTATAACTAACATCACATTAAACCTGATGCCTATGGCTTAAGTAAACAAGTCCATATGTTTATGTATTACATTTTCTAATAATATATTACAATATGACAATGTTTCAATAGTTGGATTATGTTCAAAGGTCTGAAGAATTTAGTTTATAGTTAAATAGGTACAAAATATTTGACTCCTGCTTTATATGATTGCAGAGTGGAAAGGGAAATTTCCACCAGGCCAGCACACCTGTCTCCACATTTCGTGTGACCTCATCTTAGCTATCTTTAATTCCTTCTTTTAAGGCCCAGAGTCTTAAATTAGATTTTTTATTATTACTTTTTTTTTTTTTTTGCAAGCAATCATCTTTATCTCAAAAAACCTTCCATATAGAACATCTTCAGCACTTAGCCAGTTTAAGCTGCAAAAGCATTCACATCATGAAGACAACAGGAAGATTAAAGTGTCATGAACCTTTATCTAGCTTCCTGATCCGAGCTTTGTTATTGTAGAAATACATGTAGTTATACAGTATAATTAACAGTTTATCCATGAAATGTTGTGAACTCAAAAATTTCATCATGAAAACACAGAAATTCTTATCATAATTGAAAACATTTTCGGTGGCTCATTTCTGTAAACACATTTTTCATGTGTCCCTGTGTAATGAAAAGTCCTTACCGACACACTCCGGCTGCATGCCGCTCCAAGTCAAATTTTCCAGGCACGTTCTGGTGGTGGAGCCAAGGATATGATAATTTTTTCTGCATCTGAAAAAAACCTTACTCCCCACCTGCAAAAAAAAGCCCAACACATTCACAGTAATTACAGCATGCACAACAGAAGCTTCTTTGCAAAAGTTTGGATTATTACCCTTACCGTAAATCCCTGAGCTTGCAGTGGAATTCCATATGCAGGTGTTCCTGGATCCTTACATGCATTATATGCTGGATCTGTAATCATAAATTATACATAAACACCGCGTTGGCGCTTAAACCCCTCTTGCCAAGATGGTTATAAGGATGTTTATAGGTTGAGGATTACACACCGATGCAGGAAGGCTGCATTCCACTCCATGAGCCATCCTCTTGGCAAACCCTCTTGGAGGAGCCCACTAGCAGGTACGGCTGACGACAGTAGAAGGATACTTCAGACTTGTAGGTAAACTGCATTCCTTCTCGATAGCCCTCTGCAGGAGTTCCGGGGTCCCCGCATAACACCGCTAGACATGACAAAACTTTGTATAGTTATCTGCAGCCATTTTTGTGTGTCACCCCATGCCCCTCCACCCACCTCCCAAAATCAGGAGCAAATCCTAGCATGCATGTTGCTTGGAATAATATAGCTAGTATAATTCATCCAACTTTTTAATGATGTCTTTTCTTTGTTCCACTAAATCAGCTGTAGGGTTTGTATTTTGGTCCAGCGGAGCTTGTTAACACAATTACATTTTCTCTGTAATTAGCGACTGTAACTAGATGTCCTTGGTGGAAGTGGCATTAAATACATTGCCAGTGAGACTGTAGCTTGCAACAAAAAAAATGCTATTTATTTATTTTTTGTTATAACATCATGAAACTTGACTAGTTTATTTACTAATATCTTTCCTTCCAATTATAATCATCATGACGATGCAAACTTATGATTCGCAAGCATTCAACAATGGTAGGAGTTTACTACTACTTACAAATTTCTGTTTGCCACTCATATGGAACTTTGGGGTGGTTGACCTACACTGTGACTGTTGTACTTGATGCTTAACATTTACCAAATTTAATTCCTGTTCCTCGTTAAATAGCACTCTGTGAGCTTTTATTTCGCATTATTCTTTTTTCAGTCTTGACTAGACCATTTTCAAAACTGTTAGACTAGATCAAAAACTGTAAGATGATTTTACTTTTAGCTAGGATATGTTTTTCTGCCTACTCAATTCTTGTTAACTGCTTGAATTCATGCAATTCTAACCTAAGCTAAGAAAGCCTACAAAATTAATGTCTATGTACTAGCAAAATCCACCTTAAAGGGCACATAGAGGTTTAGATATATATGGCTCGCATAATGATAATGTGTGTGTGTGTATATAAAACTCTCAAATATTAGACTATATTAGACTAAACCAAGCAATGAAAATGCAGCGAAATTGAAATGGAAACACATTTTTCACATTTGAGTCACATGACATGACAAATCACCCTCTTGTACAGAAGAGTAGAAACCCAACTGTAATCACAAAACGTGCAGTGGAAACACAAACCTTTTACAAAAGAAAGGCTTCTATTATGTGCAAAACTGGAATGGAAATTTGCCTATTGTGTAGCATGAGGAGGTCACAGGAGATAAAAGGGTCATGCTTCTTTATACCTTTTTTATCATTGATGGACTTGATTACTTTGGGATTTGTAACGAGTACTTTTTATGAATAAGAGTACCAGTGTTCAATTTCAGTAATACTCAGGTAATTGTGTTGATGTTCTTACAAAACACATACAAAATAATACAGAACCTAAAACTAAGGTAGAGCAGAGAAATTTGCCTCAGCCCCCGAGTTCCACAAGGTACAATCAGTAACCTGGCATTAGAGCAAATAAGAAAAGAACCAAACTTCAAATAGAAAGCCAATTTAGCAGTAACTCCAAGCCAAAGCACATGTGGGAGAGAATAGATAAGCACTGAATATAAGAGCAGGGTCAGCAGTGAGACAGGCACTAATGCGTAGCTACCATATGGGCTTAACTTTTTCTTTGCCTTTTTCGAAACATTTACAGTCAGTAACACAGAGTCCGTTGCTTGTTAGACCAACGGACTCTACAAATACATCCGTATATGCACATCCACTCAGTACAGTTTTCATGTAGCCAGTAGGATGCACATTATTTGTCTCTGTAATAAAGTCTTTTTCCTCTGTGCTGCACATTGTGTAATATATATGATATACACCTTCAGCTTAATACTACAAAGCTAATTGCACATTTTACCACAAATAATTACTGTTTGTACATAATGGCTTGTAATTATTGTCTGGTGTGTACATTAATGTTTAATCAGCCAACAGCAGCAGTTCTACCATACACTCGTATAAATGTTGCAGTACAGTCAAATTGAATCAGAACTATGAGACAATTGGATATCTTCACTGAAACTGCTTTACAGAGAGATCTTGTCCACTGATCTGCTTTCAATACGCACACTTGTTAATGCATTCACCATATATTAACTTTCTTGCATTAAAATATGTATTAAGACATATTTACAACATTAAACCTGACTACAAGTAGTCAATAAGTCTTTAATAAGTAAGTGCGTTATCCTGCACTGGATCATGTTGTGGATCCGGAGCCTATTCCGAAACACTGGGTGCAAAGCAGAAATACACCATTGATAGGAAACCAGTCACAATGCACCATTCATACATAGATTCACATCTACACAGATTAAGTGTAGCAGAACTACCTTGAAAGCTGGAGGAAACCATGTGGACATCCACACAAAACAGAAAAATTAGCTCAGGAGAAAGTCCTGGAGCGGGGAGTTGGTAAATGCTGCCTGCTGGGCCACAGTTACACACTGTACGGAATACAGTTTAATGACACATTCATGACTTTGTGGCTTAATTTGTCCACAGCAGTCTTTTCATTAAAGGAAAACCACCTGGGGATCTAATGACACATTAGCTGTAGCGGCGCTCTCCACACCATTTACCGGCTCTGACACACGGATGTCTTAACTTAATATAAACTTCTTTAATTAACACAGTAGTAACTCTGAAGTTTCCTTTTTTTTTTTTTTTTTTAAATCCTAAGCTTTTTGACAACTCGGTGGTTTACCTTCTCTATTCACCTTCAGTATATCAAAATGTGCTTTATATGCATTATAGTTACGGTAGAATAAACACACGCACAACACAAGCCCACTGTTTGTAACTTTAACAATATTATAGAACTGCCAGTTGCTCCTCGGAGAATTGTCACGCCTTGTATATTATATATTTGGTACAAGCAGCTATCTGTGAGCCAAGAAACATTTCATGCACCAGGTGTACTGGCAAATAAAAATGATTCAAATTCTGAAGTTGTTCACGTTCTTGTGCTGTCTGTCAGGCTGTTGCACTTCTTAAGTTTTCATGCAGCCAGAATTGCTTCCAGGATTGTTACTGCTCTGTGTGAGTTGCTTCTCCTCTCTCGTGAAAGCCGTAGATGACAGGCCATTTGGGGCATGAAGTTCTCAGCACTTTTAACATTTCCTCTGACACTGTGTCAAAGGATTAGACTCAAAACCTGTAGGCTTTAGCAGCAGATTGGGGCCAGGCACCTTGTGTATCTTGTAAAAGGTAAAACCTAGCAGGACGACATGTTTGTGACATGTTGACACTGGGTTTGGAAATGGCACAGCAGTTTAATGACCTGTCAAATGCTGCATCTTGAACATTCATGTCAGACAAAGCCTAAAACGCTCCCATACACCCCAAGTCTCTGGATCAGGTGGAATGAACAGGGATGTGTGGTGTTAGGATTTTATCAATACTCAGATATTACTGCTTCATAATTTGGGGGTAAAAACCTTTGACCTGAAAATATATGGCAACAATTCAACAGACTAAACTTTATAATGATAATGAGTATAACCCTAATTTGACGAGGTCGAGACGGCCACAGTTTTAGTTTTACTGTATGGAATTTATGTTGAGTTAGCCATGACTTTGTCACTGCTTTGCTATCATGTAAAGGTGGTGTTTTGTTTATTGTGAAGGTGATCACTACTGTCATATAAAGATGATACTCCATTCAGATCAACGAGCAGTGTGTGTGATCCAAATTCCCCTTGCTTCCCAACTAAAGTCAGAAACATGAAACAGTGAAGATGAAACTTACTGTAATAGATTTTGCTGAAGGATATTTTTCCTGGCTGTAAAAAAAAAAAAAAAAAAAACTGCCTTGAGGAGTGAGCTAGTTTTTCTGCCCCAACAGAGCCAGCTATTTCATCTTGATTTTACTCCTCAGGATATAATGAACAGGGATTTCACCAGCTAGGTTAGAATAAATTAATATTACATAAATACCGTGAGCAGTACCATGTGTCCAGGAGCCTTCAAGTGTTTTGGTACCAGCCAGACAGGGACTGGTACCAATTTTAACACCAGTCCCTGATACCCATTCTTACTAATGAATCATTCAAACTGAGAAGCAAAACATCCAAAATTGGTCTACAATTTGCATAGTGGGTTTGTCAGTGAGCGGTGTAATTTTAAAGCTTTGTTGATAATTTGCTTCAATTCATGTAATCTGTTCTACCCTCTTGCCCTTTTTTCCCTCTTTACCTCCATCCATCCAGAGATATTTGTGTATGTGACTAGTACAGTTAGCTTGTGCTGCTTAGCATTATCTGTTGCCAGCGAGTGTGAATGAAGGTTAATGCAGCAGCCATACCATCAGCAACTTCTGACATTGCTTAAATCTCTGTAGACTCATCATTTGGGGCTGTTTCTGTATTTAGTTTATTGTCAGCTGCATCGATTTCTCAGGTAACGCCATGCTAGTGTGTTGTAAAGTTTTTACCGTGGGCCTCATTACCAGACAAATACTAATACTAGCTGTAATTCGAAACCTGTGCTGGAGTACTAAATAGTAGATGGAGTAATAAAGTGTGAATTTAGTGTGAATTAGCAATTAGTAGCCACAGTAGGTTTTTTTTTTTTAAACAGGTAAAATAATTAATTTTATTACATTATTAATAATTTTATATTACACTGTTAGTTTGTTGTACTGTATTTGGGTGTTTTACTTACACTCACCATCTACTTTAGTAGTCAGCCAATCATATGGCTGCAGTGCAATGCAAAAATAAATCCTGCCAGATGCAGGTCAAGTGTGTCAAGTAAGGACATGGGACATCAGAATGATCCATGTGACTGTGAACATGGTGTGCTTGTTGGTGCCAGATGGAATGAGCTGTTGTATTTCAGAAGCTCCTGATCTCCTGGGAATTTCACACACAGTCTCTAAAGTTTACACGAAAATACGCTGAGTGACAGTTTTGTGGATGGAAACGCGCATCTCATAAGTGATCAGAGGCAAATTGGCACAGTTTGAGCTGTCAGAAAGCATGGCAAAACTTCAGTGAGCACTCTTTATAACCTTGTTGAGCGGGAAAGCATGTCAGAACACACAATTCATCAAACCTTGAAGTAGATTGGGCTACAACAACAGATGACCCCATAAGGTTCATCATGGGTACAGACTCATCCAAACTGGACAGTTAAAGACTGAAAGATACCAGGTGTCTTGATGATTCTGTGCCCATGATATCCTCACATCTCTGTGGAGCCTGTTGTGGTTTTCTGCTGTTTTACCCAGTGCAACTCAAGATTGATGTTTGGTGCATTCTGTAATATTTTTCTGTTCTTGAGTGATTATTGGAGTTACAATAGACTTCCTGGCAACCCGAACACATTAGACTTTTACTATTACGTTTTCATCCACGAAAATGTTTCTATTATTATTTTTTTTTTTCTCTTCTAAATTCCCTTATCTTACCCCAATGCATAGAGGAGGCCCCAGGAAGTGGGATTACCTGCACAATTTCAGACCAGATGGTTTCATATATTTCACTGAGGCAGTGGGTATTTCTCCCTTTTTGGCATCCCCTCCACCCATCAACCACAAAAGTAGCAACACAGCAGTGTAAAGCATCAAATTGTGCTTCTTTCAACATGTAAAATCACTTCACAGTAAAAACTAATCGACTATACTTACGCAAACACTGAGGGACTTCACCGCGCCATGTCCCATTCCCCTCACACGTGGCTATTCCAGGAGAGGATAACTGATAACCACTGAAACAGCTGTAGGCCACGCTTGAGCCCCACTGCAGATCAGAACCCTCCACTTTCCCATTGCGGATAGCCGGGGGCTGGCCACACATGATCACTGCAGGCACAAAATACATAATTATCATTAGAATCATCTCAGTCGTCATGATCCCAATGTAACCACTCAGACTCCTGCTGTCAGCATTTCGCATTATTCAAACACTGACCTCTTTCTTGATTATGCTTCTGTGTGGTTTGTGGATGAAGGTGTGTGCGTGTGTGTGTGTCTGTATGTATGTATGCATAGGAATCAGATTCAAGTCGAAAGAGATGATTAACCAGAATTAAATCTCGAGCCACTCCTTGCTCAGAATGCGAGCTGCATTTCTCACACATCTGAGTGTACACAAGCTGCGTGTGTGACGCCAACCTGACATCTGATAACAGAGATCTTACATTTGATCCCACCCCCCTTCCCCCCAGCTATTATTCCTTCATGTGTACTAGTGAAAAAAAAAATCATCTTGGTATGGGAAACGGGGGGCAACAAGATCAAAAAGGCTTTTCATGTGGAGATTCCAGCAACTTCAGTTCGGCATTGTGATATTCACTTCTAAAGCATTCTCTCTGCAGCAATTTGTGTGTGTGTGTGTGTGTGTGTGTGTGTGTGTGTGTGTGTGTGTGTGTGTGTGTCATCTGTCTAAAAGTGTAAATGTGTTAAAATAGCAGCAAAGTGGAAAATTAAACTGATGGCACTTTTTTGCACAAAGCTAACAAAAGTGTCAAACTTTTAGATCTGTCACATTTTATGCCACAATATTGTTGAAGATATTAGTTTTCTATAGCAGCAGCTCTGCAGTACTTCCTGCTGGAGCTCATATCACAGGTTTATATTAAATGTGCAGGTTCCAATACGTTATTGTTTCTATAGTAACCACTCACACACATTGACGTGCATGGCTCAGGTTCCACATCATTTAAGTCTATTAATAACAGGATTAAAGAACATGTTATTTACAAATGAAAACAGTATAATACTTCACATGATAGTTTTTTCTCAGATTTTAAGCACCTTTTAACTGTCACAAAATTTCCCGACATGGAAGAATTTTCAGGACCTAAGAGCCTACCCTTTCTGGTTTCTTAGTAACATGAGAGATTTTGAGATGAGATGGTCTTATTTACCTTCAAGAGGGAAAAAAATGAGAGCCTGGTGAAGAAATTATTATTTATAGCTGCTGTAATCCAAGTAATAAGAATTAACTCCTCACTGACATTCCATCTCAAATGAAAACATACCTAGAGATGCATTTCTGGAAGAAAATGCAAATGTGATGCACCAAGGTGGCTCATGATGGACAACAGATGTGTGAGGGGTGAGTCGGTCCAAGTTACTAAACAAAGTCTGGCTCACTTACAAATCGTGACCGAGCGGCAAGACACTGATTCCAAAAAACTCCATTTATTTGAATTGGGACAAAAATTAATTAAAGTTAATAGGGGAAAAGTGATGGGTGAAAAGCGAGAAAAAGAAATGACTACATCATAGCTGATGTAATGGATGTGTTGGGTGAGTTAGCTTGAGCTGTCGTATGAAGATTGGTGTCTCTCCGACAAAGCGTGAACAAGCACGAAGACTTGGACTTCAAAACTCCTTTTATTTCTATATGGCCAAAAATATCTATTCATCTAAACAGTAATAAAGCCTATTTTGTATATCTTTAAATACAACTCAAAGCTTTCGCCAATTTAGACCATGCTAAATCTTTAAGTGTAATTTTATTTGACGTTGCTGTGCGTGGGGCAGCCGAGTAATATCATGCCCCTGATTATATTTTTTGGGAATATGTTTTTACCTCTGCAGCTTGGCTTGGTCTGATTCCATGTGCCGTCTCTGGAGCAATAGAGAGTGTCCCGTCCCGGAGGGTCCATGATGTAACCAGGGTTACAGCGATAACAGACCGTCTTATTGAAAGTGAACTCGTTCCCCATATAAATTCCATTGGCAATAGGGCCAGGATCTCCACAGCTGATAACTACAAGAAAAAGGATAGATCATTCATTCATTTTCTAAGCCACTTAATCCTAATTAGGGTTGCGGGGAGGCTCGCGCCCATCTCAGCCGACTCTGGGCGAGGGCAGAGTACACCCTGGACAGCTCACCAGGCCATCGCAGAGAAAAAGGATAGTCCGGATTTAAATTAAATCGCTGGTTAATCATAATGGTAACTTCACAAAAACAACAACACATGTAAATTTGCCAAACAGGACACTAATGGCTACCACTATAAAGTTACTTTTCTTTTAGCCACAGTGGTCCAGCGAATGGGAGCTTCCAAAAGAATTGATTTAACAGGCAACCCAATAAAGCTTAAAAAAAATAATAAATCAGACACCAGTTAACACATTGCACTATTTGTTTTCATTCATGGCTGAATAGTGGGTATATTAAGCATATTAAGCAATGAAAATAACCACCAATTAGCATGATATTATATCATAATCATAGATTGTGGGTATTTATGTTCGTTAACCAAAATAGATGGAGGCATGCCACAGTGAATGGAAGCTATAGGCACTAATTAGCATGTCATTTGCATCATCCTGCTCGGTTGCTAATTGTTCATTTATTCATTCATAAGAGCACTTGAGGAAATTACACTAAACCATTAATACAACATCCCAGACTATTGCTTGCTGCTTGCTTTTATTCAAAATTTCTTCATAGACAACTACTTTAAAGAGGAGGCCTCGGCTCTGACCTGTGCAGTCCGGAGCTGAGCCAGTCCACGTGCCGTTGGTGGTGCAGTGGCGAGTTGTGAGGCCTGTAGTCTTGTAGCCCTCCCAGCAGGTGTACGACACTGAGCTGGAGAAGTGCATTCCATCACTGAACATGATTCGAGCATAGGCTGGAGTTCCAGGATTCCCACAGGACACAGCTAGGAAAGTCAATGTGAAAACAGCATGATGACAACAGGCTTAGCATTACTGTCACAGTGGAGAAGAAAAACCAGCCCAGAAAAAACAATTCCTCCTGCCAATATCTAGGAAGATCACCCAGAACATCTCAAATTAGTCATGAAAGATTTTTTTTAACTGTAAAGCCCAAAAAATAAAGAGTGTTCTGACTTCAAAATGGCTGACACTAATGCTAATGCAACTGTAATAAAGGATATCAGAATTACAAGTTGTAAAGTCATTAATTTTGCATTTAATCAACCCTCTGGGCTGAGTTTCCAAACCCCAGAATGATTCTGCTACAGACTGTGCACACATTGATCCACATAGCTGAAAGAATCACACAATTCATACAACTTAGCAATATACATCATTAAATAGGTATGTAAAGTTTATATAAAATGACTGATTTAAAAAAAAAAATGCAATTAAAATTATTTTAATATACTTCAGAGTTTTTTTCAATGCATTAAATAAATGCATGCGGTTCATGCTGAGTCACAGGGTGGTGTAGCAGATGCAGAAGAAAGCGTTATTTGTTCGTTTGTGTAGATGAGCTCACAGACACCTGCGATTGCCTATTATCACTGTCACTCACACGGAAACAAGAGTGTGCCTCTTCTCCCAACCAGACAACATGGGTAAATTTCCTTTCTTGGATACTTCTGCTGGTTTTGGCACTGATGGTTGTGATTTGTACTCACGATCTCCTGACGATAGGGTGAACGTTTTCCTGTTTCCAATTGTATACCTTTTTTTACATGAGAGTAACCAGTATCATATCTTAATATACCAATATCAAAATGGTGGAATAAGAGTTTAGTGGTTTAATGATGCCACTTATCGGTCTACAATTAGGCTTCTCATCCTTTATTTATTTTCAGTTAGTGCTTGAGAGCAGGTGAAATGACACAAATTTGCAGCCGTATTACCGCGTCAATTTAAGTAACAATGCTGTTCATGTTTGCTTGTTTTTTCCCTTCTTTGTTATGGATATTGCCTGTTTGTTGCTTTCTGCTTTTTTTATTTTTTTAAAAATAAATTTTCACTATGGACCGCAATAATTTTCACATTTTCCAATCAAAATGCACTTGAAAGAATTCACATACAATATACAGTCTATAACAATTATTCACTAAGTATTCTCCCGAATGAAGTGGAAAGGGTGCTAAGCTTGAAGCAAATAATTTTATATAATGTACTGTATTTTGCATGTGAATTATTTCAAGTGCATTTTTGCAGGTGGATAATGTCTTAGTTTATAGTACACATGAATGGAGTGATCTGATTGGTCTGCTATCTCAGGAATGAAATCATTATTCCAATTGGGTGATGCTTGTATCAAAATGACAGACACCCTCTGTCATGGGCACTCGTGCAGGCAGTGTTATTATCATCATGTGTGTTTCCTTTATCAGTTCAGCTTAAGGTGCACCCGTTTCTGTTGTAGTTAAAAATATAAATATATAAACTATAAAAATAGTTTTTCATTGTTTCTGCATAGTACTACCAAAACTCTGAAAAGGTTTAAAGAAGCACCGCTACACAACTCTTGGCTCTGCACCTGCCTGCGCAGGAAGCTTACCTGTGTCCGTCATAATTAAAAAATCTATAAAATTATTATTTTCGTCTGCTGTTCTTTGTGCTTAGGTTCTTGTGCCCTGTAGTATATACCAAAGCAATTATGCACCTTCAGCTTGGTGGATGTCACTGAATTGAATAGTCCTTTTGACATTCTGTCTCAGCGACATCCACCTCACCGTCTTTGCATAATTATGTCTTTTATCCCCAGATAGTTGACCAATCAGATGGTGCCGTGAAGTATATAATAACGTGTTTATTCACTTTTGTAAACATTAAATTGGCCGTCTATATGGTCACATTCTGGATTCCAGAATGATTTAAAATATATAATCTATAGCAGGTGAACTATCTGATAAATGTGCATCATTAGAATTTAATGTAATTCGAATGGGCATTGTTGGATAAGGAATATAACGAATTAACTGCATTAAATAGTTAGCTTTATGGAGTCAGCTCCTGAAGTAAAGACCAGTTAGACTAATTTTGTGCAGGTACAGAAGACTTTAAGTAATCCATAAGCAATAAAAAATATATATAAACCACTGAAATGACTCTTCCTTCCTTTTCACACAAGCATACAATAAACAGATAAAGTTTTTTTTTTTTTAACTTTCCTGGCAAACAAAGGTTTCTAACAAGAAATGATTCTCGACGTTTTGTGCGTATGATAAATGACTCGTTTCCCAGCTAGATCGTATGGTTGTGAAAGAGGCCAAACCCATTAATGTAATGCACAGCCCAATTCATAACAATCATCCAAAGAGCACAAGTTTTAAGTCTTAACCTCGCAAGGCCGTTCATCATCATCAGTGAAATTGTTACTGCAAAATGGCTCTCTCACTATAAACACTGCCAGTTTATTAAACAGAGAAAAAAATGGTTCAATAAAAAGTTAATGAGATCTCAGTGGAACGGCTCTGCTCTGGGCAAATATATTTTCAGACTAGAGGTTGTTGTTTCCAAGTGGCAGCAGGTTAGTGGTAGTCTAGAATTTACATTTAGTACCAACGTGGGGATGTTTGTATTCCCGAGACAGTGCCGCAGACTTCACCTGCATCAACCACATCCCCCATGCATCTCTTCTCCCTTAAAGCATCCGTTAAAACCCCTTAACTCCATTATGGATCCTCTAAATAATGCGGCATCTTGATTTTGTGTGTACAATCCACAGGATTACTGTGGGATTACTGTACTCGGTTTGTCAGCAAACACTAAACGATTGAGAAGATGGAGATACCAGACGGATTTACCGTTTTACGCTCGTGTTACATCTTCAGAGTGCTCTTCAACACCATGTTTCTTTCATCTTGTGTCAAATGATTGGGACTACATGTTGGACTGAAATTAAGTTTTTCTTATATGGTTTGTATCTTTACGGTTTCACCCAAATGAGGATGGGTTTCCCTTTTGAGCCTGGTTCCTCTCA
>JBCNYH010000027.1:6718063-6735890 GCA_039654325.1 Tandanus tandanus
AACTCTCATTCCCTTGAGGTGGGGTTCAAAAGGGGGAAAAAAAAAAAAAATAAAGTAAAGAGTGTTTGGGAGGGGAAAAGGAAAAAAAAAAAAAAAAAAAAAAAAAAAAAAAAGAGTTAGAATAAGAAAGAATGTTAGTATGTGTATGAAAAGAGGAAAAGGGAATTAATCATGACTACTAGCCATTGCACATTATATATCAAGTTTGGCCATTGGTCAAAATGTCATTTTGAGGCATGAGGCGCAAAAACTATTCAGTGAAAATCATTACAGCATCTTTGACCTCTATTATGTCAGACTCAATCAGCAGCACCCTGAAGGGAAAAAACAGCTGCTCCTACTCTAATGAGCGCTAAGAAAAAGCTGAATTTCTTGCCTTTTCTGAGTCAAAACTATATCCAGTGTAAGAGAACTGTAGGACTGAAGTCATCCAACCTGACACTAACAGCTGAAAAACCAATATACTGTCTACTGCTGGCATTTTACATTACAGTAGCACTGTCCACTAACAGACTGTCCTGAAATAAACAGGATCTCAGCATAATGATGAAACTGCAAGACATCTTGGACTCCACAAAGACACTGTATAAATGACGAACCAACCTGTGTAGCGTATTTTGAACCCCCTCTTGTTGGTTGCATGATCAGTTGACCATCTGAGGTAAAGCTGATTGGTTTTGCTTGTGAAGTTCAATTGCGTCGAGTGGTTTCCACTCAGTGCCACCAACAGTGGGCTTTGTCCAGACGGCCCTGGGAAATGAAACGAAACACAGGTAACAAAACGAATTAATGAATGTTTCAGGCATGAGTCACTTCTGGCCACAGCATTAGAGAATAAAAAACACACATACTATAAAATATTATTGTTATAAACCATATTGCACTGAATTGACCACACAGCAATGGGAGTTTTACACAATGCATGCACTCAATACACTACTTTACACCTATGCAACAAGGTTTAATTCCTTTTTATATAAATATGATACCTATTGAGACATCTTTATTTATACCCCATGAAAAGACAAAAAGTCTTATTTCCTGTACACTGCACTAAAACACCTAATGTGCTTAAAAGAAACATCCAAGTATGTTACAATTAACTATTATGCTCCCAAGGTGAGGTGGATGTCACCAAATAGGTCCGAGACCGAGCCGAAGGAAAAGTGTCTGGTGATTTAAATAAAGCATTATCTACTCAGAATAATGTTTTTTTCAATCCTGAAATAGTGGAGAACTTTAGTAAATATTAGTAAATACTAATATTAAATATTAATATAAATGTACACTTTCAAAACTTTTTGAACACCAAAATTCTTTGTTTTTTTAATGACACTTTAATCACTACTGTTATAGACCAAGCAAAATTATACAAACACAGTCATTGCGAACTTTAAGTGGTCACTCACAGATGATGACTCTAAATGAGTGCTTTACTAAATGCATACATGGAAGACAAACATGGTAAGTGTATATAACAATTACTTGCCAAGCATAAGGTGGACACTGCTGAAAAGGTTTAGTATATACTACATGGAAATATAAGAAAAGCAAACAAAAGCTAGTATTTATGGTTTATTTATATGTTTCTAATTTATTTAAGCATTACCCTAAATGTCTGTTATCCTGAGATAGCAAACCAGTGCAACTGTGCCATTCCCTATAGTATATTCTAAATACACATATAGACTAACCATCCACATTCAAACATAATTCCTTACCAAATATGATGTCATATCAAAGTGAAAGTGAATTTTCACTTGCCATTGAGACCATACAAGTAGTAACGCACAGCAGAACAAACCTGCCTTCCCCCCCTCGCTTATTGTGCAGTAATGAATATAATAGATATACATATAAGTAGACAGACTGCATATGCTTTTACCGTCAAAGATTTCCAGTTCATCAAACTGTTTTTCACTCTGGAACATCTCCACGTAAATGGAAATGGTGAAGGTGGGCAACACCTTGATGATCCAGGAGCACGTCTGTGAGTTTGGGTAATTTTTTGGAAAGCCGGGACTCAGGATTACCCCAGAGGACATGGACAACTCCTCGTTTGCAGGACACTGAGCTGTTGGGCCATACAGAAGAGAATACTCCATACATTTAGGTTAGGTATTTTTTTTTTATGACTATTGTTTAGTGAGTAATTAAAAAAAGATGTTAGGCCTTATTACTATGAATACTACTAGGTTCTACTATTTGTGCTACTTGCTTGAATGTGTGAGGATCAAAATATCACACATTAAATGCAATTGTGACTGAATCTTCTACGATCCCGGCACCATGTTCCCTGCTATCTCTAGATCTTACACCAGTCTACTTCAATCCTGCTGCGTCCTTTTATCAGTCTCCATCCTCATACCTTACATTACATCATCTATCGTTATATACTGAGAGTCAAGCTTCACACTAACAACAAAGCACTGAGGATCTCTTTCCTTCTTTGCTGTCTTCCACGATGTTTCCTTTTTCATGGTCTCTTTCCTTTTTTCCAGCAGCGGTCACTATCATGTAATCATCCCAGCAGGGATTTTTTATTTTTTTTGTTATGTGTGTTTTCAAACCTGTAATTTGTACTCATTTACCTTCACACACCGGGGGAGGGCCTTCAAACTGCAGGTGGGAGTTAAGCTTACAGGTGAGCTCATCATTGCCGATTATGGTGAATCCGGGAAAACACCGATATCTCACAATGTCACCTGAAACGTTAAAGTGTCAACTTTTTTACATTCCTCCGATAATCATACATGCACATTCTGTCAGTCCTGTCTCAATCTTCCCTGGAAGGAGTCCAGCTGGGATTTCTTTACAGAAGATCTTCCGCAGTAAAGTGAAGGAATCAGCTAAACATAGTAGATTCAATTGTGGAGTGTTACATACCTATTTCATAGTCTCTGTCTTCATATAATATTTCTGCTTCATCCAAAACAGGGGGAGGGGAGCACTTCTTTAAAGGATAAGCTGAAAAGAAAGGAAACCTATTGATGTCAGGATATAATTATGTGATTTCAAGATTACAGATTACCATATTTTATACAAAAGGAGGAACAATAGGCTGCAGTGTTATTGCACAAATAATTCACACCACCCAAAGTGTCTTATTCCTCTTAAATTACAGTAGGAAATATTAGTCTGGCAATGATTACAATTTTTTATTTATTAATGAATGACATCATGATTTACAGTATAAAATTGTATGTAAATTTAACGTTGTGGATCGTTCACAAAAAACCGTCCTTTCACCACATACATAACAGCAGCTACATATGGTCCCTTGCATTTATTTTTAGTTTAAAAGAAGCAAAAAAAAATTCAATCCTCAGTGGTAAATATGCTATGACACTGCTTAAAGAAAACTTCACCATATCAACAATTACGTTCTTTATTTAATAAAGTCACCGTGCTATTTTTTAATCTCTTTATTATTAGCCTTTATTTGATTACAGTTCATCTACAGAGATTACCTGCTATACTTAAGCCTATGAATAATCGTGTTGCTATAGAAACTATAAGGTTATTTGATATATTACAAACATATCATTGATTACAGCTGGAACTACTGTTGGGCTGATACTACTACTACTACTACTACTACTAATGGGCTGAGAACCAGTTTGGTCTAACCAACAGAAAGCTGTTTTTGAGGAAAATGATGTGAAAGTTCTGGCACTCCACAGAAGAGAATTGGAGTGCCAGAAATGCATCAGCCTTGACTTCAGTTATTTTATGCCACAATGAGGATAGACCGTTCTGGCACACATAGACCTTATCCATATCTGTCAAAATATGACCTTATCTCATTTTTCATTTTTTGGGGGGGTTAGACCACTGTAGCTCTCAGCCCTTCATTATGCACACTTTCTGGCTTTCTGAGAACTCAGCAACATTGTGATGTGTGTGTGTGTGTGTGTGTGTGTGTGTGTAATATTTATAATGTTGTATGGTATCAGTTTACAGTCACATTATGGGGACTTGTCTTCCTTATGGGGAAAAAATGCAACTCACCATAATGTAAATCATTACATTTTAAAGTGAAGACGTGTTTTAGGGTTACGGTAAGGTTAGGGTTCAGGTATGTCTCCATGAAATAAAAATTAGTCCACGTGTTGTCTCCTACATTTATAGAAACGAGACTGTGTGTGTGTGTGTGTGTGTGTGTGTATAAAAGTACTTTTTAAGAGTTTTTTCTTTCTTTTACACATCCTTACATTCTGACACAAATACCAAACCCCAGCACAAAAGAGGTATCTCTTTGTGACTAGTCTAATCCTACGAAAAAGCTGATGTAATCAGAACCAGAAGGTGTCTTATTAAATATTGGATAGCAAGATGAATCTTGTGTTTCAGACATTTTCCCAGCAGACTTTGCATGACATGTACTGGTATCGGTAGCAACATATTTTTCATTCAGTAGAGAAACTAACCATGGAAATTGAGGACAAAGAATCCACCGGTGGAGAAGTCACTGTGAAACTTGATAAGGACCTGATTGAAAGAACTGTAGGCCGACTCCAGGGCTGTATTGCCACTGAAGATCCCGAGCTGCTGGTTGCTTTGCTCTGGTCCATCCCTGTAAGAAAGCGAGCGCACATTGGAAATGCATTACTCCCTATTCTTACATTAAATAGTTTAATAACGCCTTGCTTTTTTTTTCCTCGCGAGCAGTTGGAGAAAATTGATTTGCTTTCAAATCTACGGCTGGATTTTGTGCTGACTTTCATGGGTAGCCATTTCATTACAGACCATGTTGAATGAAAACCAGGAAAAATGATGACTTAACAGAGTAGCCCACTCTTTTAATGGCTTTTGAAGATTAATGGCCTACGTAACTAAGAAAGGGCTCAGATAGGCTGCACTTTCTACAGTGCTACACATCTTTTTGATCCGCTTAAGTGGGGGTGTCAGTCAGAACGAAATAAAAATGGCTTGTAAGATATAACTATAATGTTAGGAACAAATCTCATAAGATTCCAGACAATCCAGGAAGGTATAAGGATAGAAATGCTTCACCATACGATAAATCTGATCAGTCAGTAGAACGGCAGTGACACTTCCTACTAAGGGGATGCAAACTATTCCAAAACTGTTTGCCAACAGCACCAGCCAGCAGGTATACACTTGTACGCAATGACATTATAAATAATATATATGTATTGATGGCAATCTTTTATAAATATTTGTAGTGGAATTGTTTTAAAGCCTGTTTTCAGCACAAAGTACATGGGCAGGAGTTTGGCGTATAATCTTGTTTTTTATAACTATTCCTAGTACTTATGCTGGAACGTTCAGGCTAACACGTATGGTTCGGTTTAACTGATTACACACATCATATAACACATTTCGAGCAACAACTGTACCAACATAATGTTCATTAAAGATCACCTTCAAACAACAACAGAAACAGACCTTGTGAATGTGATATTAAGCTAATGTGTAATTTATGCAATGTTAATAGTATATTATTTGCAGTGTAACTTCATTCCTTGCTCTTAGCCTAACTCCTTTCACAAAATTTTTAAAAACTGGGGTGGAGCTGAGGATTTTTACAAAATTTTGTCAATATTAACACCCGCTTTAATGTGTTCCATCACAGTACAGTTGTATAACTTTGGTTTACATGTAAAAAAAAAAAAAAAACTAACAAAAAACATTTAAGTGTGCAGAAATGTTTTAACTGAAATTGTCATGGTAATATGGCAAGATTGGCTGACTGATCCAAAACGTGCAAAACAATGCTAATTCAGTTTTTCTCTCATTAGCGCATGGGCTGATTATTCTGTCAGTTCATACATGTGGTTTCAACCCCAAGGTTGACTTTTAAACCTGTAAACTTGAAATTCACAATGTCTCCGTTACTGAAATATAATCCCACAATGCATCAGCAGGCTCGTGCCCCACTAAAAACTACAGTAGCTCATCAACAAAGCAGTAGGTCTGACAGAAATGAGTAAGTGTTAATATCTCTGCAGATGTTGTTTCGAATCTAATACAGCCTGCACGCACTGTTTAGTTCATTTTAAAGTAGTTCCTTTACACCTATTTATCCGTACATAACCGATATTAAATGAGAAGGAAACATTAGCATGTATGTTATGGTGACTACTGAATTCCTAGGTAATGCAATGTTAACTTTATCCACAAACATGAACCTGTCCACTCATTAGACACTGATAAGTAACTGTACACAAGATTTTCGGTACACACCCAAAAACAGACTGTGTAAAATATGCTTCTGTCTCGTTTATGGTGTAAGTTCCTGCATTGAATATAATGGAATCAGAAGCCAAAAGATGGCCCCAAACAATTCTGGGTAAATTGGTCTTTAGTTATCAATGTCTGAAATCAGTCAAACTAGTCAATAATGAAATTGAAAACTTGTTGCAGAACTAGATCTCGTATTGATTTTATTTTGCTCATCTTTGCTCATCTTGCCCTAAAATGATTCTCCTAAAACCTTCATTAAGAAGAACTGTAAACTTTAAAAAGCTCTGTGTTTTGTAGTTGAGATGTTCTTTTTTATCCTCTGGTCAGTGTTGAGCACTTACCACACCGCAATGTAGTCGGTCACAGGCTCAGTCTGGAGCAGTGTAAAGTTGATGTAGACTCCGTGGCCATGCGGCACTGTGATGAGCCACAGGCAGTCCTGTGAATCCGGATACTCGTTGGGGTATCCGGGTGAAAAAATGGTACCGTTCAGCGCCGTCACGTTGTAGCCACAGGGTGCTGTGCACAAAAACATACACAATTCTGGAACAAGTGCTATGATCATTCATCTTTCCCAAGAAAGATATTCATGGCAGATGATCAGCAGTGGGGAAGTGCGACATCATCATACTAATGACAGCACCGTCAGGCGGGGGACCGTGGCCTTCTGTTCGGATTATTAAAAGACTGGAGAAAGAGTGAAAAAGAGGTGTAGAAGATGCGGAGAAAGAGAAAGATGGTGCAAACAGTGCTACAGATGAGGGAAAGCAGTGGTGTCTGGTGCTCGGAGACAGACAGAAGAAAGGAAGAATGTGTAGTGCTGTTGATTGATTATGGGCCAGACGGCTTTCGCACTGCACTACTCTGATTGATCATCAAAGCTGCAATTTAAAGCAGATCCCTGTAGCCTTGGTCTCCACTGGATCACTCTTCAAGGTGCTTAATTTTAAAGGCAGCTTTTTTGGGGAGAAAAGCATATCTTGTTATGCTCTACCAGTATAACATAAAGCAACAACACTTCAGCTAAAGAGCATCATTAATAGGCCTTCGGGGACGGGGAATGGTTAGAGAAAATCTGCAAAATTATTCTACTGCAAACTTGGAGCAAATATAAACCTGAATCTCCTCTCGAGCACATTATGCAAGAAAGACAGAGAAAAAGGAATTCAGATCAGAAAATACAGAGTGCTGACAAACATTGTTAGGAACCCTGTGATGTTTGCTACTTACCTTCACAGCGTGGAAATGGATGGTTCCACTTCCGGTTGGTTCCATGCTGGCATGTTAACACTGGATAACCAATGAGAACATACCCAGGATAGCACTCAAATGTTACGGACTGCCCTGCACTGAAGTCATTGTGGATTATGTATCCATTATGGAATGGATATGGGTCTTGACAATTCTGTAATTGATAGGCTGGAAGAAAAAGATAAAAACAACAACAGGAGAGTCTATTAATCATTTGCATAAAGACATATGGTACAGGAATTTTGTAGATGGCTGTTACAGAAATTTAGCAAAATTGGGCGCACTCCTTCCTAGTTTACTTTTATTTGATTTGATTACATATATTCGTACACAGTTTGTTCATTATCGTCTATTATAAATGACTGTCTACTTTTTACACACTTCAGTGAATTGCTACAATATCAGAAAACACGTAATTGATTTCTTCCTCAGGCAAAAAGACACCGGAGATGATCACCACCACAAACCATTCATCATCAACTCAGACGATTTCAACTCTTGAACCTCCACTGGGGAGAGGGGAAAAAAAGGAGATATATGAATAGGCAATGGAAGCTATCTGACCTACAAGTGGGCGATGAGGACAGTTGTGGGTTTTTTTTATCACGTTTTTATCAAAGTGAATCAGAAACAACATCCATGTCCACTTATTGATTTTTTTTTTTCCCCTGGAACAAAAATATCTCTCTCAACCCCTCTCCGCTTCCACCAAACACTCCACCAAACCCTGTAGCTTCTCATGATCAGAGGAGTGATACTCTGGATCTGGAAAGCCTGTCAGTCCCTCGAATGCACACAAGCTTTTTGGAGGCAAAACCCATTTATCCAGTCAGACATGAAAAACCTTGTGCAAGACAAGAGCATGGATTGAGATAAGTAAACTCAAACCAGGAAGATTGTCTAAGTAGCTGCTGTACAAGTGGTAAAGAACATCCACATGTAACTACTGATTGATTTTTCTTTTTTTTTAAATAAAAGATTTTCCCTATTTGGTCACCTGCAAGTCAGCACCCACCAGCCAGCTTCTGCGTTTCATACAACAGCAGCCATGCCTTTTGAGGCAAAACATAGGGCATTAAATCCATCAGGAATGAAAGGAATGAGAATACTGCTCACCTTGGTACATGAGCCTGAAGCCCTGGCGATTCTGTGAGTGGTCGCTGTAGAAGTGGATGACGGTCTCGTGAGTTGTACTCAGGAGAGGAGCAGGAAGTTCACTGCCGCTGTACTGGCCAATCAGTGTGCTGCTGTGCTGAGGTCCATTATGCACCTCCAGGAAGTCGTGGTTATCTTCGGTTGTGAAGTTCAAGAACTGGATGCGTGCTCCTGCAGGGTGCCGAAACCAGCAGTTTAAAGTGCTAGACAAATGGCCGCGTGCCTGGTCAAAAAGCATCCTGTGGTTAAAGAACACTGAGTGCAGCCAGCATGCTAAAGTACTGAGGACGGGCAAAGTTCCAACCGCTTTTCACTAACATTAACACCTGCAGAAAAACTCACACAACCTGCTCATTAATCACCTCCTTATTAAGTCTGAATATTGGCAAAACCAGAGGACGGGGGGGGATGTCATTATAATAGTTACTATTTTTAACAATATCTCTTCCAATGAAAAATTTTATGTTCTTTTCTAACCAACCAAAATCATAACACCCACATTTACTTCCAAAATAAACCTGTTTCTTATGAACTGCTGTCATAATTATTATTAAAATGGAAAATGTTCTGCAGCTTGAAAGCATTCACCCTTCTGTAGGTTTTGCCAGAGATAAGAGGACAGCTGATACTCCCCCAATTAATATTAAATCCTCTGAATCACATTGTTGTAATTTGTGCACTCAACATTTCCCCTGAACAATCCTGGAATAAGCTTTAATATCTACATTAAACATAAGAATGAGCAAAAATTTGATTTGACATGGTTGTTAGCACCAAATGGGTTGGTTTAAAAACCGTTGATCTCCTGGGATTTTAAGATGCAAGAGTCCAGAGACGACACAGTTTGAGACAACAAAACAAGTCTCAAAGAAACAAAATAAAAACCTTCAGTGAGCAGTCACTGATAAAAAAAAGTTTAAAGGAGTTACTGTTCGAGCTGAAAGGTAACTCAAGTAATCACTCTTTACAACCATAATCTCTCGAAGTACACACATGAAAAGCTGGATCATCACTGGCTGCCTGCAACCTGCGGCTCTTCGCAGTGAACACATAGCCCATACAGACTGGTGCACAAGGCTTTGCTGGACACCAAACATCCCCTACATATCCTTGTCCAGAACTCGCATCCAGACCACCAACATCTTCCATCTCACCACCCTTTTCCCTGCCATGCATTAACCCTCCATGGCTCCACCTTCAACATCCTTGAGAGATGGAGAACTGGCTAGCAGGAGACCACACAACCCATTGAATTTACCCCTTAGCCTAATACGTTATCAACACCAGGTTGAGATCTACAACATAGAGAACCCAGCTAGAAGTTGGCTGGTACGGCTCCAACATGCATCACTGCAGGCGGCATCCATCAGCGACTGTGGTCTCACCGAACAGACTGTGCAGCACATAATCCACGAGAGCACCTGAGAAGACATTCACTGACCTGCAGAACCCCAACCCTGACACAGTGAGCAGGCTGCAGTGCCTGAACCAAGCTGCACAGCTGTCTCATACACAAGAAGACGAAGATAACCATGATGAGCAAAAAAAGTATCTCAGAATGAACAATGTCACACTTTACCATGGATGAACTAAAGCAGCTGAACACCTCATCAGGTTCCTCTCTGGTTTTTCTTTGTGCAGACATTATGCGCTACTTCAGAAACGTTCTCATCTTTCTGTAACCTAATCTACTTATAAAGGTTCTCAAAGACAAACCTCCTTATTAGTAGTGATACACTGCTTTTCCGCAGTCCCGCCACCTCAACTCACTTCCTGCTGTACTCATAGCATTCGAAAGAGCACACCTTTATGATAGCATGTTTTCAGACTTTAGTATCCTTTGATACTTTTGATACACAGCCCAAGTATAGTGACATTGGTATTAGTGTTTTAATGACACCTTGCTTCACGTGTCCTGATTTAACCTCGTCTCATTGTCTTATGTTTCTGATGATTTCTTAGCCTTTTTTTTTTGTTTGTTTACTGCAATGGTCTTAATAAAACCAGAAAACCTGCATCCACCTTTCTGCTTCATGACATTTAACTATTGTAAGAAATTACAGAATTTTAATAGGACATTAATTCTGCCTTACTCTGCACATACTGCTGGTTTTAATTTATTTGAATTTGTGCACTCTTCTAATTCCCTTCTCTTCAGAGAGTAAAGCCAGCAGAGATATTTAGCCCCCAAAAATATTCCAAACATTTTGCTGTAATTATGACAATATTACTGACGAATTCAGGTTTATATTAGATATTCGCCACATGTTGAATCCTCCAATGCAAACAGAATTTAAGCAGCACCTGTACAGGTTTAATTTACAAAAGACACATTGATGTTTACACCTTTTTTATATTCAGATGATGCAGTCCTTTTTTCTGATGCGTCTCATTTTCATGTTGTTTTCAACCTTTACTTTGCTTGTGACACTGTTTACAGAATTCAAAATATGTATGTAAAAAAAAAAAATAGTATACATGAGTGTATGTTCTGTTCAAGACTGTACAAAAACCTTTTCATTGTTTCTCTATTAAATCTCTGGCTTTAAAAGCGTGATGGCTTGATGTACAGCATGAATGAGTCCCTTTGATTTATAACAATCTCATAAGAATTCTATCATTATTTATGAATTTTACCATTATTATTAATTTTCAAAATCTTTTAACATGCTTAAAGAGGAATTTAAACCAGCTTAATAAAAGCTTGCATGCATAGTTTATATCTGTTTCTATTAAATCATGGCATGAAGAGATTTAAAAAATAAAAATAAAAAAAATGTAAAAAAGCTATTAGTCCGCACAAAGGGGGCGACATTGTAATGTGAAAAGTAGCAAGAGGTCACATGACCATCTTGTGTTTCTCTGTTTTAATGTATGTAAACAGAATCGCGTATGTGTTATAGTTTACTTGTTTATATCTGATGTTAGTTTAATATCTGTGCACTGTTATTTTTGCCATTAGCCTGACTTATATGAACTGGCTTTTCAGACAGGCTAAGGCAAGCTATCAAACAGATTTTAGCAAATTGCAACTTCGAGGCTGATAATGAAAATATACATATGCTCATGTGTAACAGGAGAATTTGGAAGGCTTGCCTTTCATTTTACTTGGAAAAAAATTTCTAAAATACATTTAATATATATAAAATACAGTTCTTATCATGATTTAAGGTCACTGCAGTAAATTCTCCTGGGGCAGTCCACTTATTCATGGAGTGGAAATATATTGAATAATTGAGAAATCTGTTTAAAATTTATAACCAAAAGTCAGATGAACCAATTTGCAATTCATCAGCCTAAGTTGCCGAACCGAATTAACGCTCGACCTTAGACTTGGGTGTTATTAACACAGTTCCACAGTGAAGTGATACGGGAAGGATCAGAAAGAAATGCAATTGTTCAAACAGAGAAGGTCAAAGGTGCTGCTGGAATGACACAAAAAGGTCACTAGTAAAGGCTCCCAAAAGACAAGCAGACCTGAAAGCATCTCTACTAAGTACGAATATTTAAGAAATGTAATTGGATTGGAAGTTAGCAACTAACATATAAGAATAGCCTTCTATGGGACACTCAAAATATATGTTTGAATGAATGGCTAAGTTTAATCAATGGACTTGTTTCAGGATTTGGTGTAGATTTAAGCTTGAAGATAGTCTTCTCACCATATCCAATGGGCAGGAGGATCCTCCATGTGCAGTCCAAGTTGCCAGGGTAGTTTCCAGGGAAGCCGGGACTCAGAATCACATTACTCATATCGTTAAGTGTTGCACCACACTTGGCTGGTTTCCATAACAACAATAAAGAACAATCATGAGCTTTTTGTGATATTTTTAAACTGGGTGCAAAAACATATGCATGAGTTTGGATAAGAAACAGAGCATGTTTTGTAGGGTGGTCATACCAATACACAGTGGAGGTGGGTAGTTCCAGCGCCGCACAGTGCCTGGCATGCATGTGATATGGGAATGACCCTAAAAAGGTTCAAGAATCACAAACAATAGACACCAAAGAGTGTTTTTTTTAACCATTTATCATGGCTGAATACATTTTTAAACTTTTTAAACATTTTAAAATGTATTCATCATAATAATTCCAAGTACTTGATTAGTAAAGTTCTAATCAGCTCGTCAGTAACTGGATAATGCAATTGGTATAGAAGTTTGTACAGACCATTAAATGGTTTTCTTGTCCAGAATAATATAACCCTCTGTTATCCAAGTACCTTTCTAATTGTGTTAAAATTATTTACCAAGGCAAAAATGTTGATTTTGGGCCAATTAAAAAAAAAAAAAAAAAAAAAACCCTTCTAGGCTGTTAACCCTTTCACCTCATGTAGCAGGTATGCTATGCTGGTTAATAGAGGGTTAAAGGAATATGTGGGAGTTTCATTTTGTTGGTGATCCTGTGTCATTTCCTTTCAAAGTTATCACACTAACAAGCCTTGACAAGCCGAATATAGAAAAAGAGACCTAGTGACCTTAACACAAGGTCCAGGTGTCCCATATACAATCCCACCCTATTCGCCTCTGAGGGAAACCCATACACCAAATCTGGTGATATAATCTCCTTCCAAAGTTATCGCACTAACAAGTCGGACAGACGAAATCCCATTTCTATAGCTTCTGCTCCGTTCAGCTTCTGTGATGGCTGGAGCTAAATCTTTTTTTAATGTTTCTGATATTAAGATTAAGAAAACTAGTGTGTGCATTGTGCCTTACCTGCAGCACGTATCCCGGTTCACAGCTGAACGACACTACCTCATTCACCATATATCGATCTCCACTCTTAATTCCGTTGGCCGGCACAACTGGCTCTGGACATGAGGTCAAGCCGACAGCTAAACGCAAAATGAAATAAGATACATAGATATTGGAAAGCCAATAGGTGCATGGACTTTTATAAGTGTGGGAGATATCATTCCAGCTTTTATATTTACTATTTCGTTTTTAATAGTTCAGGAAAATAAAAAATAAAAACTTATTGCTAAGAAATAGTCAAATTGTATCAAGTTATATTTTCGATTAGAATAATATTTATCATTTAAACAGTAATAATATATCCATATAATAGTTGAAGAATACAAACAAATTTGGAGTATCCCAGTACTGCTTGCAAAATTACATCTGAACATTAAATTCTAACATCAAAAAAAATGACAGTCAGATTAAGTAATGTTTGGAATATGATGAGAGAAAACACAACACCGTATTTGCAAGAACGCTACATTGCTGAGCACTGCCTACATACATACTTTGCCTTACATACCTACATTGCCTCACAGCAAGAAGGGTCCTGGGTTCAAGCGCCATGGTCTATAAGGGTGTTTTTGTGTAGACTTTGCATGTTCTTCCACATTCCAGGACGTGCACATTAGGCTAACTGGCTATTCCAAATTGCCTGTAGGCTGGATGTGCTCCTAGAGTTATTCAGCCTATAGTCTCTCTGGTGAAGAGAGATGCTTACAGTCCTTAGTTAGAACTACAGCTCAAGAATGAACGAACGGACACACTACACGGCATCTACTTGTTCCATAAATTTTTTATTTTTTTTAAAATGGCAGTCACATTAATCAGACATTTCTTATTATATGCAAACCAAATGACTGACAAGGTGTGTCTGTCGGTAGAATAAGTGACTGATTTGCCCCATGCTGTGAATCATAATGCACATTACCGTCACTAATTCAGAACTGACATTTTAGCTTGTGTTCATATTCTCAACTGAGCCATTACTTCACCAGAGCTGATTGTTATTATTGTACTTCTATGGACCATTACACTGGCGGCGGGCCTAATTAGGCTACATGTTGAAGGAGTGTGCCATAACTCCGAGATGTATTTAGAGTTCACTGATTTACTGCGATTTTGTAGAAATGAACGAGCAGAGAAGCTCAGGGAACCGAAAAATTTTGGGCGCAATCTTTTTTTTGCGGCAACCCGATAAGCATGATGGCATGCATTAAGATAAGGAAAGTGCTTAATGCTCTTTTTAAGGAAGCATCATTCTGTGTTACATCGCTAGCACCAGCCACTGAACAGCTCTCTAAATAGATGCAGGCAGAGCAGCAGACAAATTGGACCGTGTCAGTGAGGGGACTGGGGATAGAAACAGACAAATGAGGAGATGTGGGGAAGTGAAATAGGTGAGGTAGTGTACATCAGGGCTGGCCAGATGAAAAGCCATGGTCTAAAACACATGAACGCACATCTATTTTCACAAAGACAGAGGAACCCTAATGCTATCTGATTCTGACTATTGGTCCAAACGGCATATTAGAATACAAAAAGGGTGGAAATTGCTGCTTCTTTTAAATTCCAGCATCAGAAATTTACACCCCAGGAGGAAATTACTTCCATAACAAGGCTTACGATCGAAATTTCACCCGGATTTAAAGTCAACCATTACTTGCTTGTTGAGCATTTTTTTCCTATATCGAATAATAAATTGCTTGACACATTACAGAAGTTCATGGAACATTACCTTTATCATGACATCCTGATTCTCTGAATATATTCCTCATTTATTCATCATTAATTACTGCTTATTTCTGGTCATTGTCCATGACTGTCTCTTTGAAATAAACCATGGAAGGGTTGACAGTCCACTGCAGGCTATAGGTGCACCGCCGGTCACAAGATAAGACTCCGTATTGACACTGCTTTTATTTGCATCAGCAGTCAACCCCTTCACTATATTCAGATGACATATTTCTACATCTAAGCAATCATCCTTACCAGTTTTACAGATTCTTATTTTATAACTGGTTATAAAATAAATATGAACAAGAGCGTAATTATACCTCTTAATTCTGCTGCCCGCAAATCTCCTAAACCAACATGGTCGTTTCACCAAGCTGTCTGGGCTTCTGAACACCCAGTATGCTTTAACAAGTGCAACATTTAATCCATTCTCTCCTATTTTTATAACTACTGTACATGTAGGTAGTGAGAAAGACATAAACTGACTGTGTAATTTGTATCATAATAAATTAGTTACTTAATTTAGAGTGCAGAAACCAAGATGCAGTGTGGAGAAACAATTTGTGAAAATACTCTTTTTTTTATTATGTATTACAAATAAATCCAGTTTACACCCCAATGATGCTGAATTCCTCCAATCTGACTGGTCAGATGGTGTTGTGTAAGCTCTGTTAGTAGTCTTTTTTTAATGACTGAGAAACATAGTCCAACTGACAACCAATCACTGACAACCATAGTCCAACTGATGACCAATCACTGACAACCATAGTCCAACTGATGACCAATCACTGACAACCATAGTCCAATTGATGATCATAGTCCAACTGAAGACCAATCACTGACAAACAAAATCCAACTGACGGCCAATTACTGACATGTACCAACCGATGACCAATGAAAACCATAGATCAACCGATGATCAATTGCTTATAGCCATAGTAAAACTGACAACCAATCACTAAAAAGCGTCATCTACCACCTCCAACCACCTTCCTGACCAAATCATTGATCACTGTTCTGTTTGATCACTCTCACCTCATTATTATTTGTCAATAACTTGGGCCTAGAAATAGTCTTAATACCTGTTAAATAAACAGATAAAGTATGTCTCATCCTGTGCAAACAAATGTATGATCATTTATGCAAAAAATATTGAACTCGGTTTAAAATAAAATAAAAAAAACTAAAAAATATTGATTAAGTGGCAGATTGTGGTAAAAATCTTTGATAAATTAGGAAAGAACAGCAGCTCTTGGTAGCGGTCTCTTTCACCCTGTCTAGAATTAGATTTGGGTTATAATTATACCATTAATAAGCTGCATTAATAATTATGTCAATTAAAGGTCCTTACAAGGGAAGTAAGATAAAAGTGTATGTATTCCTGTTTGAAACTGACTGAGCATGATAAATAAAAATGAAGACGGGGAACATGTTGCCAAGCATAACACATTCTTTGCTCACTTTTGTATTCCAGGTGAAAGCCAGCAGCGACGACGCTGATATCAGTATGGAAGTGTAAGTAGAGCTGGTTCGATGTGCTGTTTAACAAGGCTGGCGCTGTAGTACCTGAAACACAAAATTAAAGCGAGGTTAACAGAGAAAACAAGCTGAAACACTTCAACAGCAGCATGAATGACAAAACCATTCTCTCCTGTTCAGCCCAAGGATGAGTGAATTAGCTAAATGCTGAAGTGCGGACAACAGATCAAGAGAGCAGGCGTAGGTGGGGGTGGGGGGGGGGGGGTGGGGTGTCATTGTTCTTATCATCTAACTGCAACTCTGTTTGGAGGTCATTCAAACAACAACAAAAAATAAATAAATAAAAGAGACAGAGGGAGAAAAAAAGGAATGAAAACTACCCCGACAGGCTCTAGGAACGAGGTTTGTCACTCGCCTTCCAATGCAATGAATAAAACTTTCATCTTGTGGTTCAAGGGGACTTTTATTTGCTTTGACTGGCCACATTTTTAATAGCAGGATACAGCCACTCTGTATAACAAATGAACAAATGGACTTATGATCTAAATTAATGAACTGTTACCTCCCAGAGTGTCAGAATTGGTTTAAACCCCTGTGAATTATATTGCACATGAGCACCTGGAGTTAGAATTATGAGGCTAGATGGAGGGTTTGCATACTTGTGACATAATTGTGTAGTGCATGCATGCATGGCCCTCCTTCTGTAATACATTATATGACCTGTTAGCTTTTTGCTATTCTGTCAGTTTTGCTTTATTTTAGACAAATGTTTGTGGCCCAAGTGTTTGGTTATATTTTACTCAGCAGAAAATCTGCGTTTATGCTGTGAACGAAATAAAATTACTCAGTCTTAAACAAGAGCTCCCATATATAGTGAACAAACAGTTTTCAGAATATGTAGTCATTAATTTAATATTAGGAATTCTGTAAAAAGAGGAAAAAACCTAGGCAAGAGTGATCATGCATTAGGAGCGAAAGTGACCGTATACATGCCATGCAACAAGTCATCAGTTACTCAATATATACAGTATACAAATACCTTTAAAAAAAAAAAAACTTCCTTCACTTGGGAGACATTAACATGGAAATTAACTCTGCACACATGATCCTCACAGTCTTATGCATTGCAAAGAAAACTATCCTTGTAAACTGGAAAACCAAAAATAATCTGTGTACTCAGCAGTTTAGGAACCTCTTATTAGATCACATCAGTACTGAGACAATGTCTGCCTCCTCAAAAAACCAGTTAGCTG
>JBCNYH010000027.1:6736863-6752282 GCA_039654325.1 Tandanus tandanus
ATTAGACCCATAACCCCCCCCTGGGAAAAGCAAATTTTTTTGGCACAAAATGTCAACCAGACTTCCATTCTTTTTGCTGGGGGGTTGGGAGGGAAAGGGGGGAAAAAAAAAAAAAAAAAAAAAAAAAAAAAAAAAAAAAAACAGTATTTAAATTATTTTTCTTTAAAAAGTATTAAAAGTACCCAAATTATATTTTGTTATTATACATAACATGTATTATTTGCCTAACCGCTTAATCCTATTATAGGCTGGAACCTATCTCAGGCGACACTGGAAGAAGGTGAGGAAACCAGAGTACCCCGAGGAAACCCACACAAGCACAGAGAGTACATGCAAACTCCAAACAGAAAAGTCCTCGCCAAGCCCAGGACTCGAACCCAGGACCTTCTTGCTGTGAGGTGGATCCCACCTTCACCATCCGATTTGTTTTTCCCCCTCAAGTGAATCTGCCTACAGTATTCACGTCCGCCTCGAAACTACTTGATTACTAGTGTTGTTTACTAGGTTGGCTACAAGGTTGGTTACAATCATGGGCGTCTGTGAGCTCATTCGTACGAGGCTCATTCCCTCCGAGTGTGTTAGGCCGCCCCCAAATACGCATGCGCAGCAGTTCGAAAAGAGGCGGGCGGCAGCATCGCATATCACGGAGGGGGTTGTGCTTGCTTATGCCCCTCCCTGGTCGGTGGTGGTCGTGTGATAGGGAAGGCAAAAAGTTGATGGGTGGGAATTGGAAACGACTAAATTAGGGAGAAAAATGGGGGAAAAAATAAAAATAAAATAAAATAAAAAATTAGTTTGTATTTGTGTTCAGCAGATTCTTATCCACATGTTTTATAGCTTAAAACAAAGAAGTGGATAAAAATGTGACCAAATACAACAGAACGCTGTATAGAAATATTTTAGCATATATTCAAAATAGTGTAGCCAGTCTTCACTTCTTATAACACGTATAAACATGCACCCGCAATATTGAGACACAAGAAAGAAGGTTCTGTCTGCATTCACAAATGTATCAGTCTCACCAAGCTATGATTCTCTCTGATGTTCTTTCGAATGTTTGTTAGGGGATTTGAATATTGTACTGAAATTGTGTGTCAGTAGGCAGACACCAAAGGTAACAACAGTATTCGGTTACTTGCAATGAACTTGAAATGAATAAAAACATTGGCATTATTTTAATTAGACAAATCAAGCATGTGCTAAAATAGCCTACATCATGCACCATTATGATTTTATGACCTCCTTTATGTGTTTTTAATTTGTCTGCATGAGTAACTACTGGAGCATGCTATAAAAAAAAAAATCAAATGCACAATAATAGTGTATGCTGGATCAAGTGCTAGATTACTGACTATTAAATAATGTGAATGGAAACCATATTGTTCAATTCATTTTGCAGGGATTAATATACTGGCAATATATGAGACGCCGATTCGGTATTACACGGAGTACATTTGACAGCAAAAAGGTAAAATGAACGATAATTTCCTTGTTTAGTCTGCATTTTCTATCCCTTATTGTTTTGGTGCTTCAAGGCAAGTGCTTGTGTTTAAACCTGATGCTTGAGACACTGTTGGAAAATCCTATCTTTGATGTTTCTACACAAGAAGAAATCTTTGTTGCCTCTAAGGCATGAACTGCATGCAGGTAATTTACATAATCTGAATGGAAAGCCCAGAAAACAAACTTGTTAGCCATCTTTGAATATGCATTAAATACTAATGTACCTTTTGGACTTTTGTAGCCAAATCTGAACACAGCTCCTTAAAATTGGCATGGAGTTAAAAACAAACAAAACTAAACCATTTTATCTTTTTCTCACTCACTGCAATATCTTTAATCACAGCATGACTTGAGAATGGCTTTGTGATCACAGAGTCTAATAATGGCTAAACAATGCCTTTTCAGTTGCATATATTGCCCAGTTTACAGCCTTTAATGGCCTGAGTCATGCTTTTCCCTCCAGTAGTAGGCATGTATTGGTCCTAGTGCATTACACTGATGACTGAAGCGGGAAGGGGGGAGGGGGGGAACGCTCCTTTGCGCATGAATGACCTGACTAATAATTTCTAGATGAGGTTTGACAGGGCCGATAGAGCTCCGTCCAGTGTCTATCTATTCAGCACATCTTCATTTCCATGAGCGAGACAGCAATCTACTGCATTCTTATACCTGTCAGATGAGTGTGTGATGGGCCTAAATAGATTTTGCCGGATTGAATATGGTGCATTTAGGGAACTGCATTACTTTGGCTGCCAGCAGCAATTGTAATGACAGAGAAATTTCTCATAGGAAATATCTCTGTTAGTGATGCATAGATTTAGTGTGTGTGTGTGTGTGTGTGTGTTCCATGTGATGGGTGAGGAGCATTCTTCCTATCTGTAATACTTCACTAATGCATACCAACTAACATGCACTAATCCTTAGCACAAATATTCCTTAACACAAACTATTTAAGTAACTTGGGACAATTTACAATTTGCAGTGCATAGCATTACCACAAACATGATCCAAAACATTTCATAAATCAAACCATTTTTGTGGTAAAAAGGAACAGGTAAGGCGTAATTTATATTTGGCATCGGCATGAGTTAAGAACACTGTAATATAAATGGTACGCTTCATAACACAGATGACTTGAATATTGGGTCTCATTTATCCGACTGGATACAAATCATTTTATTAAAGGAAATCGGTCACATTAACCTTGCCCGAGCACAGAACACATCAAACCATGCCTAAGTCGACCACAACGCACACACACCAAAGTACTTACATGAACTTCCCCCAGTCCTGCAGAAATGATGCACTGCACATGAATGGTGCCCCATGTAACACTACCACACACCCACTTAAGGTCAGACCCCTTTCCATATATGCTAAAGCGCTCTGTAGCATGTTTTTCATTTTTCCTTACAGGAACACAATAATTTAGTTAATTACGAATATTGTTAATGTGGGTGTGTTAAGGCACCCAAGTCTTGGACACTCGAACACTCAAGGTGTCCTTTTCATTCATTAGATCAGATTTTTTTACATTTCGAGACTGATTGCCTTTTACATAAAACTGTTTGTATCATACCCGTGCTCCTGCATGTGTGTAAATTTCTGCGAAAGAAGACCAGCAATATAAACCTTGATTAAGTGGCATTAAATTATATAACAAGCAATGGCTTACTGTACCCCCAGTAACAACTTTTATTAATCAAGCAATCGCATCTTTTTATAATTAAAAATCTTATGCCACATTATGTGCTTCAATGCGATTTACAAATGCAGTCCTTAAAACAGGAAAAGTGGATTCAGACACACCCTAAATACATTTACACCACGCACTTTAGTGTGTGTGCTTCTATCATTAAAATAGAGCCCAATGAGATTTAATCAGCTATTCAGATACGACTTCGATGGCTGTTAATGCATATACTTCATTATTTCACTAATGCACTGATGACTAGCGCAGGTACAGTACTGTGGGAAAAGCCTTATACACCGCATTTTATTTAGTATAAAAATCTATAGTAAAGTTTATGTTTTGAATTGTATATTAGTGAGTAAGCACAAAAACGAATTTTAAATTTTTTTTCAAGAAAAAATTAAGAGACCACTTTTCTGACAAAAACATGAAGGCTGCAGGGTTTTACATGTAATCAACCAAATATTGACTCTTTCATTAATTTGTTTTTATTGTCCTTCAGGGAATCTTTCATGTATAAACATTTAATATAATTATTCCTAATATAAATATTTAGGGACTGCCTTAAAGCGGAGCTCCGAAAATGTTTGCATTTATTTTCAGTATAGAAACAGCCATCATGTAATTTACGGTCTTTTCAATGGTATTCGAAAACTTTTTTCTTCTCAATTAGAAAAAAACACTGACTAAACAAGATAATTCTCTGCAAACTCAGTGCTGATGGGGTATATACTTATATGTTTGTGTATCTTTTTCCTAAGATGTTGCACATGTTTCCCTGTAGAACAGACTCCTGTCACGTGGTTGGTGTGATGGCAAAAGTTTTGTTTGACCAGATTGCTGCCTCAAAACAAGCATTTTTTGCAACCCATTGATAAACTGTTTGCCTTAGTCTTTAGAGTACCTGGTCCTGACCCTCATGAGCTACTTGAGACTATATACTCAGAGCTTTTTTTTTAAAAAAAAACATGTTATAGGTGTTCCCTGATCATTTGCCAAATGACTAATGAGAAATGACTGAATGGAAATATAATGTAATTGCTGCAAGCTGTCAGTTTATAAGTTGTGCTACATTCCACACCTAATTCCATTAAAGACCATGCACATTTATAAAGCACATAATTTATTGCCATTATTTAGCTTGAGGGTTCTGAGCGAATTATCAGAGGTGGCTGGAAAATTGTTTAATACTGATTCAGTAGTGGCGAAGCGCTTCCAGTTGTGGCAGTTAAATGTACACTACATCTCTGTATAAGGGTCCATGATGAAGAACACCCTGTATGTATTATGGATTGTAGTAATATGCATTCTGTGGGAATGTGAACAAAGTACATGGGGACATGGTAATTCATCGCTAGCTCATTTTTCAGTAAAATTGGCAGGATCCCTCCAAACTGCCTTCATGGAGAAGAATTACAGCCATACATTATAGATTTTGTAGAATCCGCCTTTAATATAGAGTCTAGCTTTAATGGGAGAAAAAATGCCGCTTGTACACATTAATATAATTACGTACACGTCCCACAACCTTTAAGTACATATAAATTGTTAAAGTCACCTAAAAGAAAAAATATGCAGGGGAATAAAGGTAAGGGGGGAAACCTTTCATGACTGTAACTGAATTGTTAAATGATGAGCAACAATTAGTCCTGCATGATTACAAAGAGAATGAGAGACAGGAACACAAAATATACCCGGCACTTTAATTAACAATATCATCAATTGGGAATTTGGGACTGCAGGGACAATAAAAACGAAGGCTTTTGACAGAACAGACAAATCCTAAACATAAGGGTGAGTTGTTTGAATCTGGCCTCAAGACTTCATCCATAATGCCTCTTGATTCCTTGATACCATGTGTTTGCCATACTTGTAATGGCTCTGGGACAGTATAATTTGCACCACTGAGTTCCAGATGCTGAGAAATATGAAACTTTCTGAGCTTCTGCAATCACAGGGACGTGTCGGTTGAATTTGCTGGGCACTTTCCAAAGTGGTTGATGACCTTTCGCTCGTGTCTTGCTGTGCCAGAGTCGAGTACAGACATGTTGAAAGTGGTGCTGCAGGACTAGCCACAATTCACTCCAGCTGGAGGACACTGGGAAAAAGATTATACCTCCCACCTCTTAGGGGGGATCTGAGTCTCTCTTTTCACTGCTGTTATTAGCAATATGCTTTGTTCGTTTTTGGTATATAGATAAGCCGTATATTTGGGTAATCTGCAACAACTGTTTTTTTATTAATGCACACATACATATGCACCAAGACATTAAGACATTACAGAGATCCTTTAGGTTCTGTAAGTTGCAAGGTGGGGCCACCATGGATTGGAATTACTTGTTTAATACGTCCCACGGATTCACTGTATTTGGATAAATGGAATATACACTTAGGGCACTTGGCAGAAGCCCTTAACTAGAGTGACTTACAATGTATTTCCTTATTTTTTAAATCTCATTTATTAAACCGATCAGCTGGAGGTTAAGGGTCTAGCTCAGAGGTCCAGCATTTTCACTCTGGATCATGACCATCTGATCTACCATTACCATCGCCCACATGGCCAACAGTCTGTGGCCGAGTCAAGACCTTAAACCCTTGGTCTATTCCTGAACAATTTGCAGTGTGGCAGGCCACATACTGCTGAACGAGGCCACCACCTTTAGGGAATTCCACTGCCATGACAGGTGTTCTTGTTTTGCAACAACATTTAGGTAGGTGGTACATGTTAAAGTAAAAGCCACATGAACGCTAGGACCCAATATTTCCAAGCAGAACACTGCCCATACAATTCCACTGCCTTCACAGGCTGGTGGTCTTCTCATAGTGCATCCTGGTGCCATCTCTTCCCCAGGTGAGTAACTCAAATGCACCCAGCTGTCCACATAATGTAAAGCATGACTTATCAGAACAGGCCATCTTCTTCCATTGCCCCATGGTCCAGTTCTGATGCTACTGTGCCCATTGTAGGCATTTTTTAGCAGAAGAGGGGGGTCAGCGGGTTATACTGCCCCTGAATATGTATGTGCAGCAGCTCAAAAAGATATCAAACATCACATGTGTCGGAGGAAATACGTGATCGCTCTTGCCCCTTCCTGGTTAATGGTGGTCATGTGATAGGGAGGCATATTTGACAGGTGGGAATTGGCTATGATTAAAATTAAGGTAGAAAAATGGAGAAGCTTCTCACTGCATCACTTAAGGTAGAAATAATTGCTGGCAGCTGAATCATACTCATCACTGCAGTAATTATTGAATCAAAAGCACACACTTGTCTAATTATTTAATTTTTCATGAAAATATTAGGGCTGTTTTCCACATCAGTCATATATATTTAAAAAAATAGTTCAAGTCAAGTATTGCCTTCCCTATGACATGACCACCACCAACCAGGGAGGGGCGTAAGCATACACACGCTCCCTCTGTGACATGCGATGCTGCCTCCCGCTTCTTTATGAACTGCTGTGCATGCGTATTTGGGGGCGGCCTAACACACTTGGAGGGAAAGCCCTATCCGCCCCCTCATACGATTGAGCTCAAAGATGCCCATGAATGGCTAGTGATCTTTGTGAATGACAGGGAAGTGAGCGTATGCCATCCCTCCTTCCCCTGAGAGCTCAGTAAAATAGCTCCCGATCACAGATGGCTGTGGAATCAACCTGGATTTGAACTTGCGATCTCTGGGTTGATAGCCATGCACCTTGTCGATGCGCTACTCAGGAGGTTTTTTTATTTTATTTTTACCATGCTATTATATTTTCATGATGGATTTTAATTACAATTATTTATTAAATAATACTTAATAAGTAACCCATTATAATGTATTCTTATAATGTATCCTTTTATGTATTCTTATAACCAACTACATCATTTTATCTAGATTGTTGTTAATTGGTTGGGAATCACAGCTGGTAATGCTGAATGAATGTTTCTGTAAATTTTATCCAATGTACTATTAAATAGATTTTAAACATACTTTATGTCTATATTTAATGAAATTAGTAACAGAGACTTTAATCGCATCCTACACAACAATCAAAATTTTCAGTCTTTCGATTACAAGGACACAGATGTTTAGTTGTGATAATCCTGTGGCTATAATTAATCGGGATGACAAAAAAGCACCACGAGTTGCCAGTCGGACCCCAAACAGTCCCCAGAGCTGATACTGTTGTTCGTCCAACTTCTAAATGAGGGCATTCATCTGTCATGTCAGAGATGGCACAGAGACAGCCTTGGCCTGATCTCAACCTCAATCCTGCCCTATTTTCAAGTGAATAAAATCAGTAGAAGAGATTGAGGTTTGAGTTTTAATGTGACATTAAAAGAGCCTGGAAGAACAACACACCATGGAGACACCATGTGAGAGCTGCTGTCAGCCTAATAGGCTAACTATTGCAATTAAAGACTAAAAAAGTGCTTAATGAGAAACCTACTCACCTGAAAAACTGCCGAGTTTTGGCGCAGTCATGTCGCCGCCATCATAGATCTCTAAGGAATCCCAGTTATGCTCGGTGGCAAAGCTCATGACTTGGATCTGGAAGAAACCAGGGGTGAATGGGTTACTTTTTACATGCAGACAACTAAGAACTAATGATATTTAGCGACATTTTAATTAAAAGAGCTCTCATTTCATAACACGCCTCGTATAAAAAGATGCCAGCAATGCCTCATAAAGGATTAGAAGCAAACAAATTTCAGTTCTGCATATTTTGTACTTAGCCCTTGTTGAATATTCATCAGAACGAGCTTGCGCATCATTTTCTCATCCTGCTAAATCTCGGTGCAATTGCATAATATTCACATGCTATCTCCTGTGCTGCTATCGGCACAAGACTTTTTCCCCCCACTACTCTAAAATTAGCTTGTATAATTCAGCCTGCTTGCAATGGGGTGAAATGTGTTTCCGGACAAAATGTGTTCCAGTCTGCTGTGTCGTCGGCTCTGGCTTATTGCTTTTGATGAGCTCCTGTGCTTTTTTTATTTGTTTTTTTTTTTAACCCCTTTTCCTTTTCCCGCCACTTGCCTGAATCCCGGCTCCTTCAGTGACGCTGATTCTCCACACACAGTTCAAGCTGTTCCCATAGGGCTCGGGGAAGCCGGGGGAGAGGATAGTGCCTCGTCTTTCTGTCATATTCCCACTGCACGGAACTGTGGGAGGAAAAGAGCTCAGCATAGTGAGACACGATTCCCACCTTTTTTTTTCCCACACAGGATGCTCGAACTGTTCTTACTCGGGCCCTGCTTAAAATATCATCCACCCATGCAAAAAATGTCTTTCAATGGAAATGTCTATTTTACTGAAGAATGTCAGTGAATCACCCCCCCCCCCCCTTTTTTTTTTTTTCCAGACAGACATGAAGGCAGCATTTGTCACAGAATTCATTAATTTAAGCAAACGATGCATATTTCATGAGATACTACAATGTGCCATTGGGAAAATTACCCTCAGACCAGCTCAAGAGCTAAAAGAAAAAAAAATTCCCAAATCATGTTATCAGATAAGTCTGACAGAAAGAACTGAATGAAATTCTAAAACATAGACCTGGAGCTATGTGGAAATGACCCAGAACTTTACGGTATACTTTAGGAAAGGCTCTAAGCTAAGAAATATAACTCAGTGGGGCTGCTGTGATAAATCCGAGTAAATACTGCTTTTTTGCCCTTAAGCCAAAAATGTAAGCCAAAGAGTTGTTGTCCAGGTTGCTTGGTTAAAACATCTGCAAATCGTGTGCATGGCTGGGGTTGGTTCTCTAAAAGGTTATGATACTTCATTCACAATTTCTTTGATAGTTTGTTACATTTTAAGAAACAGTCCACTTGTTTTTACTTAGCATATCCCAGATGCCTTTGAATTCTGGCACAAAGATGAAGTGGTAAAAGCACAGGGTCAGTTCTCCCAGAGCACATTAGGGTTTAGAGGTTAAGTCCCTCACTAAATGGCAGATAACTCTGAGAATTAGGCCATGGATCAGGTTGCGAATGTCAATCCCACACAGAGATTACAAGTTCAAACTACCATATGCATCCCCATCATGCCCATCTCCTTTCAATTTTTCGAATAAACTATAAACAAAGCAAAATAAATAAATAAAAAAACAGGACAAAGCTTACCTATGCAACTGGGGATGGTGTCGTTCCATTGTGCCAACGCATTGGGTACAGAGTGGCACTTAATGGCTTTGGATCCCTGTAGCAGGTATCCCGGGCTGCACTCGAATCGAACAATGGAGCCGGCGGAGAATTCCGAACCAATACGCCTGCCGTATCTGGGCTCGGGGATGGAACTGCATTGGGTGTCACTGGTGCGTGGAACCGCTAGACAGGTGCAAATGGATTTCTAATCAAAACAGTGCAGATGTGCCTAGAGGCACCCTGTCCACGCAGGAAAGCCTCCTTTATTTGCAGTGCTTTTCAGAGCTGTGTTATTGTAATGAGAAATACCAAAAAATGCATAATGAATCATTGTAAATGGTTAGAATAAATATCCCTTTAAACCTTGGAGAAGTTTAAATTCAAGCATGTTAGCTCAATTTTAGTTCATTAATGTTACCTAAATTTGAATATGACAGTGATGCACAAGCAAGGTGCACCTCAGTGCCCTGACTGTCAAAGTATTCCTCACATGCTGCTGTCCGTTCAATACCACGTTCCATAAAACAGTGAAAAGTGACAAACTGAGCACAGTACGTGATCCAGTGAAATGTTCCCACTAAACATCCCTTACTATATCAGTACCTTTTAATGAATTAACTGACAAAGCCAGCATAAAAAAAAATACATGGATCATATGTCGTCTTTATCTTTTTATAACCAGAGGCAAAAATGGCTTGACATGTTCTTCCTCAGCCATTTATCTATACATTTATACATTAATAACTGCAGTGTGGACCCCACCTAAATTACCATCAAAAAACAAACAAATAAATAAATAGAAATCACCAGTAATTTCATAATTTTCATAATGGTGTTATATATATATATATATATATATATATATATATATATATATATATATTTATTTGTTTGTTTTTTGCCGTTTTTTTTTTTTTTTTTGAATACCCACCCCTAGGGGCAATTTGGAACAGCTTACCTAATCTGTCTTTGCAATTTGGGAGGAAACCGGAGTATTCCGTGGAAATCCACACAAGCACAGGAAGAACATGCAAACTCCACACAGAAATGGCCGAGCTCAGGACCTTCTTGCTGTGAGGTGGACATGCTAACAACTAAGCCACCGTGCCGCACGTCCGCCTCACAGAAAGCTGGTCGCACAAACAAATATTTACACAAATTAGGGGTGTAAAATTTGTATCCATACTACTTCTCCTACTACTACCACCACCAACAACATCAATAGTAACAACAACAATAATAATAATCAATTACAGCCCTAAAACTAATAAATAAATGAATTTATTTATTTATTTTCAATCTATGTTAGGTAAAAGTTAAATAAGTTGCTCAGCTCAAACAGAACATAGCTGAAATAGATGTGATACCAGAGAGTGATGCATTCAAAATCAGAAGCACACACACACATTGTGTTTCCTGAAGACCAACCTGTTCATGAGATATGAAGATGTGCATACCTTGGTAAACAAAATGGAATCCCCTGGCGGAAGAGCCACTCCTGGCAGTGAACCTCAGTATGATCTGGTTTGAAGTAGCCAAAGGCAAGGTTTCACCTGCAATACAGAGTTATGCCAAATAATCACATTTAACTCCCTGAGAGTGGCACGTGGCAGTAAATGTCCTGTAATAAACCACACTGAGTCACTATATAAGATGGAGCTACTATATAAGACGGATGGCTTAATAACCAAACTGTCCCTTCTGGACATGCTGAAAGGTGGTGGAAAGAGGGAGCTGTGGAGAAGGAGAGCTTGTACGTCTAGATTAATAGCTAAAGGAAACAATGGTCTCTCTCCCGGGCAAAAAACCCCCCCTAAGCCATGGACATCGAACCAACATAGTTTCCTCATTATAACTGCAGTCTGGCATTTCTGTTTCGTTAGATATTTTCATTTTACTCAGTGCTTATTCTACCTTTAATATATGACAGTATAAAATTTATTGAGTAAACTCCAATTGATAATGTTTAGTTTTTAGTATTTTGTATTTGATACCTTTAAAACTTGGCTTAAAAAGTTACCACGTAGAAATAATTATTCATAAAGCCATGTAATTCTGTCACATCTCTCCGGCTACAATAATCTATCACAATTACAGCATTCTCTTTGTTATGCTAGCTCTAAACTTATAGTATTATACCTCCACACATGGTGTAACACTGTACTTGCACACTAATCAAATATAATGACACATGAAGCCAGTAACAACCAACTAGGTGACATCCATTATTCTTAAAGAATATTAAATTTGTCTATTACTCTAAGGAAACAGGGATTTTAAAATATCGTGTTTTGTAGTACTTTTTTCACATGGTTCCGTGTAGTACATACTAAACATTTATGCACCTCAGGCTCTGTGGAAGTTACTGAGTTGATATCCACCTCACATTTAGTGAATAATTGTTAATTATTAAGACACATAACAGGTTTAAAATATATTATATAACACATTCCAGAACATCACATGATAATTTCAGTAACGTCTGAAGTCTGAGAAGAACCTCAGTGTTAGCATAGCCTACATCAGGCAGTAGCGGCATTCAATTTTAAACTGGCTGGAATTTGATGTTTTATTAAATGTTTTTGGCAGAACTGTTGATAATTCCTAGAGAATATTCTTATTAAATACAACCAAACTGACCTAGTCGAAGAGAAATCTTTATTTTTTAATCAATCACCAGAAATTTTAGGCAAAAAGATTTTTTAAAAGAGAGACGTACAAATGATCATCACTAAAAGAGACAATGGATGACCTGCAAATGTTAGTGACCGAAACAAAGAAACAAGTGAATCTTGTGGCCAAAAAAAAGAAAAATACCAATTTAATAATGTCATAAGATTTGCTTAAATCATGCCAAAATATTTATATTATTACAGTCTTATTATTGTCACCTTCATTACATACAAGTTTAAAGGTCTTGAAAGTATATTAGAGCCGACCCAAACTCCCACTAGATTCCAGATGTGCCTGAAAATATTCCAAGAACTAATGTTTTCTCTTAAGCCATTAAAAAACATATAAAATACATTTCTGTGATGCTAATGATGAGCAACATGCTCAGTGGAACCTGCAGGGTTAACGACTGTAGCATGAAAAGACGGGACTGGCAGGATTTCTGGCCCGCTGGGCTCAAAGGCTGAGACAGAATTTACAGCACATCTTTGAGGGATTATATTGTTGCACGGTGAACCATAAAAAAGAAGAAAGCATCAAAGTGCCATAGAGATAGTTTATGTCCAATGGCCTTCATCAATCCTCGGAAGAATCTGGAATTAAGGGCAATTTCTTTCGAGGCATTCTACTACCTACAGACATTAACGGCAAACTCTGTAATAAAGCCACATGGCACTACGCCTAAAATACACACTCAATTGAAATGCAAAATAAACAGTGCAAAAATAAAATAAGGAAAACCTAATTAATTAAATCAAGAAAAAAAAACATTACTGTCAAAATTTTAATGTAAATAACAAACTAATAAATTGTTCCTGGAGGTGGCTTCGAATGATCAATTGCTGACAACTGTGCAGTTCAAAAAGAAAGCATGCCAAGCTGCAAAGAAATTAAAATGATTAGAAAAGACATGGTTAAGAAGTGCCCCCGCAGTGCCCATCTTTTCCTTCCCGAATAAAGTCATTAAGCCTCATTCATGACTCCCTTTCCTGCTAAATTGCACACACTTAATTGTATTCCCTGCTTAGTGCAAAGGCTGTATATGCCGGCTCATTTTTTCACCCCCTCCTCCCAATCACCATCACCATCCCCATCCCCATCCCTCGAAGGATTTGTGCATTTCAAAGCAAACCCAAATCAACAACAAATGCTGAAGACAAGGTAAAGCTATTACTTACCAGAATGAGAGCCAGCTAGGGAGCTCAGCAGCCTGGCATTGTGATTTGGCCCATCAAACAGTTCGACTGAGTCATTCATCGCTGTCTGGAAATAGGCAAACTGCCCGAAGACCACTGAGGAGAAGAAATAAAATGGGCAGAGCGCATCATTGTTATATGCACTACAGGAGAGAGCTACACCTAAATAAAGTGTGCAGACATATTATTAATTTCACCGCATACACACATCCCTCAGGCAGGTGACTTTATGTGTGAATAAATGTTCATCCTGCACACTGAGCTCATCCATCTATGTCACAGGCGTTAGACTGTACTCTCCGCTCTGCTAATGCTCCTGATCAAGTCAGATATTTGCATTATCTCATTGTATTGTTTTTCTCATGTGTACAGTCCGTTAGTCTAGGAAGATATCTTTTACTCCCCGTTTGTGTGTTCGTTATCAGGATTATGCAAAAAGTTAAGTGTGGATATTCATGAAATTTCTATCAGAAATGGGGTTTTGGACAAGGAAGGCTCTACTTCATGTCGGAGATGATCCAGATCAAATTCTGGTTCCAGGATTTTTTTATATGATTCTTTACTATTTTGAGATTTTGACGATTTTTGGAAGTCTGGTATTACAGCAGGCCCAGCAGGGATATTTATTTATGTATTTATTTATTTATTTGACTTGGCAGAGGGTTGCGCTCCCTGAGTATTTTTGTTTAATCATATTTCAGAAACTTGTATAAATGTGTGAACGCGTGTGTGCATGAGGTTCTGTATTCCTGGCAATGGGTGATAGACTCTGAAACCCTCGTGACTTAGAGCTGAAGATAAATAAAAATACTTGATACATATTATTTAAAAACGATCGTTAAATGAAAAAATATTTTGATTGTTTAAAAAAATCCTCATGGTTAGTTCCACTCATTTCAACCAAGAACAGAAATCTGAGGCCACACTACACATCGCTTCACCAAGACTGGGCAGTTGGAGCTTTAAAAAAAATAAAATAAATAAAAATAAAAACAACAAAAAAAAATCATAACTGGCTTCTTTTCCAATCTTCAGCTGTCCAGTTTTTCAGTGAGTTTTCATGCTGTACCCAGTGTGGCGTCAGATTTCTTTTTATCAGCTGATAGTCTTGGAAGCCGATGCACTCTGCTGCTGCTGTAACCTATTTTGTGCACTCTGGGATGTGTTTTTTGCTCATCACTATATAAAGAAAACTAAAGCAAAGTAAAATAAGATTCTTATAGTTTAGCATTGCATATTTCATCAATTACAGTGGTAGGTCAGGTGAGCTCTGTGTGCAGAGCATAAACACTGTCTAACGGTGTCTTTTTAAACTCATTCAATTTTCTGCTATATAGTATGAAGTATATACAGTTTTACGCTTCTACTTCAAGTGACTGACAAACTGTTGCTGTCTGTCATTTTCAGGATGATGTTCAGGATGATGTTTTTTTTAGCCCGAAATAGCAGTCCAATCAGATTGTACCATTCATGTTTAACATGTACTTGTGTATTGTTTATATTGGGAAATATTTAACATTTACAAGGAAATTTAAACCAAGCTTAATAAAAGCTTGCGTGCATAGTTTGGCTGTTTCTATTAACACTCTGTTTCATGAACCTTTGTGTAGAACCTAAAAAAAACAGCAATTACCCGGCACACGGGGGGCACCACCATCATACTAAAAGTAGCGAAGAGTCATGTGATCACCCCATGTTTTTATTAGTAACACACTTACATTTACGACGATTGGCAGACACCCTTATCCAGAGCGACTTACTTTTTTTTTTTTTTTTATAAAACTGAGCAATTGAGGGCTGAAGACCTTGCTCAAGGATGCAACATTGGCAGCTTGATGGTATTGGGACTTAAACGCCTAACCTTTTGATCAGTAACCCAGAGCCTTAGCCACCTGAGCCACCACTGCTCAACACGGAACTCATTTGCATAGGAATACATGGCGGTGTATTTTCTTTTATATGTACGAGCACATGCTTTTTTTTATGAATGTAAATGGAAGCGTGTATGATTTCTATTTGTGCCTAGTATTTTTTTTTTTTAGAAGTTCATTTGTTTAAATCTGATTTGTTCATTTAATATATGTATATTGTTATTATCTCTCAAGATACCGAGAGATACCGACTAGATATAGTTGGGCTCTGGAACTACCCTTCTCGAGAGGGGCTGGACCTTATTTTATTCTGGAGTTGCTCATGGGGAGAGGCGGCGAGCCGGTGTGGGC
>JBCNYH010000027.1:6752382-6764406 GCA_039654325.1 Tandanus tandanus
GACCTCACTGCTTAGGCTGCTGCCCCCGCGACCCGACCCCAGAAGAAGCGGAAGAAGATGAATGAATGAATGAATATTGTTATTATTGTCATTATCTTGCCTTACATAAACTGGAAAATTCACATCCTATTCTCGGGATTTTCGCACTCTCGTCAGAGTGAAACAGCAGCCTTTTCAAACTGGCTAATGCAAACTATTAAATGGATTTTAACAGATTGCAGCTTCGAAACTGTAAGTAAAAACCACCAGATGATGAAAATATGCATATGCTCATGGGTAGCAGGACAGTTTGAAAGGCTTGCCTTTCATTTTACTTTAAGGAAGGAGACTCCAGTGTCAGCACTTTGTAACAGTCAGAAAGTTAGATGTACTAAAACACTTCAGATCATGCTGTCCTTCGTCCCGGATAATTTTCCTATTTTCCTTACTTGTAGTGTGGATGCCTATATGTCACCATTTTGTATGCGTTACCCATGTTCATATCTCTCTAGCATCATCACTGCACCTGTAATGTAAGTGTTCACTCTGCAGGGAGCTGTGCATTGCCCTTGGTCCCCAGCCAAGGCTTAGGTGATGCAAAGCTGTCAGGAGTGCCAGGGGTCATGCACTGCATGCTGGGAAGAGGGAGGCGGCCAATTACTGGTACAGGGTAAGTGTCAGGGCAGCCGATGTGAGACACGACCAGGCAGGGAGCCACCAAGCGACCCAACTCTATTATCTGCTCTTTAATTAGATGTTTGCCCTTGTCTTCTGTGTGAGCCTGAGGGAAAACTCACACTGATTCTATGTAAATATCAGAGCTGGAGGATTTCTTCAATGCCTCCAGGTTCATCCCACGCAGCAGCCAGAGCTTTCCATTTCACACTCTATCAACATGATTGAAGATTTTTTCAGTGTTTGATTTGTTCTTTTTTTTGTACTGGAATCACTTAAGTGTAGCTGATTTAGATGGTAAAACGTAAAGACACCAAGTCTATAAAGTTGACCTCCTAAACTTAATGAACCTGGGATGCTAATATTATCCTAATTGCGTACACTGTGGTATATCATCCAATTAAGGATTCTGGGATGTCTGGAGGATCTAATACAGGACATTTAACACATAAAACAGTGTGATACAGCCTCTTAAAATCATCCTGCACATGACAATGATTATATTACAAACATATTAACATCCAACAGGTATATGGCTTAATTTAGAACAGACACAACAGCCTAGGACGTTCCAGATGGTGCCACTTAACATGCCTTATAGAATAAATGGCTGTTTTGTATGCACTGCTCCACCACTCTCATTACACCTGTAATGTAAAGGTTCACTCAGCAGGGAGCTGTGCATTTATGTGATGTACTTACCAGTGGATATCCTACTGACCCACAGATAAACAATTTCTGCTTTTATATCAATACAACTGTGCGACTAAACTACTTCTGCTGCTACTACTAATAATAATAGTAATAAATTGTATCTTTAATTCTGCACTTTATACATGTGGTGGCCAAATGTGCTATACAACCGGGTAGAAAATAAAATTAATAATACATAAAAATAAGCTATCCATCCATTCACCCAACCACCTATCTTTCCTTCTAACCATACACTTACTCATCCTTCCATCCATCCACCAATTATTTCATCAATCCATCCACCCACCAATTATTTCATCCATCCATCCATCCACCAATTAATTAATCTATCCATCTGCCCACCTAACCACCAATCCATCCAAGAACATACTGATCAACTGGGATTAGAAAAAGTCCACGCAATCTTTGACTGACCAGTTCTTTCGCTCACAGCAGTGGAACACGATTTCTGCTGTTGTAGCCTATCAGCCTCAGGGTTTGGTGTGCTGCCTTGAGATGCTTTTCTGCTTGTCATAGTTGTTCGGAGGTGTTATTTTAGTTAACGGAGCTATCCTGTCCCTTCTCCTCTTCTCTCTGTCATAAACAAGACATTTTGGCCAGGAGAACTATGGCTCACTTGATTTTTCTTCTTCTTTTCTTTCTTTTCTTTCCCTTCAAATCACTCTTGCTAAACTCTGTGAAAAATCCCAGGAGATCAGCCATTTCCAACTTCTAAATCCAGTCTGCCTGGCAATAACAATGCCAGGGGCAAAATTACCCTGATCAAATTTCTTTTGCACATTCTAATTTTTGAAGTGAATATTAACAGAATCGCTATCTACATGATTTTACGTATGGTGTTTCATATGATTGGCTGATTGGCTACTTGCATCAATGAGCAGGGGTACATATTAAAGGAATACTCTTAAAAAATACTTGAAAGGAAAACTTCTGGATTATTTTAACCAAGGCCTTATTTTCTATTATTTTTTTATTTAATTTTTTTTGTTTAAATTTTTACTAGAGCCAAAAACAAACAAGCCAAAAAAATCCAGTATTGATTTATAATGCTATAACTTGCAGGCCCTAAAAGGGAAATACACTGTACCCTTATGGGGCAAACAACTGGTTAAAAGTAAACTGCTTGTTTTCACCACTGGCAGGCTCAGTGTTATGGAGATAATTCCTACAGAGATGCACCTGTTCCTGTTAACCTTTGAAAATGGTTTCACTCATAAAACAATGTTTCAATCATTGTTTTATCTTTCTCTGGTCTTTGTGACGTGATGCGCCATTCAGTGCATGTAGCCAAATATTATATAGGGACAGTTTTATGATGTTGAATGGATGAATGGTGAATGCAAAATTCATAAAAAGATCCATTTTCAAAGTAATACCAAAAGCTTCTTTGTTACTTTGGAAACTGCCTTCTTCATGAATTCTGTGTGACTACTTGCCCCATATGGTTACATACTGTTCTGCGGTTGCCAGTTAAAGCATTCTAAATCAATAATGGAACGATTTGGATTTTTTATCTACCTGGTAAAAAATATAACCCAAAGACAGAAAAATCTTGAAGCTGTTCTTTAATGTGGCTGGTGAGGGTAGGCAGTAATTGACACTACCTACATTAGAGACCAGTATCCGATTAAAACATTTCAAAAATAAAACATTATTTTTGTAATTGTTTCAGCACCTGAAGGAAAATGTATATGTATTCATGAAATGAAACAGCTCAGTTGGTAAGACCAAAATAAGATAAGCTAGCTCAAAATCCTTTATTTACTCACCAAACTCTCCGGAGACAGAGATGAAGTAGGAGCATGTCTGGCCTGTGGTGTAATTGTGTGGATAGTTTGGAGAGAGCACAACTCCCTCTGATCCTGTGTACTGTCCGCCGCATGGAGCTGAGAAAAGAATCAGATCCCTGTGTTAAGCACTCAGCAGATCACTGTGCAATTCACACAATTAAGAATCCCTGCATGTCTACAGCCAAGATGTTTCTCATACAGAAAATGAATACTTGATTTTACAATGTGTAGGAGATCAGGAAAGCTAATTGGCTTGCACTTACAAACTATGCCTCAGGAATATGTGCATTCACCAAGATTTCACTCACTTACTCATTTGCTGGACTGCTTAATCCTACTGCTAGGGTCATGGGGAGGCTGGCGCCTACCTCAGCTGACACTGGGCAAAAGGTGGGATACACCCTGAACAGCTCGCCAGAACATCGTAGGGCAACACATACAGACACACAACAGTTCCCACTCCCATCCACACCTGGGGCAATTTAAAACAGGCAATTAGCCTAACATGCATGACCTTGGACTAGGGGAGGAAACCGGAGTACCCGGCGGAAACCCACGCAAGCACAGGCAGAACATGTAAACTCCACATGGAAATCCACTTGCTGAGACCGGGATTCGAACCCAGGACCTTCTTGCTGTGAAGAGAATGTGCGAACCACTACGTTACCGTGTCACCCACCAAGATTTTATACATATCAAAATCTTTTATTCCATAGTCACATTTTGAGATGGTACATTAAAAATATTACACGCATCTCCATGATCTAAATTGTTTAACTCATAACGAAGGTGCTAATATTCCAGCACCACGTGATCCACTTCAAGATCTCTTCATAGTGCAAATACTTCCAGCAGGGTTTGACTTTATAGCTCTGGTCTAACTGTTCTATATAAATGATGAGGCACAGCATGAAGCAATAACTCGATATCAGGCAGCTAATAACCAACGGAGCATACTGGTCTGAAATGCAGCAGACAAAGCAAGCCGATAATATTCGACTGAAAGCTGTATTTACCTTTGTTTCATTTTACTTTAACATCGATTTTACGCTCATTTTAATGCTTTGTGTCGGTGCTGAAACTGCCGACAGTTTAACCATTGTGATTGCTCTTTCCAAAGATTAGAAAAACAAGCAGCGCAAATGGGAGTGATTGCACTAACACTGAACACTGATACAAGCATGAATAAAATGAAGATAGGAGTTAATTTAATGAGTGCAAGTAACCAAATAAGTGTGCAGTTCAGAGGAATAATATTTATTTGCTTAGATAAGAAGTGGACTATTGTCATTTAAGAAAAAAAAAAGCATCCATTAGCATTTGCTTATTACCAGAAAAGTCTCTCATTATTATGAAAACACAATCTTGTTCCTGGAAGAATTTTTTTTTTTATTCTAAGAAACGAGCTTGTTACTAAAAGAAAACTTGCCACTGCAAGAAGGGGATTTTTTTAATGGCAAGAATACATCATATTACTAGAATGTATCTTGTTACTCGAAGAAAACGTCTTGTTTTTATGAGAAAAGCATTCTACAATAACACGTCTCACTGTCACTAGAAAAGACTGAATGAATGAATAACTTTGTAATTGTATATAATGCACAACAAAAAGAGGAGTCTCTTTCCTGTTCAGTGCTATTAGAGAAAAAAAGACAGTCATCCTGGTGGATACTTGCATGTAAATACATATATAAGATAAACAGCCAGCTGTAGAAGGCAGTAGTAAGGAAAAATAAATAACTACAGTATGAGGAAGGATTATTAATTTTGTACTGGTATTGTAAGCTAGCTAGTGTCCAATATTACACAAAACTATCTTATTGGTGTACAATGATCTTATGGCCCATGGAAAGAGACTGTCCTTGAGTCGACATGTGCATGTTTTGATGAACCTGTAGTGACAGCCTGAGGGCAAAAGGTTAAACGAATAGTGTGCAGGATGGGTGGAGAATGTAAGTATTCCTTGGGCTCTGGAGAGGCAGCGGGAACTGGCCATGTCTTCCAAGGAGGGCAAAGGGCAGCCGATTGTTTTTTAGGCCAGGGTTTATTACCCTCTGGAGGGTTCTCCCGTTACTACAATAAAATGTTGCACTGTTATGACAAAAATAACCTCGTTACTGCAAGAAAACATTGTTATTACAAAAAAAAAGACAATCCGTAACTCCAATAGAAGACTTTGTTATTAAAATAAAGGAATCTGATTATTACAAGAAAAGGATCTGGTTACAAGAAAACGTTCATTCTACGAAAAAGTAACTAGTTAATACAAGAAAAGTGTCTTATTGCTTAAACATCTCATTATTATGAGAAAAATATTGCCATACTATAAAGAAGTCGTTATTACGAGAAAAATATCGACATACCACAAAGAAGTCGTTATTACGAGAAAAGTATTGCAATACTACAAAGAAGTCGTTATTACGAGAAAACTATTGCAATACTACAAAGAAGTCGTTATTACGAGAAATGTATTGCAATACTACAAAGAAGTCGTTATTACGAGAAAAGTATTGCCATACTGCAAAGTCGTTATTACGAGAAAACTATTGCTATACTACAAAGTCGTTATTACGAGAAAAGTGTGGCAATACTACAAAGAAGTCATTATTACGAAAAAAGTACCGTTATTAGGAGAAAATGGTGTTACTTCAAGAATAAGAACACATCTTAGTAAACTAAAATATTTTGTTAATACAAAAAAGGTATCTTGTTACTACATTATGAGAAAAGTACCTTTTCAGTACAAAAAAAGCATTTAGATGTTAACATTGAGATTTGTGCAACACCTAATGAACATTTTATAATATGAATATAAGGCCATATACAGTATAGAGTCAATAAGGGTCTGGTTATTAAAATCAACTCTAGACAGTAAAACTTACTGAGACTGACTGGCAGTTGTCTACTGCATATTAATTTCATCCTATTTTACATTAATTCTATTATGGACTGTAAACGCAGTATTTTTCCTGTCTGAGGCCAACCTCTCCACCTGTGATCATCCCTGTGCTCTTTACTACAATGATCTTTGATTGAGATTCGCAGCACATCCAGGCTGAGCTAAGCCTGTGGGCTCGGGCACCCACTGCGCTGCTCCTTCATCTGATCACAATGCCTGTGTGAGCACAAGGATGGAGGGAGAGAATAGAAAAAACAAAAGAAGTGACTGCCTGGGATGCAGCTGACATTCATGGTTGTCTGCATATCAAACTTTCTTTTGCACCTTAGATCAAGCTCCTTCAGTTTACGCTCCTCCGAAGCAAACCATAGGTGCACTTTCATTCACACAAATACCTTCATAGACGCCTAAAGAAAACACACACAAACTCCCATTTATAGCATAACACATACATGTTCTTCTTCAGCAAGGCCATTCTTTTTTATTCCCTGTTTCGTGGATCCGCCGATTTGTGATTTGAAAAAATAAATAAAAACATTGGGCAAAACGTCTTTTTTCTTATTCCTGCCAGTCTTAAAATGCTGGGATTTGTGCCAAACCGGTCCTTTCGTCGCCCTCTCACGCCAGCTATTGTAACTACATCATATAACATCTGCACATGCGTACTTGCCCATCAGAAAGTGCTGACTCGGACAATGTTTTGAATCCAGTGATCTACACAGTGTGTGCGCGTACACACGTCTGGCGTGGGAGACTACTGGAACTGATAATACCGACATGTGTGACAGAACTGGTCAATAAAGGGTGTTTTTTTTGTTGTTGTTTTTAAAAGTAAAGACTTCAGATTTGATTCTACATGCAGACATCCTCCATCCTGAGCTGATGGAAGCAGCTACCTGGCAGCTACCTGGGGGTCCAGTCACTTTTAATCCCTCCCACGGGGCGAGGTGAAAGGGGAGGTCTATGAAAGTATTTTTAGGGCAACCTTCTTTTTGAATGTTATGGAAAACGTGGCCATATGTGTCACTGGCCTGTTTAAAGCTGTAGTTTCAACAGTATATACATATGAAATATGAAAAGTACTACATGTACATCATTAGCTCAGGACAGACTACTGTATTGAAAATATGAAATATTTAAATCAGAGCACTGGATTGGGATCCTCTAAGAATATAATAAATGGCAAAATAAAAAATATTTTCATTTACCCTTTCTTGTATTCTTGCTCTGTTGTGTTGTTAAAAGGGAAAAAAACGTGTTTTAAATTTTTTTTTTTCTGTCTCCTGTCTTGGGTTTATATATTAGAAATCCGCCAAACAAGGAATAAAAAAAAGAATGGCCCAATTTAAGTGATGGATCAAGTTTGGTGATACAGGTCCCAGTTATTCTAACATGCACAAAAATAGAAAGAATCGTGTTTTTCTTTTGTAAGTTGGTTTCTTTTTCAGTGCTTTAACAAAGCAAAAGGTTCCAGTAATTACCTTCAAATGCTTTCTTTATGAAGAACGTTAGATTTTGACATTTTGTCCCTCGGAGTCAATTGTCTTGATATTTTCCATCCATATTGAATAACGTGGCTTTTCCCACTGACACCCTGACAAGACTGAACAATGACATTAATAAAGTAAATGAATTTCGTGTTTCCCTTTTAAATTTTAAGCAGACCTCAGAGATGAGCAGAGTTTTTCAAACCCGACAAAACTTCACACTGTTGTGGGGGAAAAAAGGACTGTCTTTTTGTGTGTCAGCCGCCTTTTTGAAGTATTCTTGCATTATAAAGCATCCAAACCAAAATGTCAAGGGAGTGAGGTAAGAGTTTGCCAATATTTATGTAGGGAGACTGAGGGAAAACTGGGGGGGAGGTAAAGCAACAGATATGCTCACATGTTTTGGAGTACTGATTTCTTTTCTTTAGATTCATGAGTTTAATCTTTCATACAATGCCAGGATGGACAGTAGGCTTGAAATAAGGCATTAACCTGAGACCCTTCACATACATTTAACCATGTTCTTATTTGAGTAAGACTGGGCACTGAGAGAGAGAGAGAGAGAGAGAGAGAGAGAGAGAGAGAGAGAGAGAATGAGAACACAGGAGATAGATGTTGAGAGAGGCACACAGCAGTTAAATGGAAAGAGACAGGACCAGAGAATGTGAAACTCATGTTACACGAGAAAAAGAGACAAAGACAGGGGTAAGATGGGATGGGAAAGAAACATGCCAGAGAAAGACATGAGAGTTACGTGGGGTTACAGAGAGAGGGAAACTTACAGGTGAGAGAGAGAGAAGAAAGAGAGAAAAGATAGTGGAAGAGACACAGGAGCAAAAGAAAAAGGGGAGTAACCTGATGAAAGAGAGAAATAGCCTGATAGTTAAACACTGGAGAGTGGGTTGGTGGTGTGCTCCTGATTAACACTGAAAAGAGATGGAAAGTAAGAGAGAGAGAGAGAGAGCCTGATAGCCTGATAAATACGTTAGAGTGAAGGGGAGGGTGAGAGCGTCTAATAAACAATGAAATGAAATGAGACAGAAAGTAAAAAAGAGAGCGATAGAAAGTGAGAGAGAGAGAAGAAGAGAGTGAGAGAGAGAGAGAGAGAGAAAGAGAGAGAGATGGGAGGAAGAGAGAGAGCAAAAGAAATAGCAAAAAAGACACATGGGACGAAAGACTAAAAGAGCAGAAAAAACAGGACAAAGAGACAATGAAAGAAAAATACGAGAGAGAGAGAGAGAGAGAGAGAGAGAGAGAGAGAGAGAGAGAGAGAGAGAGAGAAAGCAAGGTCATGGAAGCATATAGAGCACTGTACTTTTCAGATGCAGAATACAGACAAGTGTATATGAGTGTAATTCTGTGTAATTTATATTTCATGTGCTATCATTCCCCTGCCGTGAGTTTGTGCTGCCTCTGGAAGGCACTGTTCCACCACTCTACATCCCTCCACCCATCCAGTGCCACGACAGATTCCTCACACTCAGGCACTGAGACAGTCTTTTAGTTACTATGGAAACGAATAAAAGATCCGTTTGGGTGAGAGAAATGGGGGGGGTGGGGTGTGGGGGGTGAGAGAATCCTTCATTATTTAAAGGAATCTCACTCCTTTAGTTTTGTCTAAAAGCCCAAGGAAGTGATGAAGAGTGCATCAGCAGTCAGAGAGAAGAGAGAGAAAAATCACAGTACATAAAACGGCACACGGCCACTGACTCCTCATCTGCTAACCATTAAAAATAAAGTAGCAGCCTCGCGTGATTCGCGCTTCTCGCCTTAACCTGCCATTAATGATACCAAGATACAGCCAGAGGATCCCATCAGTCTTGCTCAAGGGCCTTAAACTTGTCACGCTTATTAAACTGGCAGAGCTAGTGTTCATCAGTCGCTAGAAGGTTTAACGGAGAAAAAATGTGAAAGACGCCACAAACAAATAGGACTGATAATTCTGGAAACATTAGGCATAACCCAAGAGCGGGGCTTAACATTCATATGGAGTCTTCCTCGTCTTCCTTATCTGCATATCCGCTACGAGACTGCCTGCCTCTTCTGAAGCTTTGGAAGGACTGCTTTACTCACAGTCTGATGTCTCTCTGTCATATTAAAACTCAGTTCTTTCAACCTGCCTTCTGACTCTCAGCAGTTCTTTTCGGCGACTCCAGTCTTCTCCATTATAAACACATTTTTGGTAATGTTTTATCTTTTGTTTTCTGGCTCTGAACCAGGCAAGTGTGAGGAACAAACCTTTAAACTACAACATAGTGAGCACCAAAACTCCTTACTCCACTGCTGTTCTACTATCAAAAACATCATTAAACTGAAACCTGACACCACAAACCTTTTAGCAATGAGTAGTAGCACTGATCTGAATACCAGCCTAGACCTTTGCAGTTTGATGAGTGATGGGAAGGTTCAGAACTAGTCTGAGAGATGATTCAGCAGCCCTGTCTCCACATAAAACTAATCCAATCCAAGGATTTAGTCTTCTACCTGATATACACTACATGGCCTACATGACATGTAGACAGCTGACCATCACACTTGCATATGTGCATTCCTTAAACTGTTGCTTGAACCATACAACTGTTTAGGATGTCTTAGTATGGTACAGCATGAAGAATCCACCCTTTAGTGGAAGCTCCATCACACCAAGACCCCTGTGCAGAAAACACCTTTTTTAAAAGATATATTTTTCCAAGGCTGGAGTCGAAGAACCCAAGTGACCTGCACAGAGTCCTGACCTAAACCTGAGTGAACACCTTTGGGATGAACTGGAATGTCAACTATGTGCCAGGACTTGTCGCTTGACATCAGTGCCTGACCTCACTAATGTGCCTGTAGCTGAAAGTGCACAAATCTCCACTGCTGAGCGCCAACATTGAGTGAAAAGCCTTCCTAGGTTAATGGAGGTTATTATAATAGCAAAATATCTGCAAAGTGATTTTCAACAAATATATATGGATTGATGGGTGTGTATCCCCATAGCCTTTGGCACTCTTTGCTCTGTGGCGCAAGTGGCCGCTCCTGGTTTCGTACAGTGGGACTGCAATTCCTGGTATACGCAGTAACAGCTGTGTAAGTGCTGCCAAAGTGATGTGCGCTGCAGGGATCCGGAGGCGGGTATGACGTATACTTTTCTCTGTGTACTATAAATTGTACATTTGCAATACCCATATCCCTTTTTTTTTTTAAATCATAATTTTATGACTTTAGGGCCAATAATACAGCAGGTTTTAGTGATTTCTTATTTCAGTTTAATGGTACATTATTTTATAGATTCAGTAGTGCTGAGTAAAGGCATTAAAAAAAGTTTGTGAAACTATATCATCAATTTCACTGCAAGTGAATGTAATTTCAGGGGCAGTTAAATTTTTTTTATTTCCTACAAAATAAAAAATTGTTTTGCCTTTACGAACAAATACCAGGTTAAGAGGAACTTTTAAGGGAAGCAATGATGTTACACAAGCTTTGCTCTTTAGACATTACTGTGTAGAAAACTCACGGAGCCTAAATTATGTATACATTTTTATGGAAATGCCTTTTTTTTTCTTCCCTAGTGTGCCAGGAGAAAAGAAAAAAATGTATGTAAGCATTATTTTTTTTAAAATGCACTGTGTTAACTAACGGAATAATGGGTCACATTGGCCAAAACTTCAAGTAATACATCAATACGTTTAACAGATCATACAAAAACAAACTACACACTTGATAGTCAACAATGAAGAAGTGTATCATGTTCACCAAGAAGCCTTTTATTTTTTATTTAAAAAACCCCCAAAGTATTTAAGTAATTTTAAACACAAAGGCAAATTATGATTATCTCTGTGCCTTACATCTTCACTGAAGAGATTATATCTTTTTCTTAAATGCTGCTAATTTCAATGTCATTAACTTCATTCGCCATGGTATTTACCATCCTTTTAAAGAAAATTAATATAGATATAATAGTGAAGCATTTTCTTCACTTGAGTTAAACAATTTTGGTACTACTTAAGCTACTACTTAAGCTTTTTGTAAATTTTCTTTTTTTGACTTTTGCATAGCATAAATGAACTTCAAACCATATGGAATGGTTTAGTGAGCGAAGAAATAAAAAAACTACAGTGATGCAGTGATGATTACACTTAACAAAATGAAGATAAATCAGAAACCAAGTACTATTCAAGTATTTATTTACAGCATTTAACCTTTCAGGCATGGTGTTCACATATATTTTAATTTCATCACTCGCTAAATCATTCCATATGATTTGAAGTTCATTAATGCTATGCAAAAAAAAAAACAAAATAAAACATTTGCGACACCTTTCAATTCTTCTGAAAAATTGGTATTTTCAGTGTTTTTGTTAATTAGCCATACTTTTACCTCAATATACTTGGAATTATTATTATTTTTGTTCTCATTGCCTACAAAAGCATTGTTCAATACATTTTCACCAAATAATTATAGAAAAGTATTTTTTTACTTCTTTATATATATATATATA
>JBCNYH010000027.1:6778840-6800497 GCA_039654325.1 Tandanus tandanus
GGTTGGGTTTTTGTGAGTGTTGAAGAAATGTTGTGAACCTTGGGGGGGGGAAGTGAAGCAACTCAAAAAAAAAAAAAAAAAAAAAAAAAAAAAAAAAGATAAAAAATCAAATGACAATGAAACTTACATGAGCTTACGGTGGGAATTATAAAAAATGAACTGATTTGATTTTCATTTGAAACGTCCGTTCAAACCATTTATCCTTAGTGGTTTTCATAATGCTACGGACAACATGCAAACAACCTTGCATAATTTTACATAAAGATCTTAAGAAGATTTCTAATGCAACGTGGACTGGGCTTCAATATTCTAGACATTTTTCTTTTGGAACAAGTGCCAATGTTATGTAACTTCATCTTTTGAAATAGCTGTACTCGTTCCGAAAGGAGGACACCGTGTGTCTACATTAAGAATCCACAGTGTGCTATCTACTTTGAATTGCTTTGACATTTGATAAATACATACTTTACACAAAACATGATTTGCCCCTGAGGAAAATTACTAGGTAGTCAAATAGAAAGGTAAATAATATTAGAAGAAGGATTCATCATATTTGGCTTAACACCCAGCTTTAAAACCACTCAACAGCCTTCCTGCTAATGACAAAATGGCTCTTATTCCGTCAGATTTAATATTCTATTTAACAGACGCATGACACTTTCACATTACTGTGATGTTAATCACATGACAACATCATTTTGTAGATATTATTTTATGTGCTAGTAATATTAGCATCTTAAGTATATAAAATTCAACGAGGCCTGGGCTTTTAAGACTGCCGATAAACTCTAAGCCATTTCCCTTTGCACGTGTCCTCTTTCTTTAATGACTGCAAAACTAAACAGAAGAGACAGTAACAATGGCATGGGTGAAGTCTTCCACAAATACAAAATGTCATACCCTGCATTTCACATGATGATAGTGCCAATAATATGTTGTCACATAGAATAAGAAATGACTGGACCAGTTATTATTGGACATTATTCTTCATTCATCTACTGATATAAGCAACAAAACACATTAAAGCCTAGGTTGCAGACACCAGATACCACAATAATAATAAAAAAAAAAAGCCAACAGGATTAAGAAGGTTTGCTTAGTTATTGATTTGTACTAAAGTAAAAGTTGCTCAGTGCTACTCTGCAGCAGTATTACAAGCTATCGAAAAGCTTTTGTCCCTACAGTGCTATCATTTATACATGGGAGAGAGCTGAGACATTTCTGCTTTCAGTGCAATATTATAAAACGTGTGCTGCCTTTAGTATTTTTAAGTCTACCTACTAGACCTAAAACCTACTATATCAACACAAATTAAGTCTTTCATAAACGTTCCAGAGTAAAAGATCGTAAAATTGATCGAAACACAATGCATTGTGTGCTGTAAAGCCCCTATTCTACACTTTATGGCCAAATGTTCCTGGATATCTGATCACCACACTCACACAGTATGTGCTTGATGAACATTTCATGTTTTGATAGGGATCTGGCCCCTACTCTAATAGGAAGGCCTACCACTAGATTTTAAAATGTGGCTGAGGGCATTTCCGTTGGAAGGCGCATTTTAATCGCAAAGGACATTTTTTAACTAGATGAGACCAATCTTGACAGATAGGAAGCTGAAACTAGGCCTTTGGTTACAGAATTGTTTTGTGTGGTCCACTTTACTTTATGGCTAGACAGTAAATGTGGAAATTTGGAGAAAAAAAAAAAAGAAGAACAAGAAATTACTGGCAGATCCTCCAAAATCCTCTGGACACAATGTGTGACCAATAAAATGGGTTAGATGGTAAAATCCTCAAGACACTGGGAGAGAGAAGAAACAAATTCATTGAACATGCAATTAAAAAAGGAGAGTAGAGGAATTGGTCATGGCTGGGAGTATGGTCAGAAAAAGACCATACACCAATTCAAGGACCAGGCTATTATTGAGTTTGGGCACTAATGTTGGGTGGGATACAGTAGTTCATCCCAAAAAGGTGTTAGGTGGCAATGCGGTCAGAGCTTTGTTCAAGTCACTCAAGTACTTCCACACCGATCTTGGCAAACAATGTCTTTATGGATCCGTGCAGTCATGCTGGGTCAGGTCGGTTCATCACCCATTCATTCCAGTGAAGAGAAATCCTAACACTACTACATACAGTAAAAAGGCATTTCAGATAATACTGTACTTCATCTTTGTATAGTAATGTTGGACATACCTTTGTACTCAATAGCAAAGCCAGACATTCCAAGCGAGGCATCACTACGAAAGGCCAAGAAGAGGCTGTTCCCACTGCTCTCGATGCGCTCGGGAGCCTGGTTTCCCTGAAGACTGCTAATCAGACGACCATTAGAGTCTTCACCCTCATAGATATGCAGAAAGTCATAACTTGGCTCCATGTTGAAGCTGCACAATGAGAAATAGAGACCTGATTGATGCCAGACAACATCTTATTAACAGCTAATAAGACACCGATTACAGAAACATCTGTCAGGTGTTTTAAGACCTTTTTCCATCAATATTTTGTCAGTAGATATTAAAAAGCTGATTATTATTATTATTTTTATTCTATTTAATTTGCTGACACAACTTTTATTCATTTAATTAAGACCTAAGGGCCAAATTCTTTTAATATCCTTTGACTATGAATATCTCATCATTTATAGTATGTGATCATGTCATCCAAAGATTTTGGAAATCTGGAGAAATCTTTGTGCACAAGGGAAAAGGCTAAAAATCAATACTGGATGCCTGTGAACTTTGGGATCTCAGGTGGCACTGCATTAAAAACAGGCATGATACCTGGAAATCACTGCATGGGCTCAGGAACACTTCCAAAAATCACTGTGTCTGTGACCTTTTTTGAGACATGTTTATGCCATTATATACACAATGAGCTAATACTTTTCAAGAAATTCACCTTCAATATTTAACGTGTTCTGTGTTCTACTGTGAACAAAGTAAATACGGGTTCATGAATTTGCAAGTTATTGCATTCTGTTTTTCTTTACATTTTACACAGCATTCAACTTTTTTGGAATTAGGGTTGTACAAACTAATTCTGACATGTACACTATTAAAAAAAAAAACATCAAAACAAAGTCATCATTTATGTCTTGACACAACAAGAAGAAGGCAAGAATAGTGGACATGATTCACTTGTCCCAGGCATTAATGGATGCCACAGCATACAACAAAAACACCAGCTTGCCCTTTGCCCATCTGTTGACCTCAGACTTAGTGGCATCCAGCCGGGATTGAGCACATTACCTTTTGAAAATTAGAGCGATGACAAAGTCTGGGTTGACTTTTATTCGCCAGTCACACTCCTTTCCAGGAGGGTAGGGCTGAGGATAGTTTGGGGATAGAATTACTCCTGCAGGTCCTGTCACATTGCCTCCACAGGTAGCTATCACAACAAGGAGAGTAAAAATTACAGCTTTAATGTGAGGCTTCACATATACATACACATGCACATAAAAGATGAGCAATGTTTGTGCAAATGATTATGCCCAGGCTGCTATAGATTCATTATCCAGTGAATAATAACATTAAAAAACAAGTGGAGGACTCTCAGGGAAATAATAAAAAAAAAAGGGTCAACAATCAATAACTAAGTGCTGTGACTTATCAAGAGAATTTGATGATGCTTGGTACAATTATGTGGAGGGATATGTAAATGTCACTTCTGGTCTTGAAAGTAATAATTAATGCACCAACTGCAGGGACCTTAGCAATACTTACAGGCATGTGAGTCATTACTGACGAAAACAACCCTGATGATGAAGTGTTAAAAATTCTCAGGCTGTCTGAGAAGCACACTGCTCACAAGCAGTTAGACATTTCAGTGTAGTAACATGGCAACTGCACTGGGTTATACACAGAATTTTAATAAATGGACTCCATGCTGCATGTCTTCGCAAAGTATGTTATGCAATATTCCTCATGCCACCTGGCAGCACCAAGCAATTAGTGTAAAGTGCAGGCGATACACTGCAATTTAGAAAACAATGAACTAGCTAGCGGCATGAATCTGTGCTGGAGCTGTGCACACAGGGATATTACGTCTGTTTTAAAAGTCCTACAGAGCAGCCCAGATACAAGGGGAATGTATTTGTGGCATCAAAGGGCACCTATTTTTGCTTATGATCATGAACAGTCAGAGAGAGAAAGGAAGATAATGGAAAACATTCACTGAACTTACCTATGCATGTCGGGGGGTCGGGCTGCCAGAAAAAGCGGTTGTTAAGCTGAACGCAGGTAATCTCAGACACTCCTTGAACCTGGTAACCTGGATCACACTGAAAGGAAATTGTGTCGCCTGGCTCTCTGCTGTCACCGTAGCGAGTGCCGTTTTGGGGGATGCCTGGATCGTTGCAGGTGGTGGCAGTGGTAGCTGAAATAAAACGGATAGATTTTGCATTATTTTCAAATCTGAATGGTGTACTTCAAAATCAGAGAACAAGAGTGACACACTGAAATAAAGTTTCTTATTCATGGCAAGAGAGCCTCTCTCCTCTCTAAATATGCCATGCTTTGAACCTCACAAGACAGCGTCCATGATCTCTGCAGCATTTCTAAAGAGAAGCAAACCTCCCACCTCCCCATCTCTCCGACTAAGTCATATTTCTTTGCGCGGGTTTGTTCTAAAGCGAGCGCAAGGAAACTACAGAGAGAATATCGGATCATGCAAAACCACGAGAGTGATGAAACAGGGGAAAGGAAGCAGTAGAATGGAGTTAGGAGAGAGTAGGAGTTGCTCACTGGAGAACTGAATAGAGAAACCCGATTTGCTGATGAAGTAGTCGCTGTCGAACTGGAGCGTGAGGATGTTGAAGGTGCTGTGCGTGTCCTCGGGTAAGAGCGAGCCGCTCCACTCTTTTAGCAGGATGCCGTTCTCGGCTGGGCCATCCCACACTTTCAGGATGTCATGGTCCACTTCCGTGTCGAAGACGATAAAGTGGAGGCTGCACACATCGAACACACACACATTTCAGAGTGAGAGTAAGTCTGATCAGCCCAAGAAAGTTGATCTTCTAGGCTTCCAAAACAAAAGGATTCTAGAGGGAACTTACCTCGGTCATGCAGCATGGATAGTGAAATGGATAGGCCATTTATGGGTACTGTTTTTAGAACCGGTTTTAATTACCCATGTGCTTGTCTTACAGAAAGCCCATATATGGTTTCCTATTGGCGTTCCATAGTAACCATGTCTCTAAGCACTCTTTTCCAAGTTATAAGTGCTCTATTTCCAAAAGTTTGTGATCTCGCTCTGACCTTGACATTTGACCTTGACATTCCAAAATCAAATAATCTCCAGGACTTAGATAGTGTAGTGTTCCCAGCAAGTTTAATAATAAGTAAAATTTATTTGTAGCTTCATTTGCTATAATAATTAATCAACTTAGGTTGAACCTTGCAGTGACGAGGCATGTCAGGGTATTTTTTTAATTCCGTTGAAAAACATTTGTAAATAGTAGAGAGTAGAGCTTCTAAAGCTCTTTCTGGTTCTTCACCTGGTTGGTTATTTTTCCTTATAATGTCTACAATCATTTAACTTAGAAATGAGTATGATCATTTAGCAACTTCTTAAAGGATGTTTCAGTGTCATATAGAAAATGCAATAATTTAACAACAACCCCCCCCCAACTACCATATGAAGATCTCTCGGCTATCCAATTGCATTCTGCAAATCGCAGCTCTGATCATCTAGATCAGACAGGGCCAAGATTTATTCTCACATCAACTACGATAATGTTGGCGGAATGAAAACACAGCCAACAAACCATTCATCAGCAGGAGTCACAACAATGCTAACTGATCCATGGGGAGGTGTGGGTGGACTTTTTTCTACTTTCGTTGTCATCACGTGAGGGCATTCAGAGAGGCCTGTATTACAAGATCATCTCAGAAGCAGTGCAAGATCTCCAATGTGAATCAGGATGAAATGTCTGCAACAACGTTGTCCAATCACCACTTTGCTACAATTGCTTTTTAAAATTAAATCAATGTTCTGCCCTTTTTCAAACTTCTAACTGGATTATCTTTGCTCATGTTCAGTGTTCAGTGGGGGTTTTCCCCCCTGACTCTTACGATAATGGACTTGAAAGAACAGATGCCAGTCGGCAGTGGGCCTCTTAGCAGGGTGCCAATGCAATCACCATGCCATGTTATGAGTTGCGTGGGAATTACATGGGAATTAACAGGGGTGCATTAAAAACACACACACACACACACAAACTGCTTGCAAGAGAATAATTCATGGCTCACGGATGTGTGAACCACTTTACCTGATGGTTTTCCCTGTATCCGCCTCAATGGACCAGGTGCAATGAAGGTTGTTGTCATACGGCGCAGGGTAGCCAGGAGACAGGATGCGGCCAGATGTGGCACCGCTGATGTGTCCTCCACACTCCGCTAGAAAAGTGAAAACAAACACAAAACTCTTTTTCGGATTCCACACGACAAAGTAGTTGGTCTTAATCCTCTAATCCCTGTCCTCTGAACCCCAATGTTCTGCATGGTTGTTTTATATCTCCTCTTAATACTTGCAATCCTTGTGAGGCATTGAGAATTGACATGCTGGGTTCAAACAGGGGTGCTTAAACCAATTAATGTAATACAAAGACAAAAATATGCGGGTCTCCAAAACCTAAGACTACAAATCAATGAGATTTACCATTCTGGGGTGCATCAAATGATTAGATAATTATCTAGATCTACAGATTTAATTCATTTTGCTGGGGGCATGGTGGTTCAGTGGGTAGCAGTGTTGCCTCAAACTAAAAAGGTTCAATTCTCAGACAAAAGGCCTTTCTGCACTGATTTGCAGGTTATATCCCAATTTGCATGGGTTTGCTCTGGGTACTCTGGTTTCCTCTATCAGTGCAAAAACATACACTTTAGGTCAGCTGGCAACCCTAAACTGCCCATAGCTGTTAATGTGAGTGTGAATGGTTGCTAGTTTTTGTGTTAGTCCATCAGCAGACTGGCAAACTTTTTTGAAGATGTACCTGTTGGGTCCATGTAACATATTACACATAAAATGACAGATCGGCGATTTGTTCAGGGTATACACCCTGCCTCTTTCCCGAAGTCAGCTGGGATTGGATTCAGCTTTCCCTGTGACTGACGAATAAGCAGTATAGATGATGGGTGGATGGATCAATGGATGGGTTTTACCCTCCATCCCTATGAGGAAATGCTTAAAGGTTCTACACAAACATAATACATAAGATTTTTACAACTAAGAACATCTAACTGCCCAAGGAATTCTTTAAAAAAGTATCTTCCCTAAGACTGTACATCACGTTCTCTGCTAGAAGGAAAGAGGAAGGAAAGGAAAAGGAACAGGCCTTACTATGCTGACTAACTCAAACAAAGGAACACAATGACCGCTCTGGGCAATACCATCCATTTTCCATGCCAAGCACCTGCAGTATATCTCATTCAAGCCATTTTAATTAGGGAGCTGGGATTAGGGCAATGTAGAATAGAGCCATGTGTCTCTTTTCACTTGTTCGAAGACTGCTGGGCTGGTTTAACGTAGCACTTCTAGAAGATTGTTGATTTTGAATTAAGAGAAATCTCCCTTCCTTTCCTGCCTCCTCGCCTTTTTCCTCAATTGAAGTGCACCAGACAGTCACACACGATAGATCAGGGTAAACAAGATGATTAACACTTTGGACATTTTTGTACTAGAACTTTGACGGCGGGCGTCCGCAGATCTACGTGCATTTCCAAAAGCAAGAAAAATACAAAGCAGTGACAGTTAAAATCATTCATATAAAAAAATTCCTGGTTTACACTTTAATATTTACCTTCATCTGGAAATGTAACATTCAGAGCAGGAGACAATATTTTTAAGCTGTTCATGAAAGACCAGTGATCTTTAGGTCCATTCATAGACCAGTGAATGCATAACCCTGAACGCAAGCTCTACAAAAAAGCTACCAAATGACTCATGTGGTAGCGGTGTAATGATTTTGACAGGTTTGCATAAATGTTACTGCTAGAATGAATCAATATTCGATTTGAGATACATGCAGTCATTTTAAATAGATTTCCTCTAAACGTAGTACTTTCCTGTGCGGTAAAAAATTTCAGCAACTGATAAATGGATTGATTAGAACCGACGGATCTACTTATAGAAGCAATGGCGCTAAATGTCCAGATTGATTAATCTAGCGTCTTCACATGATTGGAAAACATCAATTCACTTTAACTTCTATAGCACTTTTAACAACTGAACCACCCCCTCAGAAGTTAATTTAAAGAAATCAAAAATGCCTTATTTTTAGGACAAATTTTAGAAACAATATTGTTAAGCTATTCTTCTATAAGTAAAACACCTTGTTGTTAGAGATCATATTCTTTTTTTGTTGTTGAAGATATTGCCGCTGATTGTGAGCTGAAACAAATTAGAGAAACCAGCTTTCCTTTTCTTATTTTAAGAATTAAGCCATCTGTGCTTTCGTAATTTAAGGACTTCGTGAAATTACCCCCAAACGAAAATGCACCACTACAGAAAAGCTGTCTGTATTACCTTTAACCTCTTGAGGCCCCAATGTCCTCTAATGAGGACATCATATTTTTTCCCAACAATATTGTATGTATGTCCTTGTAAGATCCTTATATGAGAGCCATTGGGTATTACTCTTTTTCCAAACTTCTTTTTGTTTGAAGACATTGATCAAGTTCAATAATTATCGGGTGGTGAGGCACAGAGGCAGTGTGTAGAAATGAGAAGACACATGACATTAATTTTTGGGTCTCAGGAGGTTAATGTGGTAAAAGTCTCTTGTTCAAAAAAAAAAAAAAAAAAAACAAACAATAAAAAAATAAATCTGCCAATTTACTTTTCACTTTTATTTCTTCTCCTCCTTTTTTTAAGAGACATTAAAGAGAATGTGATTTATTTTTCTCGTAGTGCATATTTGCTGTTTATACAGTCACAGAGAGAAGGCAACCAGTAACGAGTAATAAAGGAAAGTCAATATGAGCTTGAGAATAAGCATCTAGGCATGGGCAGAAGACGACATTTTAGAAGGGTGAGGACAAGGCTCAGGACATTTCCCCTCCAGGCCAGCAGAGGGCAGGCCTAAAGAAATACTGGTGCAGGCTTTAACAGTCACTCATGGATCACTTTCTGGTGTTAGCAAACAAACGGTTCTTGTTTTACTGATCCCCTTGCTATAAGACCTCAATACGGAGTAATACGGTTGGAAGCCGACACTCCAGGAAAACTTGGAAAACCATGCATATTGCTTTACCAATAATCTCAAAATATTATAATTCTAAAATATTTTTTATATAGTTTTGCATAGCTGGAATTTAGCAAAGATAGATTTTTGATTAAAAAATACCTCTCAGATTTTTATCCTCTTTTCATGCCATTCGAGTACAACTTTCAACAATAAAGCGGTCTCACCAAGATGCCCCCGATCCTGCTTCCATTTTTACCGCATACAAACACTAGAACGTGCCATCCAGTCGTTTTTGCAGATCAGTGTTCTTAATCACAAAGTCGTGCCTTTCTGTCCGATGTGCACCTTCCAAGCTTTATTTCGATTGCTATAATGTTATTAATTATGTCAGGCCTTCTCCTGTCTGTGTGTTTGAATTTTTACGTCTGAACATTATACAATTTTGTTTCTGCTTTATCTGTCATAAATGGTATTAAACCTCATGTAAAGGGATTCTGATCCTGGCTCTGATTAGTCAGTGTTTCAGATCATTTTGGGAAATGTTTGGGACTCACTTACAAAATAATCCCGATTCTAATTTGTCCGAAAGAAAACAGATGAAAAGTAAGAGGCGAGGGGAGGGATTTACAGCCATTGCCTTTGATGAAATGACTGGAGTACTTTCTTAGGACAAATTATCATCTCGCATACAGAGCTCTAAGGACAGGCTCCGGTTCCACATCAACCTTGACCAGGAAAAAACTTACTGAAGATGAAAGAATGAATACAATTATAATGTACAGTGATGAAATAATTATAAGGGTTTATCATCATAAAGGTATCATTATGGTATGGTATAGCTGTAAAATTCTTTATGACTTCACTAAAATTAAACTGCAATGAAGAGAACTATAAATTTGCACGAGTTCTGGTTGCCACATGGTTGCAATTCATTTAAGTGTTTATGAGAAAACAGTTAAGGTTATGGTTAGAACTAGAATTAATAGCCACCGTAGGTTCGCAGATTCCTTTATATAAAATGTAGCAAAACTATTTCTGCTTGTTAGAACTCCACCGGGTTGTTTTGCAACTAAAAGTGACTAGATGCTGCAGTGATCTCACCGATGCATGACGGCAGTGGTTTGTCCCAAACACGTCTGTCTCCACTCAGGCACGTCAGTGTGCTGCTGCCATGCAGTGTGTAACCAGGATTACAGCTGTACAGAACAAACGTGTTGGCAAAATGACCGTCGTCCTGGATCTTGTAGCCGTAGTTAGGAGTGCCGGGCTCTTCACATTTCACAAGGTCAAAGCCTGGCAAAGGAAAGAGAAGAAGGGGGAAGGGGGAAAAAAGCTTATTAGAATGAAACCAAGTCTGGGTGAGGCTAGATTCTGCTGAATCACAGTCTGCTGATCGGATATTCAAGGAGTCCTTCCCATCACTGTAGCGACCAGAGGAAGAAATAGTGCATGGTTTTATTTCACAGGATCCGTGAAACAGAATAGGCGGACCTGTGAAATACTATTCCCATATAAAGTATTTAAGGAGGACGAGAAGATTAAACAAAACCTCGATAGTTCAATAGCTAACTGAACATGATGACTGGAATTGGACAAAAATAGAAATATAGATTGAGAAATACTTTAATATAGATTTGGAAATACCTCAGTGACGTTCCTGCAAGACAATAAGGCAAACTCCTAGTTTATATCAGAAGAATATTAAATTCACAGCCCGCCCCCCCACCCCCCACCCCCCTTTTTTTTTATTTTTTATTATTTGCTTCACAAATCAACCTGAACCAACCAACCATGCATGATCTTCTACATTAATAAATCATAAGAAACAATCCCAGTAGAAACACTTTAGGGTAACATGTATTCATTGACATTTGGTGAATACGGTAAATAAACAGATCTGAAGCGAGTAATGTTTATTCAATTAATGGAAAAAAGCATACCTTGCTGAAATTTTGGTTTCCGGGTATGTATATATTGGAAACTGCTATTCAGCATTACGTCTACTTTATTTTTTTACCAGTTCATCCATTCATTTTCTGAACCGCTTAATCCTAATTAGAGTCGCGGGGAGGCTGGCACCCATCTTAGCCGACTCTGGGCGAGGGCAGAGTACACCCTGGACAGCTCGCCAGGCCATCGCAGGGCAGAAACACGCTGACGACAATGCAGCCTACTCTTTTTGCGAAAGTCAGCAATGGTTCTTTTACATGCCTCTCACCCCAGACAGTGAGAGACATGGCCGGCATTTGATAACCCAGTTAGCTGCACTGGGGGGACAGCAGTGACAACCCGGATAGTGGGGCTTGAACCTCCGACCTTCGGATCAGTAATCCAGCACCCTACCACCAGGCCACGACTGCCCCCTTTTTTACCAGTTAATCACAATTATGTTTATCAAAGAGAAACCCAATTTCATAGAAGCTTGTATATATCATATATGTCTTTGCACATTAAAATGCTCTTGTTATTACTTATTAGCTTATTCTTGAAGGAAAAAATATATATATATATATAAAAAAAAAGAAGAATAAATAAATCCACATACAGGGGGGCGACACTGTACTGCAAAAAGTCACACATGATTCACGTGTATCCGATGGTAAATACGGAAGTCAAATGCATACCATTCGTTCATGTAAATGAGCTGATGTTTGTCTGAGGTATGTGACCGGAACCTCGTATTGAGTAGATGTGCCTAGTTTTATTTTATTCACAAGTTCACTAGTTTATATCGAACTTGCAAGTTTTATATCTGTATACCGTCATTTTGGCCATTATTTTGCCTTATATGAACTGAGAAATTCACATCCTTTTCTTGTGATTTGACACACTCGCAGCAGTCTTTTCAAACAGGTTCATGCAAACTATTAAACCATGTACCAAATGGAAAAATAAAACACCTACTGATGAACATATACCCATGATCACGTGTAAGAGAAGAGTTTGGAATGCTTGCCTTTCATTTCTTTTTAAGGTGTTGTTTTAGTCACTGCGAGTTTAAGTTTTGGTGGAGGTACGGTATTCACCAACATGTGGTTGGTCATTTGTCATTTTGACTGTGAAAAAAAATTCTGACAACACCCATGCAAGGATGTTCAACAAACTTGGTTGGGAGACTACTTTACCTGAGTCCCAAAATGGCTTGATTTTGGAATGTCAAGGGCAAAGGTCATAATATTTTGGAAATGGAGCGCTTATAACTTTGGAGTGAGTGCTGACAGACTGAAACACAAATGGGAAACCATATATGGACTTTTAAATTAGACAATTACCTTTGACCTTAAGTGACCTTGAAAGGTGAAAACCAAGTTCACAGGATGTTGAGCGCTTAGAACTTTAAAATGAGTGCCAGCAGACATGCTTTTAGGAAACGGTATAAGGACTTTTAAATGAGACAATTATCCCTAGCCATCTTGTAAATCCTTAAAAACAGATAATTTTTTTGCCAAGTTATTCACATCCACATACTATAGAACATATTGTAAGACGATTCTTACGATTTATATAGAGCCTATTTAATACATTATCCATGCTGTGTGGTGAATTCAACTTGCACTCTGTAAGTGATCCTCTAGTTTATTACTAGATGGAGATAAGCCATTGGTTTGTGCAGCAGCTTATTATGGTGTATGGTACATCAATGCTGAAGTTCATATTACCTAGTGCATATCACATATCTTAAGGAAGCCATAACAGCTATAAAGGTTCACTACCAGCCGAGTGGAAATGTGTGTGGAATGAAGAACTTCTCTTCACACTTACTTCACAGTTCCATACTTGATCATATTTCAACAGACGTAACTGACAGGTCCTTTCACTCTCTTTGTAACGTCTATGCACAGGGATATTGTTCTGCACACTCATTCTGCAGGTTGTCACTTTCTCTATTAGGTACGAGAGAAATGTTTCTCTTTTTTTCTTCCTACCCATGCTGGTGAACCAGAACGCCAAAAAGAAAAATAAGCAAGCAAATCAAATCACAGTAGGGAGGGAGTGATTTTTGTTTAATAATGACAAAGGTTGTTCCATAGAAATAGCACCTGTCCACCACAGTTGCCATTGCAGCCCCAGGCAGGTCATTTTGAATTAATATTGGCACAACATATGCTTGAGTGAGAGTTCATCTTTTATGTGTTCATTTGCCCAGTTCCCTGTAGTCATGTGGAACGTGTTTTATCTTCCATGTTCTAACTGCATGTTAAAGTAATTCCATGAGTCTCTTAAAAGCATACGACCTGGAACAGCGCATGTGTTCAACTATTCCCCTGTTTCACAGTGCACAGAGTCAATGGACATGTAGGAAAGCTAACACTTCTTTATTAGTATAACCATTAACTTTTAAAAATATTTCCATGAAAAATACAGAATAATCAGTATTGATACCACACGGGAACGGCACAATCTGATCTCGGGATAAATAATTACTCACTGTAGGTCTTGGGGACTATTCAGTGATATCCACAAGCCTGAGGCAAATATCATTTTTAGTATATACTAAGCAGCAACATCAGAAAAACACACTAAAACTAGATCTTTATGGTTGTATTTTATATTTAAATTTATTTAGGCATTACCCCGGTTTGGATAATGTAAGATGGATAATAAACACTGCACTGAATGCAAGTCCCAACGTGTGTTGAGTTGACCTTTTTGTGAAGTGAGCTGATATGTTGGTTAGTGCAGCGAGTTTGTGTGCAGTGTAGAATTGCCCTCACAGTCAATGCCTTGAACAACATGCGAGACAGCCCAAGAATATCTCTGAACTAGAAGCGTTCTGCAAGGAAGTGTGGGTAAAAATTCATTAAATGTGATTGAAAGACCCCTTGCTGGCTACAAAATAGTGTCTGCAAGCTAAGTTATCTGCTAAAGGGGTTACTAAGTACTGATGTATCAGAGTATCCAAACATTTTCTTTTCTTTTCTTTTTTCAATGTAAAACCCACTGTGCAGTGATACTGCCACTATGTTCATTAATATGGGCCTTATATCCTGTATGACTATATTTTTTATAGTTTGCTGCAGAGATTTTATTTCATTTTTTCACTTCAAATCATCATCATCAAAAAAAAAAAAGACATCTGTAAGTAGACTGTTATTAAACATTGATGTTAGGAGTCTGCTTTGTAACAGCCAGTAAGTTTTCCAACAGGGGAAACTCTTGCTCTTTCTGGTTTCTCAGTAACACGACAAGCTAAGGTTTTTAGTTTTGCCTATAGAACTTCCACAGAGAAAGAAAATAGAGGCAGGACAGAACAAACTTGTCTTGAATGCTATAAATGTTCCACAACATTACATGTAACCACAAATTTTTTTTTTTTTATTGGTCATGTATTAATAAAGCAAACTTTGCCAAATCAGTCTAGTCTGTATGTCAGTGTTTTCTTCACATATTAAACAAACGGTAATTGAATAGCAGAAACTGGACATGTTCAGATATTCATTATGCGCTTTCACACTAGGTTATGGTTTCTAATTAAATCAATCAGAAGACTGTAGCTCAACCATGTAGTATGTAAATATTGCATCATATGGGAAAAGTCCCATAAAGTTTAGTAAAACCGCTTGGGAAACCTTGTTGATTTCTGTCAAAATAATGTCTCGGGTGGTGGGAGCACCATGTCAGAGCCGATACTACTTTCATACCTGGGCCAGGGGCATTCAGGACTCCCTCGGCTATTTCCGGTGATTTCCATTATCGCCAAGGGTTTCCCCAAGTGGCTGCCATATTGCTTCTCGGGATCGCCATCATTTATAAATTAGCTTAGTATTAAGCTACCTCAAACAGCCTGATTCCTTTTTCAGATCACGTATTCTTTAATGCCAAACACCTACATTTGTACACAAGAAGTCAAAAGAATGTGTTAAAGTAGTGCACTACCTCCTGGTTCAGCTGAATACAAGAACTGGTTCACCCCCCGCCCTATTTCTGCAAAAACCCCAAGATAGCTCTACACCAAAATGGCCTTCTAGGCACCTGGGTCTAAGTTCCAATAGCAGAATCTGGTGGAAATAGCCAAGGGAGTCCCGACTGTAGTAAAACATGTTTAACCTCCTGTAATGTCTAAACAAGTACATATTGATAAAAACACAGCTACTGGCTAAGTACTCACTTGTGTATATCAGTTTGAAGCCTTTGCTGGTTCCCGTCCCATTACTATTGAACTCAACCCACAGATGGTTGGAGGTACTGTTGACGATGATGTTGGACATTTCACTTTGGGTAAAGTTGCCCAGCAGTCTTGATGAACTGTTCGGACCATCATAAATCTGTAAACAAAGAGATATGTATGAGAGACGTAAGAACACACCAGTAAACACACCAATAAAAAATCGTGGAACCCTGAAATGTGTGTGTTGACTTAGGTATTTGTTTTTGAATATTACAAGCACATTGAGACAGTACGCTTCATATGGAAGAGGACAACAGGAGCATGGCAGGAAATATTAAAGGTCATAAATCACTGTCAGACTGTGTTTCCCCCCCTCCATTTTCTGCCAGAGCAGAACGTTATTTTAACCCCTAACTGACTACATTGCGCAACTAAAGCACTGCATTTGTAAAGTGAGATGCCAGAATGTGCAGAAAGTCAACTCTCTGCTCGGCCGGAAAAACAAAGTTATTTCGACTGCAGATCTTCCCATCCAATCAGCAACAAAACACTTGCAGAGTTATTCTTGCCACCCAAATTTACTGTAGAATCATTTGACACAATGCTAAGTATTACATCAAATGCAATGGGAACGGAGATAATAAGGCTATAATGTCTTTATGGAAATACTTTCTCTGCTTCGGGAAAATACTACAGGCAGAAGACTATAATAAAGATTCAAGTGTGTCTGAACGCGACAGAAAAACTGCTGCTTATATGCTTTCACCGCGGCGTAATTAGTGACCGTAGTGCTCTTTAGGGATCTCTGTTCTCATTGGAAGCTATGTGTGCCTTGAGCGCTGTATCTTAAATGAATCTATGAATAGTTAATGTCTTCACTTAGTCACATGTATGGCTGTCTTGTGGATTCCAAGCTCTTTCATGTTAGCTGGGCGGCAAACAACCGCAGATGACGCAATGAGGAAACTTTTGCGTAAATGACTACTAAAAATACAAAGTAGCATGAATTCTTTTTAAAAGCACACACAACTGTTGAACTTATTCTACTATGTCATTTGTAAACACTTTTTTTTTTTAATTTAGCTTTTGGTAGGGGCGTGAGCATGACTATTTGTTAAATTTAGCTTTTTTCTGCTCCCACTGGGGTTTTTTTTTTTTTTTTTGCACCTACCCACAATATTTTCTGATGAATTTAAATAAATGAGTAATTTAGCTCACCATGACCCTGAGTAGAAGAAAGCATTTAGTGAAGATGAATGAAGTAAATGTGCGGTACTGTGCCACAGAAGCACCTTTTATCCTCTTGCGTTAATGAATATGGCCTTTAACTCCAGCAATATTATTGGATCCCGCTCCCACTGCATGCCTCTACCTTGCGGGCACTATATACCTTTACATGCAATACCAACATAAATAATATTTAAACCGATTTCTGCCCCATGCTAGTAAAAGTTCCTGGTAGCACATTTATACACAGGCTTCAATGTAAATTAAGAAATTACACCTAGAGTAAACATTTTTAATGCAAGTTCCAATTATATTCATTTTACTGTTATTTAATCCGGTCAGAACATCCAATTGTGCCAAGCATAAAGGTGGAGCGTTAAACAGATCAGACAAACCTGCAGAAAGTCTCCATCACGTAGCTGGAAGTTGCTAGCCATGAGCTGGATCCCCTTGCCGTTATCAGTCTGGATTTGGTAAATGCACTCGTGGTTGTTGTCATAGTTTGCTGGGTAGTTAGGGGACAGAAGAACTCCTTCACTGCCCACAGACGAGGCGCCACACTCAGCTGGGCAAAACCGCATGAGCACAGTATAGAAATGACAAAAGACAGAAAGAAGAAGATTGTTTAGGAGGGTTGAGACCGTCCTACATCAATTCCAGAAATGTTCATGTCCCTTCACTCACACAATACCTCAATGTTCTATGGATATGTGGTAGTGTGAAAGTCCCTAACTTCCCCTAAAATAGTCCCATAAAGTAGCGGCTCTCTTGGATAAAAGTGGTGCTCACTTGAAATAATTAAGCTAGCAGCACCCTGACAGCTGTTGCGCTGCTTCATGTTGATAGGCCAGTCTGACTATTTTCACCAGATGGAATATGAGCCTTTGTCATTTTGATGGATCACAACTTCAAACTTCGGAGGAATGCTAATTAACGCGGGGCTTTATGCGTTAGTGCGGTGTTGGTCGCAAAAGCCCAGGGCTACACTCGAATGAAATGTCCTTGCAGTTAATATTCTGCTCTGGTAGGCTGTAGGATATGAGCAGATGTTGCTCCGATTCTTGCGCTGACTACCTTCTATCCAAACTTTTTAAGAGTGTTTATAAGAGATGTTGAGGAGTATTCGCTCTAATGGCTGATTCGATCCTCTGCTGTAGATGAAGATAAATAAATACAAGAGAACTGAATGAAAGTGAAAAAAGTAGCACAACATCGATCCCCCGCCACTTCTCAATATCTAAAGATGCACGGAGGCAATGTGGCATTTTAACGCAGCCAATATTTAAATCTCAATAATTCACAATTAACGATTCCTGGAGTCACTGCACCAATTAGGGGTATCCATGAGATTCGTACATCGACATACATACACCATACACACATCTCTTAAATGATTGACTAGAGTAATAATCTGAGGTAAAAGCCTTGCTCAACAGCCATTGATCATTCAGTCAGCACTTTTCCACTCGTGGTTCAAAAAAAAAAAAAACAACAGAGAGGATTTGATATGGTCATGCTTAATTTATCAAGTTCTGTTTTTTTTTTTTTGGGGGGGGGGGGGATTATATTTTAATGATATTTTATAATTAAATTAAGAGAGAATTCAGTCAAAACGATCCTAAAATAGCTTCAATAAATAGAGAAAAATGTTCAGAAAAAAGCACCAAATCCTAAAGCAATTTTGCGAAAAGGTTATTTAAAGAAATTGGTGGTGTTTCTGTGGACATTTAGGTTAATAAAGGAAGTAGCCAAAACAACATTAAAGGCATCATCGAACAAATCACAGCCATCTGCATAAATACAAATTTGGTTTATAAAGGCTAACAGAAATAAATTTAGTTCATTCAACCAATTTTTATAGGACTTTGCACAGCAGGATTTCAATCTTTGAAAACTGTACAGCCCTGTAAGATTTCAAAAAATTCATGTTGCAATTGATTCCCACACAATAAGTTAAAAAACGTTCAATTCCTTTCAATTTGCAAAGTGAAAGGCTATTTAACAAATACAGATTAGTATTTTGGACATTCATTGCATATTTACAAGACTTTTTGGAAACTAAATGAGCAAAAAATCATGACACTGCTCCATTAATTATAATATTGGTCATGGTTTAATTATCAGTTGCTCCAGGCCTATTTGCTAAAAAGGCAGCAAAGACATCAGGGAGTCCTATGACTTCCAACTGTATTTTTATCCCTTTTAGCATTTTTAACAAACTTTAGATTTTACAACTGAATTTGGCTCCAAATATCTGTATCTCTATCTGTAATATGAGTAACACCCAAAGTAACCCTGGCCTAAAGTGGAAGGGTACATTTTCTATCCATTACCAATAATGTACAGTAGCATACAGCAATATACTATATATAGCAAAACTATATACAGCATAACTTATTAAACCCTGAATAGATGGTCAGGTGAGCATGATTAGGGTTGGAGCCAAAGTCTTCAGGAAGGTAGATCTCCAGGAACAGGGTTGGTGATGTTTGTAATATCAACTGTTTCCTAGATGCCACCATGGTTATTTTCTCTCAGGGCAGTGGTGGCTAAATGACTGATTGGACGGCCATGAGCTACCTATGCAGAGCTTTTAAGCCAAGACTTTGACCCTAAACTGCTCAGCTGTATGAACGTAATATTCACTTCTGTAAGTTGCTCAAGATAAAAGCTTATGCCAAATACCATAAACATATCATATCAAAAATAATTAATAAAAGTACTACCTACCCACACACCTGGGCAGGGCTGCACTCCAGACACGCCGGCCTCCTCCCAGACATGTGAGTTTGCTTTCACCTTCTAGCCGATACCCCGCGAAGCAGGTGAACACCAAAGAGTCACCTACACCGAACTGAAAACCCACCCTCCTGCTGTAGGCTGGCACACCAGGATCATCACATGGCTCCAGGTCATACTCTGGAAATGTAGGACATGCCATTCATAATAATCCTACAACACGGTGCAGTGTTTCAGAACATGTCAATGCAAAAAAAAAATAAATGTATATACATATATATATATATATATTTCTCAAACAGTAAGCTTGTGAATCAGTGTAACATGACTCAGATGGCAAGATATACAGAAAATACTCTATTATTATATCTATATTTTCCTTTCTTATTGTTTCTACCATGCTCCAAAGTACATAAAAACCCTTCTACCAAAACAAAGCAAAACTAACAATTCCAGACAAAATACTCTTTTGAACCTTTACAAGATTTGGAGAAACAAAACCCAGTACACAGCTTAGGATGAGAGCTTCATCATTCTTCATCAAAATCATCCTGGCTCTGATACCTGAGAAAGTGATGTTGAAGCCCTCGTAAGACATGGAGAAGTCGGAGATGAAGCGGATCTGGGCGCTGAAGTTTCCAAACAAGCCCGCTTTGACGGAGGGAGGCAGGACAGAGCCTGTGAGTCGAGCCACAGGTTCGTTGAGGCTTCCATCCTCCATGATGAGTAAGTAATCGTGCGAGTCCTCCAGGTGGAAGGTGTGAAAAACCAGCTGTACCCCTGCAGAGTTGCAGATGAGATTAAATCCCTCTATGCCAGAGAGGCTTGCTTTTGTCAGTGGGTGCACAACAACAGCAATAACAACAAAAAAAGAAAAGGAAGGTTGGAGAAGTAATAAAATGGAGAGGAACAATAAAGATCATGTAAGGCCCTGTTTACATCTGATATTAACATCCATCTTGAGGAGTCAGGTCATGAGAGGCCAGCTCTTATCTGTTCACACCTGATCACGTCACTGGCCACGTTGTGACTTAAACGCACTGGTGAAAGCTTCATGACAGCACTTCAACACAACACTAGGCTAATATCAAAACTGAATCACATCCAAATTATAAGGAACACACATGCAATCTTAAATTGTCCATTGTAACCTCGAATTCCTGTTCCTGACGTGGTCTTCTGCTCTTGTTGCCCAACTGCCCCTAGGTTAAACCAGTTTAAACTTTCACAAAATGCACTGAGTCTTACTGGAACTATATATACACACACACACACACACACACACACACACACACACACACACACACACATATATATAGGTGCATGCCATTCTGGGTAAACTCTACAGACTGTGTGAAAATCCCTGGATATCAGTGGCTTCTGAAATAATCAAACTAGTCTATCTACCTATCTACCACCAACAATGACACTACCCCCAATTCTTTTTAATGTAAGCATTAACTGAACCTCATCACCTGTATCGGTGTGATGTTATGCATTGTGCTGCAGCCACATGATTGGCCGATTAGGCAATCACATGAATGAGTAGTTATACATTGTAAAGCATACTGTGTATGTTTCAGTAATTAGTGCTACCAAAAGAAAATGCTTACAACGATACACTAATATGTTAATTAATATTGCCATTGCGGGGAATGTTTAACATTCAATTTAAAACCTGTGGAGTTTTTTGTTTTGTTTTTGTTTTATATCAATATCTCTACTAAAATTCACAAGAAAAACTGGAAAGAAAAACAAAAAAAACCAAAAAAAAACTACAATGAACAATGCGTCATGCAGCTACAACGAACAATGAACAATGCGTCATGCAGCTTCATTTCCTTTTTCGTTTTATTCTGCACTCTTGGTGCTCCACCACTTTGAAGATGAAGGTGACACAATAAGAAACTAGTTCCAGAAGGTGGCAACAATGATCAGTTAAATAAAAGCCAAAACTAACACTGAAGCTCCATTAAAAACTAAAACTAACTCAGACCCACTTAGCCACACTAACCTATTCCGTCTAGTTCTTGATTTTACTTTTAATTTTTATAATTTAATTAATTTCTTTTTTTTTTTTTACTTTTAATTTAATTTTTATAATTTAATTATTTTCTTTTTTTTACTTTTAATTTAAACTGCTCTTTCAGTTCAATTCTTTTCATTCAAGTTTCGTTAAAATTTCTGATTATCCTTCTATTTTTCACTGTATTGCACCCCCATGTTTTCAATCCGCAATTTAGACATTGTATCACTCCTTTCCGTTTTCCCTTTAACTTCCTCCTGCTTGAATATGATTCTCCTAGATGATTTGGAATGGTAATAAAGAAAAAAAAAAGTTCACACTTGCATCCACACACACACACACACACACACACACACACACACAGGGAACA
>JBCNYH010000027.1:6822998-6833274 GCA_039654325.1 Tandanus tandanus
TCAGTTGTATAAAAATGATAATTGTAAGTCGCTCTGGATAAGAGCGTCTGCCAAATGCTGTAAATGTAAATGTAAGTCTTCCTGATTTACACTATATGGACAAAGGTATGTGGACACCTGAACATCACAGCTATTTATGTTAATGTACCCTAAACTGTTGCCACAATTGTACTAAATGACATAGTGTGCTGTCACGTAACAATTTCCTTTCCCAAACCGGGGACCCATTGACATTGCCCCTGTGCACAAAGGAAGATCTATGAGGACAAAGATTGTCAAGGTTGGAGTACAATCACCTCAGTGGCCTGCACAGAACTCTGCGATCATCCCCACTGAACACATTTCGGATGAACTGGAACCCCAACTCCACCCCAGGTCTCCTCTGAGACTCATAGCCTCCATTAGTAGCTGGATGAGCACAAATCTCTGTCCACAAATATTTCAGCATGTATGGTATTTTGGAAGTGCCACGAAAATTACTTTTTTATTGTATAATTTTCTTTTCTTTTGGAAAAAGCTGTTTGTTGTCAGAATACGCAGGAGAATCCACTTCACCCTTTTACAGCAGTATTGTTTTGGCATTTGGAATCTTATGTAATGAATAAAACATAAGAGGTTGTGCTGTTATAGGGGATTATACTACATTCAACTTTTGAACTTGAAACTACATCATTTCCTGAAATAGCCAGATAAAATGCGTGATCAGCTGATGATAAATTCTTTCATTTGCCGAACTGCTTATTCCTTACCCAAATTTGCATGTCTTTGGACTGTGGGAGGAAACCAGAGCACCCAGTGAAAGCCTACACAAGCATGGGAAGAACATGCAAACTCCACGCAGAAACGCCCTTGCAAGAGCCCAGAACGCGAACCCAGGACCTTGCTGTGAAGCGGCTGTACTGACCACTTCACCACCATTCCGCCCTGGATGATAATGCCTTTTATTTTAAGAAAAAGTTATCTGGATATTAAAGTCTTCATACAAGCACTAACTATTACAACAAAAGAGATGCTACAAAAAAACTAATTTCACACAGGTAGCACCACCACCCACACTAACAGCTCAATGTGATTCCACGTGAAATGATTCACATCCCTTCCACTCACTAGCAAAAAAACAAATATCTGCATTTCCAGGATATTGTGCATCATTTACGAGTTTCAAAGTGTTTCCATCAGGAATGGTGGGATGTCTTTTCTTCCATATTCAGATTCGGCTCCTCCCCTACTGATGAATATGAGAGTGGAAATTTAAGTTATGTGCTTTGCACAAATGCAGCAGTAAATTCACTCTGGGAGCGTGTGATGGGTCTCAAACTGAAACAAACATAAAACACAATGTATTTTCCAATAGCAGCACACCTTGTACTGCTGCATTCCTTTTATACCCCACTTGTTTGCCAATGATTACAATTTCTCATTTATTAATCAGAAAATTGTGCTTTTTATTACATTTATTACATTTTAGTTACATTTAGTTACATTTAATGTTGTAGAACATCAGTGAGACAAGCTAGTTTCTTTTTATCACTTGCATAATAGCAGCTAAACAGCTGTTCCCTCACAAGTCTCTGTTCTTTATCTTGAATTTAATGAGTAAAAAAAAAAATGCAGGTGGTTATGCTGCTGAAACATTGAAGACTTTCTCCATGACAGATTAAACTTCTTCACTACTACTGGAAACTCTTCCCATAAATGTTTATGTGTACGTTTTTCTTTATTAAATTGACGGGGTCTAAAAATTCATCTATGTAAGTCCAGGTGAACAAGGTGTTATCACAAATATGGACCAAGTGCATTAATGGAAACCTATCTGCATTAGTCTTTGCACTGATCACGCTGTTAGAGAATCCTTTGGAAGTTCGCTATGGTATAAATAGCTATGATGCTCTTCAATAATGGCAGTAATGTTGCATCGGGGAAGCTTCGCTCGACATCGCTGGGGCTTCTATTCTGAAAAAATGCCCACATCTAATCATATACACTAATCAAGACACTTGTGATTGCAAAAGTCCAATAAAAAATAATTACACTGAAATAAGAACGGCACAATCTATTTTAATTACACAAAAACACGTATCCATGCATACACAAATGCATATGTAATCTAGTATTCAAAGCATAATTTCAGAAAGGCAAAGGACAGCAGCCAATCATCCAGGCTTTACAAAAATCTGAGGGAATATGGAAATGACCAGATGGTTTGAACATCTGTGAAGCTAGGCTAAGTGTGTGTGTGTGTGTGTGTGTGTGTGTGTGTGTGTGTGTGTGTAGTGGAAGTAACGTTTCAGTTTCATGAGTGCCCCGGTGTTAATTGTTTAGTTGTAGCTCGTCTCTATGTGGTTCGTGCTCTATCAGACGTCAATCCTGATGTCACCGTACCGTTTATCGAACTGGACTGGCATATTTGTGAACTATGCTAATGTGGAATTATTTGGCTTCTGAACTAAACGCTATCGGAACTCCACTCCTGTCATTAACTCTGCTTCAGCTGACATAGGAAGGTAAAAAAACATCAAGTCTCAGAAAAAACAAGCGGACTTTTAAACAACTTGCTAAGTATTTGTATGTAAGAACTACAGAGTCTCGAAGCGAAATGTCCAGCTGATCCTGCCAAGACTGTTGTCAAATACGACAACGTGACTAGGAGCACAAGTGCGAAATTGGGTTTACACAAAGTTAATTGGGTTTGTGTCATTGTGTGGTGGCTTATCCAGACAGTGAGAATTAGCTCGATTGTGAGGTTACAGTTTTGGGTGAACAGTGCCGAAGTGACTGGGGATTTATTTTGACACTGTGATCTGAATAGAAGGGGGAACAACTTTAATTAATAATACTGTTGCTAATTTGAATACTCTAATGTTGTAATATTATCATATTTCACAGTGTAGGTCCATCGCCACTTTATTATTATTGAAATTTGATGTTTTCCCAGTTTAAATCACTCATTCCAGCATTTCCACTAAACATTGCCTGAGTTTGATCATCGGAGGCTGTGTAAAATACTTGGCAATCGTTTATAAAAACAGATGCCTTGATTTAATACCAGGCTTCCTTTAATGCTATTTTCATACACACCGAAAGCCAGGTAGTGTGTTTCATTCAAGCATTTCAAGCATGTCTGCACCACACATATGTTGCTCCATTTGTTTTCAATTTGCAAGCTTCTGGCGAAGCTGGCATGACTCAACCGCTTAGTTGGCCGAGCCATTTTTGCAAGGGAAGAAAAGGCTGTTCAATTCAAATCCAGGTGTGGAAAAAATAAAAATAAATAAAATAAACTAAAAGTCACATCCACGTAATGTAGGGAGGTTTGTAAAAAGAATATTCTTCACAAGGAGCATATAATAGTGATGTATTAAAAAAAACAAAAATTCCTTTTGGGGTATCTGGGGCATCACTAGAGGTATTCATCAGTAATGGGACCTTGGTGGAGGGAATAAATAAACAAATAAAGCTGCAAGAGTGAGAGAGAAGTTATATAGGGGTCACAGAAAAGCAATAGTTATTACCATGTATATGTGGCACTATGTGCACCATAAGTCATCCTTAGTAACTGCCTAACTGAGATTGTGGTGGTTTAATTTAGACTACTAATTTATTTTTATTTTGGGAAAATAAATAAGTAAATAAATAAATTAAACAGAAACCAGAGTGGCACTCAAAGTAAAAAGTAACTCAGCCAGGCACAAATGGATAATTATAACTTGGTATAGATATGATCAAATGTCTCCCCCTGTCTGGTGAACATTTTGCTGCATATTAAAGAATAGGCATTTTTTGTGATTTCAAGAATTTTTTTTTTCAACATGATCCCATGCACAGGTCAAGCCCAAAATTTACTGTTTTTCTTTTACTCCCCACTTTTATGACACCATGCTGTAGAAAAAAAATCCAATTCATCCAAAACCTCTGAGTTATATGGCACACAAACAAACTATAGAACGTCGAAACCCCTCAGCGAGGATACCTGAAGCGCAGGACAAATTTTCAAGGTCACTGTGCCAAGGTCAAAGGTGACATATGCAAATTAGTTACCCCACGCACAGGTTTAGGTCATAGGGAGTGCCTCTGCAAAATTTCAGAAAACTATCATGCATATGAGCCGAGCAATGGCCAGGAAAAACTTAATATGTTCAAGGTCACTGTACCAAGGTCAAAGGTCACATATGCAAATTAGCTATCCCACGGATAGGTTTGGGTCATAGGGAGTGCCTATGCAAAATTTCAGAAAGCTGGCAAATGCATGAGCCGAGCAATGGCCGGGACAAAATTGTCACGCCGCCCGCCCGGCCGCCAAGCCAACAACAATAGCCCTCCAGCCATAACTGGCTGAGGGGTAGAAAGCGTAGAGCTTCATGATTTGTGACCACACTTGAAGAAATCATGTTTCCAAGTTCATCAAGATCCCCTACGATGGGGCATCAAGGTCTGTTACACTCTGTTAAGCTCTACTGTGCTTCCTATGTTCTGTCATGATTGGTGTCAAATCGTAAAACATCGTAATAATCGTGACAAAATTTTTGACAGTCAAAAATTTTGCCATGATCAGTGCAATCATCACAAATCCACCAAGTTCCCTCTAGATCATCACGATTCAAATCATGGAAATTGTGGACATCGTGCCCCAGGGTAGGGTAACAATTAAATTCTATTCTATGGCGTAGGGTTGTTCCTCAAATCCCCCACTTTTGCACTTCTGCACAGCTGATCCTTTAATCATCTCAGTGATATCTGTAGATATGAATTCTGGCCTAGCCTGTATGGTTTGCTGTTGTGTGCTGCCAGCAATGAATTCCTCATCCTGACTTTTATGTGCAAGATGTTTTATGGAAGGGTTACTTGTGTTGAAGAAAGGTGGTGTAGTTCCTCCTATTGATACTTTTACAGAGTACACTTTGCAATGTGTAATCATTAATCGCAAAATACATCCCAATCCCTGTTTTATCATCTCTTCTGTTTGGTAATGTGGCAATATCTACTATGAGCTGTACGTCACACATAAATACCTGGTATCTGCTTTCTGTATCATGGCTCTTGCAACAGTATGAGTAAATGAGCAAAGCATCGAGCCAACGCCTAATTCCAACATTGGATTTGATGAATCCCTAGCATATAGACTAAATATGAGAGCTGGACTGAGGTAGCTGAGGGTGAGGAAAGGTCAGAGTCAGAACCATGGATCATGCTGATGGCACTAGCATTTTCTACCGTTTCTAGAGCAGGCAGAAATTCAGAAAGAAAGAAAATACAGAAATAAAAAAAGACAGACAGAAAGAAAGGGTGAAACAGAATGTAGTCAGAAATATAGAATGGTGAAAAAGAAAGACCGAGCAAACAAGAAAGGGTGAAATACACACATTTTGAAAAAGAACGAAAGATAGAAAAAAAATGTTCTGGTTTAGACCACCCACTAAATCCAATTATAAAGGTGAATAATTGTGGCAAAATAAAAAAAAATCAAAGGACCCATGTATAATAGCATTCCATTACACTAAGACATACAAACAATCGCTTTGATTCTTACATTAAAATGTAGAAAATATTATATTTAGTTAGTTTTATTTCCCATAGCTGTAACTTTTACTAACCTTCATAAATAGCCTTGAAGCCCTGCGAGCCGATGGTGTCATCAGACTGGAGATGCAGCCACATCTGGTTGCTCATACTCACAATCAAATCAGGCACACTGGAGCCTGTCAGACTGAAATAAAGACATAAAAAAGCAGAGTCATATGTTATTGTTTCAGTATGAACAAAGCTTCAACAAGATCTGTGGCTTTAGAAATACACATTTTTTCTTACATGTGGCAATTATATTCAGGATAAAATTTCAATATCAGTGTCTGTAAATGTTCAAGAGGTAAGGGATGGGCCTTGAAAACTCACACATAGAGCACTCTTCTGGCATCACCGATCTTTCCTCCATCACCCACTGTTAATGTATCATAGGCTCTCTCAAGGTCAAACTCCTCAAAGGCCAATTTAATGACCTGCAGAAGAATAAAGAGACAGTCAACTCTTCACAAGGTACAAAGAAATATGCGGTTACACACATTTATACCCCTTTTATACACTTACGCAAGTATCTCAGGGAGCAGCGAATGCTGGCAAATTTTTGACAAATTTTGGTGAAAATCAGGGCTTGCCTCCGTCAATAGCAACATTTAGCGACAATTAGCAACACTGAACAGTTGGTGAACATTAGCGACTGTTAGCAACAGTGCTTGCGATGATTAGCGACTATTTGCCATTGTTTGGAAACGTTCGGGGCCTTTTGCCAACTCCTGTTAAAATACCAGGAGAATGTCAGGCGAATCTTTGAATTGAATCACACAACCCTATAAAAAGGGTGAACAAACCCAACCCAACATTGTGTTGACTACTTGGAGAACCAAAAAGTGACCCGTGTCACAACCATTTGCAAATGCTTACAACTGTTTTGCAAACGTTTGCAGAAAAATTAATTTGCAAAAAACTGGAATATGGTAGAAACCATGAAAACTGTTTGTAAACTGTTTCGCAACCTTTTTTTACGAACGCTGACAAAGCCCAAAATTTGCTACGTTTGTCAGCAGCTACTGCTCTGTGAGATACTAGCTTAACCAGACAAGTTAATAGGAGCACATGCACACCTGCTCCTTTATGCAATTCTCAGCCAATCATGTGGCAGCAGCACTATGTCTAAAATCATGTTGAAAAAACTGTGAATAGGGTTCAGGGATCACGGTTGCTGGTGTCAGGTGGGCTGGTTTGAGTATTTCTAGGGCTGCTGAACTTGTGTGATTTTTGCACAGTGCAACCTCATGGGTTCACTCAGAACAGTGCAAACAACAACAGCAGCAACCAAAAAGCATCCCGTGAGCAGTGGTTTTGTAGGTCAGAGGAGAACAACTGGACTTGTTCAAGCAACCACTCATTCCACCCAAGGTAGGCAGAAAAGCATTGTTGATGTTTAATCGAAACATTAACAGAAGCTTTTGATTTACGTATGTCAGCAAATTTTATATATTGTCCTGAAATCATATGATTGATAGAATGGATTAACCTGCATAACTGAGTGAGTAGAATTAAAGTGACCAGTGAGCGCATGTTTGGGCATAAATAATAAGGATTTATAACTTAATATTGTTGCAATCAAAACCAAGTCACTGCCATTTGGTGCACGGAAAAGAACAAAGCCTGGAGTCAAACAGGCTACATGAGCATTTGAAGTGTGAGTGAAAAGAAAATTGCATTTCCAGAAAGATGGCTTGAAGGAGGAATCCAACATGGGGAATATAAATAAATAAATAAAAATAAAGCTTAATTAGGACAGGCCCATTATCAACATCCTCACATTCTCTCAATTGGGCAATTAAAGAGATATTGCCCTTGTTCATATTCCTTCCTGTTTTTTTTTTTTCTTTTTCTTTTCAAGTGTCTTTCGTGGAGCCATAACCTTGGCAGGTGGAGCAACGTTCTTGGATGAATGAGGAAAAGTAGTAGAACTCAAACTGTCAACACACTCCCACACCGCAGATCATCAGTTCATATAAGGTCGTTTAAAAGAGTTGTGTCACTCGATTCGGTTCACAATGAATTTGAAAGCAATCGGAGGTGCTTTGAGCTCAACAATAAGTGCACTTGTAATTCTGAAACACACTCTCATTCTCTATTGCACCCACAGAAATGTGTCTAATTGATCATACTTTAAACTGAATGGGCAATGATTTTGATTTAATACCCCTCGCCAAAACTATCATACACCCATACACAATGTGGTTTTTTTTTTTTTTTTTTAAACCATAATTATTTAACACTAGAAGTAAAAATGCAGGCTGGCGAGAGGTCATAGCAGTTGAACAAGCACAGATTTTACATAGGGCCAGCTATGAACCTCAAAAGTACTTAATAGGCAATCTGTATAGATGTCGTAGTGTTTAGAGAGAATTGCTTGGCGGGGCATCAAATGAGAAGTCTAAACCCCAGCTCCTTAAATTATCCTGTCAAAAAGTAAAGCCTTTTTTTTTTTTTTTTTTTTTAAACACAAGACCTCGCCCGAGGCAAAAATCACCACTCACATTCCTTATAAACACAATCCTAACGTGACAGAACATCTAAACGATTGTTCCTTCAAACTGGCTTAACTACAACGTTTTAGACCACTATTGATCACTTCGTTTAATACAAAACTGTAAAACCTGACAACTGGTTCGATACCTTTTTTCTTTCCAGCAGAAGATGGTCTCAAATGCTTATAAAAGAAAATGTTTGTGATTGCATTGTGCCTTGCAGTTCTTCCTTCAGAGAAGTCTTTCCTTGTTTGCGGTTTTTTTCCCCCCTATTCGGCATGTTATATAGTAATTATTATTATTAATATTTTTGCTCAGAATGCACTTTGAGTACACACCTTGACAAAGGACATGACATCACAAGCCACTGAAGATATAAATAATCTCTGTCTCCCATTTTATCACCCAATATGCCATTCTTACCATGATTTTTCAGGCTTCCTTCCCATTTTGATTTTATTTAATTTTTACATAATATAATAAATTCAACTCCCAAAATACTTAAATGCAATCAGTTTATGTAGTGTACACCAAATTGTTTTGTAGTTAGAACAGTCCACCTACAAGTGTAAAGCTCAGTTAAGGTGAAAATTAAACAAACCTGTTTCTTACTGTCAGATATTAACATACAACAGTGCAAAATGTTATGTAGACAATCAAGCACTATGTGTATTCAACTACATTCTTTTATGAATAACATTTGTAACAAGAGCACTTGGAGTGCAAACCTCTGCCAAGCCATATGAGCCAAATGTCCATATGAGCCAAAATGTCAATAAATAAATAAATAAACAATCAATCGTATCTCACAATGTTAAAGAATCCCTTAAAAACAAACATTCTGGATCCAGAATTTGAACCAGAACATCTTCAAAGTGTAATGGAGTCTTCCTTGTCTAAAGCCCCACCTCTCATAGAAATTTACTAAAAATCTGTTTTTGTATAATCCTACTGACAAACACAAAGGGTACAACATGGAGGAGGTAATAAATATTTTTTAAGGAACCAGAACTAACTGTTGCCCAAGTATGCCACAGCAAGTGATGGAAATGTATACTTAGAAAAAAAAAAAAAAAGGCTAAATCTTTCCTTAATTGTACAGCCTTAAAACAAGTGTATTATGTATAATCCAATCATATTCGGAATTATTTGACCATCATAAATGATTATCAGCTGAATTTTGTGTGTTCAGAACCCTTTCAAGCAGTTGAATAATCTTTTAACTAAAGATGCAAACATACTAATAACAGGGCTTGAAGTTCTTAATGGTTTATTACACAGAAAAAGGACAGTGACTGCACCCATGAACATCCTCATAAATCATTACAGGCCGAGTTATATATTAGAATTATAAGAATAATTCTTATAATGTGGCTTTCAATAGCAATTGTGCTTCATATGCCTTAAACATAATATCGTCGTATTCCTTGTTCCACTCGACTCGACTGTTCACTGCGTATGTCATGCTTTTCCATGCAACATAAGAGAATTAATCATAAACTGATTATCTCACAGAGAATGTTGTGACAAGAGTTTACTGTTTGTCAGGTTTTATTAAGCTGGGACTTAATCAGGAGTCCAAGGGTTTAGAGACTGGCCTCAGCTTGCTGCCGTAGATAATAAAGCGATACAGTATCTTAGATTGGTAACCGGCATATCTGTCTTAAATTGTGTCAATGCTATGCACACAAACATTTAAACTTTATTATACATATGGCTTTTAGGAAGAATCAGGTATAAAGAAATGTTGGAAGTGTGGTTTACTACATCATGTGTTTGAGATACTGAAGTTTATCAACATGCAACAGGTAGATGTCGCGCCTTTCAAGATCAGCTTGAAGCTGGATAGCCGATGTTGTTAGCTAAAGTATTTTTTCTTAAAAGACTATGCAGATTTCTAACTTTGTGTGTGTGTGTGTGTGTGTGTGTGTGTGTCTTCTCACTGATATATAAATGATTTTAACACTAGATTGAACTTGTAGTGTTCAGGGAACACAGCATAGTGCATGCATTTGAGGGTAACAATTTCCCAAAATTTGTTAGCTTGCTAGTTTCAGTCAAAAGCTAAAAATGATGCTGCTTTTAAATGCTATCAGAATTATAGTAAACAGTTATACTTGGAAGTTTCTTCAAGTAATGTCAAGCATTTGAAGACAGCATTACTTCCTTGTATGTAATGTTCTCTAGTACTGGCTAGCTAACTAATAAAAGCATTACGGGGT
>JBCNYH010000027.1:6836404-6846412 GCA_039654325.1 Tandanus tandanus
TATATATAAAATTTCCCATTATAGTGGCGCAGATAGATCATGCATGCTGATGACTTTTATTCTTATATACCTACTTGCGTCTTGGAGCCAACAATTTAGTAAGTGTTTTCTTCATACAGTCTACACACATCAAACTTCATGTCATACCCAAGTTTATCATATTCCTGCTGTACAGTCTGGGTTGCAGTAAAGGTATACATTTGCTGGCATCTTACAGTCTGTAGACACCATAAGCCAGATGCGGGCATAAGACATTACTTTGGTATTCAGAATTGGTCAGTGACTCAAAAAGTTCAAAAGTTATATCAATATTTATGCAGGGAGAGTTATTTATATTCACAGCAGGCTTTCACAGGTGCTTAACTTGATTTTCTAGTCGACCCTTTCGGATAATTAAAATTAACTGTGCAGTTCAGGTCTTCCAAGTTGCCATATTTTTGTTCCCTCACTATTTCTCGGTTCAACATGCTACGTGATACAAAAAAAAACCCTAACAGATTTAGTTTAGCCATCACAAATAAGAACAAATTTAATTTAACACCGGTTGCAATAAAACCTTTCATGGATCCTATTTCCACTGTCACTGTTTAACTTCGGTCATATTTACACATCAAACAACGTCAAAATACCCCTTTGAGATGTACTGATTATGTAGTGATTGAGGTGTATTGCAAAAAAAAGTAATCAGTCGGCCCAATAAAAGCATGCCTTCTTGTAATATGTTCAAATAAAATTTGCACACATGTAGTGACTTGATGAGAATGTGGTTCCAAATAAGTTTGCTCAAAGCAGGAAACCATGTGCTTTGCACGCGGGACTGTGGTGCACAGCTTGTGAACTCTGGGATTCATCATTTAGCTTCTGCACATGTTCTCATAAGTGCATTTTGAACCTCTGCATTAGCCTACTAGCTGTATAATTAACCCTTGCCTTATCGAATGTTGGCATTTAAAATAACAAAAAATAAAATAAAATAAAAAAATAACTCCCATACAAATAATACAGTGCCTACAGTTATATGTGATATACTTGAATAAAGGACATAATTGACATTTTTATAATGAAGAAAATTTTTTTTTTTTTAAATAAAAAAAAAACGGTCACATGGAAAAAGTAAGTTCATCCAAGTCCATAAAATAAAAATCAGGTTTTCCAAATTAGGTGCCATTAATTAACATTGACATCTAGGGTCTGGTGTTGTCTTTGCTATTGAAGTGTGTGGTATCATCATTCCATGATCCAATGAAAAACCTTACTTGTGGGTTTGGAATCCCTAAATTATTTGAAATAAACCATTCCACTGTAAGGAAAATATTTGATAAGTGGTGTAGGTTTCAAATGATTGCCAGCTGGCTCAGGACTGGCCACTCTCGCAACTGTTAGTGTGAAAGCGCATACATCTACAATGAGAAAGCAATTGCACAAATTTGCCCTGTGATGGAGGTGTGCCAGGAAAAAAGTCTTCGCTGTCCAAAAAGAACATCAGAGTAAGTCTGCCAACGAACATATAAACAGAGACCACACCTTTTGGAATAATGTACTCTGGACAGATGAATCAAAGATCGAGTTGTTTGGCTACAATCACAGTACACGTTTTTCATGTAATGGTTTGGGGTTGCTTCGCTGCCTTAGGCAATGGGCCACTGGCAGTCATTGAGTAAACTCTGGTGGACCTTTCAACAGGACAATGATCCAAAACACATTAACAAATTCAGCAAGGAAAGGCTCAAAAATAAGAACTTGAGTTACAAAATGGTCTTGATAAAGTTCAGATCTGAACCCCACTGAAATAAGGCACAGGGTAGTGGTGGCTCAGAGGTTAAGGCTCTGGATAAGGGCATCTGCCAAATGTTGTAAATGTAAATTAAATATTGTGGGGGGATTTGAAAAGGGCAGCACAACAAAACCTGCAAATGTTTAAGAACACACAACAAAGACTATTATATCTGTTGATTTTTATTTTAAATAAATGAATGAAAAAGCTACGGTACATTGTAGTTTTGTTCAAGTATATCACCTTTATCTGTAAGCACCGTATTAAAGAGAATTAAATGATTGGATGCACTTATTTCTACAACATTAGTGACAGAGAAGATACAAATGCATTTTCAGGAAAACTGTCAAACATATGGTTATTTATATCATTAAACTCGACCTCTGTCTATAAGACATTATTGCTGTGCTGCACTGCAGAAATGATACAAGCTATTTTTTAACACACAGTCAAATCCAAAAAACAGTAAATAATAATAATAATAATATTGTAGTAACTATGAACTACATGACTAAACACTGCTTGTCCACTGGGCTGCTTTCTTACTGTATATTGAGTAACCATTGTTATAGTAAATACATCCCAAACAGATATGATATTTGCATTTACAGCATTTGGCAATCATCCTTACAACTTACTTTTTTTTTATACAACTGTGCAATTGAATATTAAGGGCCTTGCTCAAGGGCCCAACAGTGGCAGTTTGATGGTATTGGGACCTGAACCCATGACATTCAGATTAGCAAATCCAGAGCCTTAACCACTGAGCCACCCCTGCCTTGATATCAATTACCTAACAAATTTAACCCAATAAGAATCCCACACATGAAAGAAGGAATACTGTTTAAGTGTTTATGACATAACAGTATATTGGCTACATCAATATTTTCTGCACTGGTTACTTGTTCTGACATGTCTCCGTAGACATTCTGGGTATAATCGCCCACTGCTTAGTCTTTAATACGTTTAATGTGCATTTTTTAAACCCCAAAATCCCAGCGCCATATATATATACATGATCTGTCTAGAGCTCCTCTACATTTCTTGTCAATACACACTATCTCGAGAAGTTGACACCATGATTGCTTATCACTTTTCTTCTTCCTCTTTTCATGTCACTGACCACATTTATACTTTCTGGAATTATCTGGGTATAAGACTTCCATTTCTGAAGAAGAGGAAAATTGGCCATGGCCATTTGTAGTGCACTCTAGACAGAAATGTGAATAGATGAGCATGTCTTGTCCACCTCTTCAGTACTGAACACAAGTACAACAAAACCCCTCAACACGATTACACTTCACATCACACAAAGATTGCAAGCCACATTTCACCAAACCACTATCTTTAGTTTAGGTAGTAAAACGTTATCTCCTAGTCTAACATGCAAGGTCAACCATTTTAGGGTTTTTGCTTTAGACAGTTAAATTAGCACAAGAGGCAAGATATCCCAAAGTCCAGCTTATCATGTATTGCAGAATTTACAGTGAAAACTACTTTTTCCCTTTGCTCAAATCCAAAGCTCAAATGATCTCCAGTATGGAGCTGCAGTAATTTTTATTACTATCATTATTATTATAATTATATACTATAAGGGAATGGCGCAATCTGTGCCCCGCATACACCCTGAGTTGGGTGGGACTGGTTGCAGCCCTAAGGCCACCTGACATGCTTAGGTGTCATGGTTAAAATAAAAACAATAAAAATCTTGTTTTAGCGCGCTTTAATTTTTTTATTCTGTAAACACCTTTACGAAGCGCTGCTTGCTTTTGTGTTTAAATGAGAACAATGAACAGACACGAATAGACAGAGTTTCTTTTCAAAGAAGTCAAAGCACGAATCACCTGACCTGCTTCAGTGTTGTGGTAAAAATACGCAAATGCAAACTATAAAAATCTCGTTTTAATTGGCTTTGTATTTTGTTTTCGCACAGTAGCACCAAAACTCTGTAAAAGCTTTAAAGAGACATAGCTCTTAGTCTCTTAGCTCATTTCGGTGACATCCCCATAGCGTTCGGTGCATATTTGTTATAATTAAAACTCAGGTTTACTACTTGTACTAATACTCCTACCACCACTACTGATAATAATGATGATAACAACATTAATAATAATAAGAATAAGAAGAATAACATCCTTCAACCAGAAATCTAGCATTACTAAATTGATCTATTAACAATTAACACTACCAAGAGTTAACATAATTGTTTTCATTATTACTAAGAATGTCTTTAGCACTGCTGCCTCACAGCAAGAAGGCTTAGGGTTCAAATCTCAAAGGCCTTTCTGTGTGTATTTTGCATGTTCTCCCTCACCTGTTTCCTCTCACAGTCCAAAGACATGCACATTAGGTCAACTGGCTATTATAATTGCTCATAGGTGTGAATATGAGTGAGTGTTTGTGTATGTAGACTGCTGACCTATTCAGAATGTACTCCACCTCTCACTAAGAGTCCGCTGGGATTGGTGCCCGTTCCCCATAACCATAACAGATAATAAGTGTAAACAGATAAACGATGGCTAGATAAGACATAAAAATGTCTTAAACTTGAATGCATTAATGATTTAAACATTCTGAAAAGTTAAAGAGTGCTGCTTAACAACGTATTGCCTACAATAATTATTTGCATATTTTATTTACCTCACTGAAGCTCTATTTAGTTAATGCTTTTTTACTATTTCGTATTGGATAGTATAACTGATATTATTGGATAGTAGTGTAATGGCTATTTGCATACTTGTCAGGACTTCAGGCTGTGAAAGCCAGTCCAGTTTATATGCCTTTTCTGCTCTTTATTTTATTTTTTTAATAAATATAACATATTATATTAACATATTCTCTTTGTACTGTTTAACCATTATTAATGATGTATTTTTATGACACAGATCCTTTCAGGAACACTTTATAATTGCTTAAGTGGTTTAAGTAGTAGATGCCCAGAATGCACTTCACAAATTTAAGTGTCACTTAAACTTGATTAGCATTAACAGTGCCTAATAAGCATTACTTAACTAAATGTGTTTGTTGTTCTGGGGAAATGTGCTAGAGGATGCAGAATTAGCGCAAACAAACCATGGTTATGAGGAGAAGGTAACATTTTTATCTACTTACTAATCTTGAATTGATAATTTACCTACAAATATCGCTATGGGTAAAGAACCAGTTTCACGAACACAGCATTCCATGTAGTCAGTCTGCAGTGCTCACAGATGTCTATTTCCTCACACATTGAATGTCAAACTTTGATCGAGTGGTTGGAGAGCTATGTGCCATAGTGAAACAGACATAAGCTGAATCGGTGCGGTTTATCATCAGATGTTGGCTGTCAAAATGGCTGTGATGCTCCTGTATTACACTGGAGACAGTACTGAATCTATAAGGCCGTGTTCTCCTCCTTCTACTTTTGGGGGGTAACCAGCAGGTAAAGTGCTAAAGTAAGGTAATTTACTTTTTGTATATATACATATACACATATATGTACGTTACAGTCAGATACACATATATGTACGAAACCAGTCGTTTCTAAAACTTTGTCATTTTGTGAAATGTCTGGTTGCACAATTTGACTATAACACACACACACACACACACACACACACACACACACACACACACACACACAGACACACGCACACACACACACACACACACATATATATATATATTAAAAACTCCACACAAAAAGGCCCCAGTTGGCTGCAAATCTAGATCCCAGAATCTCTTTTCTATGCCATGACGAATCTGACCACCATAAACATTGTTAACATTCTTAATAAATGCACATTTCATCTACTCACTTTTTAATATGGTGTATTATTTAAATTTAAGCAATTTGTGATTTTGTCTATGTTATGGCCAAAGGTTACATTTTCTTCATGTCTTGTCTGTCCTCTCATATTGCTAATCTCAATCATGTCGATTTCGCCTCTTTAACATCCAAAGGATTTGTCCATTTCTTTCCAATAGGTCCACTCATATACTTGTTCAGTCCTTTGTCACCTCAATGCTAGACGACTATAACTCATTCCTATCAGATCTGCCTCTGAGCACTATTCAACCTCTGCAACTGATCCAGAATGCAGCGGCTCGGCCTGTTTTCAACCTTCCCAAGTTCTCCCACACCACTCCACTGCTACATTCACTCCACTGGCTTCCCGTAGCTGCTCGCATCAAATTTAAAAACACTAATGCTTGCTCACATAGCCAAAAATGGACTTGCACCCCTACCTCAAAGCACTTCACTCAAATCACATCCCCTCGAGTCCCTGGGTGTCTTCAAGAAGTACTTGAATTAGCACTATATTTATTAATTTTTATATATTTATATTAAAAAAATAACCCTACTCACTGAGTTTTGACTTTGAGTTTGAGTTTAAACCAGTATCAGAATATATTCACTGATAACAACTTCAAAAAGCACTTCTCTCATCACTCAGAATAAGGGCATCTGCCAACTGCCATAAATGTTAATGTAAATGTAAATATACTAAATAAATAAAAAAGAAAGAAAAGCTTTAGCACTAACTCGCTACAATAGAACATTTATTTTAAGGTGAGTGGGTTCAGTTACATAAGGTAATTTACGTATAAACACAACTCACATTAAATCACTTCAGCATCTACTACAGGGCACATACACAAATTATGTAAGTCTAAAATGTACATCAGAAATACATTATTTTGATACATATTAAAGCATAAGGTCTCTGTGAAGCACTAAATTCATAATGTGCTTACTGACTGATATATGGACAACATTATTTAATCCCAGAGATGGGAAAAAAACAAGTGACAGGCATAATTTAGACATAATGGCAAGAGGTATTATTTCTTTTTTCAATACAATACAGGTTGAAGGCTATGCAGATGGGCTCCTGGATCCACAGCCTCATAACTCTTGCATTATGTCCAAAACAATATCTGTTGGCTTCAGGGAGAAAAATAGCCCTTTTGTGTCCTAATCTCATAATAATTCGGTGCACAGTTTAAACAGCATGCTGGAAGAATACAAACTGACCTTCTCAGGATCCAGTGCCGTGATGACCCATACGCAGTGGGCGTTGTTCTCGTACTGGACAGGGTAGTTCGGAGAGGTGATTACGCCTTTGGGACCTCTTAGATTCAAGCCACATGTTCTTGCTGTGGTAATAAAAAAGAAATAATTATGAGGGGACCAAATTTTGATTTTGTAGCATAATTAATAAAGACTCTGTTTGAGGGCAAATGCATGGCTACTTTTGTTATGATACAAAATAACATACAACTTGAGCAAAGTTCTATTTCAAGGTCAGTTTAAATTTAAAAAAAAATACCCAGTTACAATTTGTGAATCTAATAAATCTAGCTGAAATAAATACAGAACAACACAGTACAGTACAAAGAAGCAGCCTATAAATGACAAATTGTAAAATATATATATATATATATATATATCAAAAAAACAAATGGTTATAATTTTAAAGTCTTGACAAAAAGGAGAACTGACGTCCTTTTTTGAAGCTGATCTTTAACACTTTTTTTTTTATACTCCTCTCCTATTCTATAGAGGTATTAACTGCTCTTTGTGTTTAGTCAGGGATTATCTTTGACAACTTAAAAGAACAGCCTGGGTTCTTTACTGTCTGATCCTCAGTGGGACAACGCCAGGGCTGTGGAAATGTGGAGTGTGAAAGATTAAGTCGGAGATACTGTACGGTTTGGGGACATTGTGAACGTGTTGTGAAAATAAAGCTGCACATGGAAAAACAAAGGTCAAGGAGAGGATGTATGATGCAATAATGTCATTTTGCTGATTATCATACATATCAATGCTGTATAACATAATGTTTTTTTTAACAATCGATTTTTTAAAAAGCCTGTATATTCTATATATATATTCTATATAATCTATTTTTTCTTGCCTGTATATTTGCAAACTGATATTTTGTTCTTACACACGTCTCTAAAAACAGACGTCTAAAAACAGGAGTGTTTGCTAATGAAGCGACAGCCAGCGTGTTGAATGAGCAGTGGAAAGGAGCTCATTCCTCATTTACAGGTCTAAAGCCTGCTCTATATTTAAGTCGACATAATCTCTTGAGATCACCAGAAATTCAGGACGAATTATTAAATAAAGAGGCTAAAGAGTTTGTTTCGTTTTTCCACCTACAGCTTTCCATTTAACCCAGGAAAGCGATTACGTATTATCTTGAAAGCGGTTACATAGGAAAATGTATCAAATTTGCACAAAATGACAAAATTTAGAGGGGTAAAATCAGTTTGATTAGCTCCTTCAGGGGGCATATGTCATCTTTGTCGTTTAAAGCAGGAACAGTTCAGGTTTCAGCATAAATCTCATATGCAAGTGTGTAAATAACAGATAAATGGCTGACTTACATAAAACACATAAGGCAGCATCTAGACAGACATATTCGAGTCAAGAAACAAATGCTTATCCATCCATCTGAAAATTTTAGCAATTATTACATTATTATACATAATTTTTTCTAGGCAAATACTTTCAGTATTCAAAATTTGTGACCATGCCTAATATGCTCAGGTCTTCATTATATCCTAATTCTCCTGCACCCAACAGTATGCACAGTATTTTCAAAATAATAAAAGATCTTTTCTTTATTTGTGAGTTCTGGCTCAACTGCGTAGAGTGTACACACTGCCTTCCGAGTATAACTTCTACCGCTGTGGCACCCAAGTGTTCCCTTGGGGAACCAATAAAAAAAAACTCTGCCTAACTATATCTGTGTTTATCATTCAAATGCAGTTTGAAACATATTTTGTTGAAAAAATAAAGTAGAGAAACCTTGAAACATCTCTTGCTTTAGTGATAAAAATGACAGCTAGTCAACTATTACAATTTTATTTTTCAATTAATGGTCAACTAGTAAAAATGGTCAGATATACATCATATATTTAATCCCCTGTGCTAAATCTAGCCAGGGATTCTTTTACTACATGCTGTATTAAAACTTTTATAAAACCTTTTAAGATACCTCGTGAAAAATATGAGCATGCATGACTCAAATCTGTTTCTGTATCCTCAGCTTATATTCGAGCTCTTTTCTCAAACCACTGCTTATGAATTTACCATCAGACGCGTTTGCCAAAGTAAGCAAAACTTTAATTAAACCTGTGCATTTAAATGAGGTTTCTGTCCAGGTTAGTGTATTTGCAAGATGCAAAGAGAGGCACGGTGGGTAGGTGCTCAAAATGACAGTGCATAATTAAAGCAAACATCATGCCTAATTAATTTGTTAGACGGATGCCTTGAAAATATTGAATATAAATGGAAAACAAAGAATGAATAATTGGCCAGAAATCAACCACAAGCACAAATTATATACGTTTTGTTTCATAAAAGGTTTTTTAAGAATGCTTCATTTTAAAATAAAAATAGCCAAGAGAGATGGCAAAACCCCTCACCTGCCTAGCAGTTCTTGAGAAATAGCCCAAACAAAAAGATCAAGGTAATTTTGACAAAGTCAAAGGTCAAACAGAGGAACTGACAGGCCTATGCACACATTTACACAATAGGAAGCATGCATGCAGAATTTCAGAATGAAAGAGTTGCCCATCAACTCTTGAGAAATAGCCAAGAAAAAATGGTGACCTCAACAGGACTGGGAACGCAAATACTGGCAATGACAATAACAGCATGATGGCTGAGGAATAAAATGATGATTTTCAAAATTGAATTTTTTACGTTTTCTTTATTAGGAGAGGAATGCTAAACATGTGCTAAGTGGTTATCAGAAATGTAGTTCAAATAATGTCCACACTTGATGAAAGCCACATGGAAGATTAGCTACTGCAATTATTTATTCATCAAAAATATCAATTGATGTAATATACATCTGTGGATAAAGCAGGCATTATGCCCTTTAGAATAAAAATCTTCTACATTTTGTAGGTATTTTGCATAATTGTCCATTGGTTTTCCATGCTAAAAGGTCCTTCCCCTGGTTTAAATAAAAAATTTCAGACAGATGGTCTCATATTATCTTCCAGCACTCAGTGATTACAAGCTGCCCAGTCCCTGAGGCAGCAAAGCAAGCAGAAAGCGTAACTTTCCGCCACCATGTTTTCTAATTTGGAATGAGGTTCTTCTGTCTGCATATGCACTGTGACTATGGCCAAACTACTCATCTTTAATACATCTCTCCGACGTTGTTCTATGTATGCGTCCCATGCAGATCAAATTTGTCCAATCTCTTTCTGATAATAGACATATATATATA
>JBCNYH010000027.1:6857899-6870235 GCA_039654325.1 Tandanus tandanus
TATATATATAAATAAGAAAAGCAGGTGACAGGAATTTCACCTTAATAAGTATCGTGCTCCTAATATCACAGGCATCATAGTAAATCTGGCAGGAACTGTTATGAAACTGCTATTTGTTTTAACATCAAACTAATTTGTGCTTCAAGGTCACTGAGGAGCCGCAAACATGTAATCACGTTTGGTAGGAAGCCAATGATGAGCCAAAAAATCAAGAGGTAAATTATTATTTTTACATTTTCTCACTGTATGACATCACTCCCTCAGTGGGATTTAATTAAATGAAAATTTGGAATAATCAGGAAACCAGTGGGCTAAAGCAATGTTCTTTTAAAATAAATAATATTGCTATAGTCACATAACACAGTAAGCCTTTCTTAACAACAATTCTTATGACAAGTAGTGGTTCTGGTTTGTGATAGGGTAAGTCTACTGGAAATGAATGTAAGCCTATGTATTATCTCCTGAAGTTATGGAACTTGAGACTGGAGTTTTGAGAGTACTATTTAATGAAGCTGCCAATTGAGGATCTGTCAGGCGTCTGTTTCTTGAAATAGAGACTATGATGTACTTGGCCTCTTGCTCAGTTGTGCACCAGGGCCTCAACGGTCTCTTTCTATGCTGGTTAGACCCAGTTAGCACTGTTCTGGGAAAGGAGTTGCTTACACTGTTTTATGAAATCCTCAGCTTCTCGTATGGAATGGCATTCATTTCTCAGAATAATATAGACTGATGAATTTCAGAAGAAATTCCTTTTTCTGGCCATTTTGACTATAATCAAACCCACAAAAGCGGATTCTCCATATGCTCAACAAGTATAAAGAACGGCAAATTTATTGCTTTTTAATCAACACAATAGTTTTCATCTGTGCTGACATAACTGTGAAAGGGGTTTTCCAAGGATCAGTTAGCCTTTTAACATGAACAACTTGGATTAGCTAACCCAATGTACCACTGGAACGAAAGTACGATAGTTGCTGATAATGGGCCTCTGTATTCCTATGTAGATATTGCTTAAATGTTCCAGCCGTTTACACCAATAATAGGTATGTACAATATTAACAGTGTGTATTAACAGACTGTCTTTCTGATAAATTTTATCTTTTTTTTTTAATCCAAAAAAAGTGTTTTCTTTCAATTCCTAAGTGAGCCCCAACTTTTGAATGGTAGCATATATAACAAACACAAATATGTATCACGTAACAAAAAAATACAACTGATGCATACAGTCCATGCTGCCCAAGACACACCACATCACCTGCTCATTATGCAAATTGCCTCGGAGATCATCAGCCAATTTCATGAAAACAATATAAAAATGTCTTGCTTTGCATTATTCATATGAAAGATGCAAATTTCTCTATTTCCTTCACAGTTTGTTTCCTGTTTTAAATATCAGATGTGATGTGAGCTTTGGCAGATCAATTACTGCAGCTCCGTGTCTCTACACACACACCAGTATCTTTTTGAGCCATGCTACAAGTACAGCACAGACGGCGGCATCATGTAGGCGCTCACTGCCAAGTGCTCCACATGTACCAGCCTCAGGAGGGCCTCTCCTCACCATGCTTACCTTGATACTGGGCACTAAATCCTTTCCGCCGATGGTTGCTGTCAGATGTGAAGTGCAGTCGCAGCCAGTTCTTACTGCTGATGACAGGTGAAGGCAGATTCATGCCAGTGAGCCTGGTGTGGGAAAAACAGCAGAATCTAATGAGCAAAATCGGCAATAGAAATCAAACGCTTGAAAAGGCAATTTGTACTGCAAAATTATATACGCTTGTAAATCGCGACGGGAAAAGGGCAGCACGTGGGTGTGTTTTCAAAAAGGCCATTGAGACTAGGGTAAAGAGTAAAGTGGTGCTATATTTTTTGGAACGAGGCCAGAGCATGCATTCTTATTTTGGCTTTTTGTTATTTTATGGCAGCTAGACTGATGGTATTCATTAAAAGAAACAACACTTGAGAAGCGTGTGCACACTCTCACAGCAAATCATTCGAATACGCTGAATGCATAATAACCATTGCTTACTATACTGTAATATACTATATTCATTCATTCATTCATGTTGTACTATACTAATCATGGCTTAGGACCCCTTTACCATAATAATAACAATAATAATAATAATAATAATAATAATAATAATTTTTTATCATACAGACTATGAATGACCCTGGAGCACATGGCTTAATTCAACTCACAACTTAATTAGAAATTAAAAGCCAACTTTCACGAACGTTTACAAAGGGTTTGTGTTCAGATTGGGGGAATGGCTGTTCCTAGCTTTATTCATTCAGAATTCAGAAAACATACAGTATCTCATCTGATACATGTTCTACTGAGTCGGCGTAAAAATGGGACTGATGTAAGATCAAGAGTTGGTGTGTTCGTAGGGTGATTTTCTTGACTGACTTTGTGGCTCAATGTACTGCTGGTATGTGTACCTTTCTGTCAGTAAGTCAACACAATTCCTGTTGGAATAAGCCTTCATAAAATGTTTATATACCCTTATTTCAGCAGTCAAGAGAGACCTCTGTTGTCAAGCAGCCGTGTGAACAGCACCATTAAGTAGTGTGACTAAAACAGCTTACAAAATATGATTTGAACATTGGACTTTTCTCACAAGGGAAAAATCAGTACATCTTGTTTCCTAAAACACGAGGGACCTATGCCTTTGCAACACCTCTTTGATCTTTTCCAAATGCATCATCTTCCAGAAAAAGCTCTTTTTTCCCCATTATTTCTTTCTTTTCCTCACATATACCAGGGTGCCTATTAAAAGTTCTCCTCTGGTGAAGCTTAAGGTGTGTAAACTTTGTGCTATGTGATGTGAGCTCTCTCTCCATGACTGCAGTTCATGGCAAGGGCTCTGCACACTGCTGAGACAATGACAGCAAGACTATGAGGCTCTGGGGCATCCTTTTTAGAAACTGGCATGGTTGATGCTTAACTTGTCAATTTTTAAACAAAATGTTTTTATGTCGCAGTTAGATTCATGACTTTCCATGCCAATCAACCAGTGAAACCCTTTTTTTCTATGCTTCAGATACTAAAGCTTTCAAAAACTGGAATAACACTGCAGTTGACCTGCACTGAGCTTTTTAAACTTATGCATCACATTTTCAGAAGCATGTTTCAAAAAACGGGGACTTAAATTATGTGGTTTCTTTCATGCCTTGTACCTTTCTAGTAGGTTATGTTTTCTCCTCTGTTGGTTTGTCTGTTTGTTTGTATGCAATATAATGTAAAAAGTTTTTGCATAGATTTTAATTATTTCTTTTCAGGAGTAGAATGTGGTACAAGCAACAAATCAGTAAATTATGGGGTCAATCTACTGAAGTCAGAAAGTGCAAATTATGTGTGAATGGATGTTCATCAGATGCCCACTGGTGGGGAGACATTTCATTTTAACTGTGCCACGATATAATCACATCTGCAGATTTTTCAGGTCAATCAATGCACTTGCTACCATAATCCATTTGTGCCTGGTGGCAGTACCTTGCACTCTGAGTGCCCCTCTAGTTGCCCAATGAGACAAGGATCATGGTTAAGACCAATTTCCAAGGCAAGTCCAAATCAATACAGAAAACATCTGGAAACTAAACTCTGGTCCAATTATGGAGACATAAAACATTTGGTCAGGTCACAGGATCAGCCATGATACAGTGCCCCAGAGCAGGACAGGGTTAAGACCCTTGCTGAAGAGCTAATGTGTGGCAGCCTGGCGTGGCTGGAGCTTGAACCTGCAACCTTCTTTTCAGCAACCTTAACTGCCAGGTCTGTTTATGTGGACATTGAAAATCTGCTAATAATTTAATTCAAGCTCAATCTGAATTAAATTCTTTTAGGTAAAGAGCATGATCGGAATGAAATATCCCATTCCTATTGAGATTTTCATCAGATTATGATTACTTTTGATAGAAAAACATTAGATATCTCAATGCTCAAGCAGAGGTCTTTGAAACATTCTACGTATATATTCAGTATCCCTTTCTGCGTTGTTTGTAGTCTCATAGTAACAGCGTATGCAACATAAAATGCTTCTTCTGGAATTCTTTCATCTGTTGATGCAGGACAAATATTTATGTTGATTTCGGCTATGTCTGCACTACCACGGGTAAATTACAAAACACTGGTCTTATATGTTCTACATCTACTCTACACCAAAACAGTAATTAAAAAATATGCAAACATCAGAACAGCAACGACTGCATTTCACCCATGATGTTTGTTTTGGTGTCTCAAGCACAAACCACACATCACTGTTTATGAAACTGTCCATTTCCCCTGTCTGCACTGCAAGACGCATTTTCAAATTCGAAGAGCATTTTTTTTAAAAGTTGTGTTTTAGGTGACAGAAAATGCCGTTTTATTGTGGACAGAACGTTGGAACAGAGAAATAATTACACATTGGACGGACATAGCTTTTTATCTTAAAAAGAAAAAGTAACATGAAATGATTTTGAAAAATAATAAACACACAACAGTGCCAAGACAGATTTACTAGTAATTCAAAGCCATGGCTCTGTACAGAGCAGAATTTTGAAAAGCAAATGATCCTGTACTCGCTTTCTGCTGTTCGGTGCTTCTGTGATGAACAGTACACATTTGTGTTCAGAATATATTTATAATAATTTCCAACGTAGCTACTGAGCCACCACGGCCTACATTGCACTACTGCACTTGAAGATTTCTACTACAGGCATCTCAGGATCCTGGATATTTTACAGTAGGCTTTTCTTTGTGGCTCATCAAATGAAATTCTATAGAAAAATAAAAAAAGTATCCCCAATACTGTTAGTAATTTGTTCAACTATTCAGGTGCGGTAAAATTATTCACAGTTATCTTTTACTGTTGTACCAGTTTCTGCTTCCTCCAAAGGAGAACTAGTGCTATGACAGAGAGAGAGAGAGAGAGAGAGAGAGAGAGAGCAAACTGAATTCGGGTAATAAGCTGCTGTGAATTGCAATTAACATAGGGTGCTGTTCGAGTCCCCTCTATTTCTTTTCAGGAACGTGAAGATCAGTGGAGCGTAAAGGGGCAGTCGTTGCTGAACAAGCAGAGGATACGAAAGATAAAGACGAGTTTGCTTCTAGGAGACACTGAAGGACGGTGCTCTTTATTTATAATGGTTTAAGAGAGATTTTTTCAATCCATGGTTTGGTTATACCCGAATGGTACCTGCTACCTTATTCATCTTTTATTTTCAGGCAATTGGAAGCTTTTAGAAAACACTTACGATTTGGTCCCCATAACATGCTTTGCCAAATTACACGGTCTTGATCCAAATTGTGGCATAAGCTGACAATGTACGACTGTTGGGTAAATTCAGTACAGGTATCTCCAAACACCCTTTAACTTCTTACAACAAATGTTCAGATGAGACCCGGTAGCACCGGATGCATCTTTGATAAACATAGTAAATTTGAAGAGAGCTTTAAGTAAGAATTCTAATAAATAACTAAAAAGCAGTAAAGTCTTCAAAGACGGGAAAGTCTTTATTTTATTTAGAGGCTGCTGCAATATTCATCAAGCTCATCCCTACATTACGGAATGTTGGCAATAAGTGTTGAGAGCGACGTCTATGTATTGGATTACCATCGACAGAGTCAGGGTGCAGAGTTTTAAATATCACAGTAAACGAGTCTGAATCTTTCCTATATTCCATCCAATGTTATAAAGTAGAAATGATATCATTCATTCTTCTGCTTTATCATTTCCTTCAATCTACTGCAGGGGTGTCCAATTCATTTTCATTGAGGGCCACATCACTAAATTGAAAGGTGAACCATCTATGCTAAACGGGCAATCATGAAATCCGAATGGCAAAACGATTCATTTAGGCATTTGCCCTCTTTTCCTTTATTCACTTGCTTTTTCTGACAGTGCTTAACATCGGTAAGCTAGCGCCACAATCATTTCTGAGCGATGAAATGTCCAGCTGTTTACTTGAAATAGGCTGCCGCCACCTAGTGGAAGGATGATGAATTAGCTTTAATGGTAATGGTTGATGCAAAGAATTTACAATAACCATATGCTTTGAAAGCTCGTGTGGACCTCGAGCTGAACACCTGTTATCTACTTGCACATTTTTGGTAGACTAAAGAATATGGCGCCTAAATACAAATGACAAATCAATTACATTGACACCAGTCAATGTATGTGGAAGAAGGTGGACAATGCTCTGCTTCAAGGGTGTTGCAAGGCACTGTGATGCAGCATAAGCAGCAGTTCAGTCTTATTTATGCTTCCTTTTGGTTTGAAAATAAATAAATATGCCTGTTTGAGACGACGCAACCATCCTAACACTTACGACTATATACAAAAAATCCCCCATACATTTGGTCAAATACGACTATTGTACCATGGCCAATCTATGAACTTTTCAGTCCCCACTCGTATATTCGTATACGTATATTTAACACTGAGCTTGTATAATTCTTTATGCTTCCCCGGTTGGAAGCTGATGTGTGACGGGAGAGCCAAGTGGTGCATGGGAACTGACAAGTGACCAAATTGTGGGAAAAAAATAAGAAAAAAGCCCAATGCTACAAAAACATATTACAGCTATACCAGGAATTGATATTCACTCTCAAATATCCCTTTTAAAATGCTAGTCATGCAGTTTTTTTATGTGGGGTGTGTGTCTGCCTGCAGTTTACTTTAAGAAATGTCACTAACTCTATTTTCCAATATATAAACAAATATTTAGCCTAATTTGAAGCCTTCTAGCCATGAGCAGGCAGTTACTTTGGATATGTACACTCATGTTACTGAACATGGTCTTTGTTCGTCCCCTGAGATTCATATCTGACCCACTCTCCTGAAAATCCTCCTACCTGCGACTTATTCTGTTATCTCAGTATCCCAGTCCCGAGGAACACCTTGAGCCTTAACCAGCTGCCCTCAGGCAAGCTTAACAAAATTCTTCTGAAACGGACTTTGCATGTACAGATGATGAAGGACTTTTAATTTCATATAGTACATCAAAGCGGAGACATAACATACTCTGAGCTTAGCGTGGAATGCCAGCTGCCATAGCACCCGCTTCCCATTCCTTGGTGAACCACTGAATTTTAGTATATCAGTCTATCAAGTCTTTAACTTGGGGACACCTACACACTGATGGGTTTAACACCAACATTATCAAAGCAATGAAACCAGCTGAAGATAATGATAATGTTTAGTAGATGAAGTAATAATAACCCCAGTGAAAAGATGCTCTTTTGTTTTGTTGCACAGTAAATGGTTGGAAATGGGGCTTGGGGCATTTGTCCCTTTATATGGTCCAAAGAGAACACAGCGAACACAGCCAAATTTCTTAATTAAGATTTTTTTTTTTTTTTAAAGTAACTACATTTTCCTGAATCATGACACCTGCTAAAGTACAGATTAGAGAGATATACAGAAAAGCAGGAAAAATATTGCTTTCAAATTTTTCATCTGTGGGAATGTGAATAAAAAAAAAAAAAACATCATGTGCGGTAAAAAACAGAAAAAAAGAAATTAATGTAAATTTATGAACTGCAATAAAATGAATACTAATGGTAATGAAATGGCAAACATGTGGCAGACAGCAAGGTCTATTTTAAACCCATTTTATACCAGTAACATTACTATTGGCACAAAAAAGATGTATAAATGGCACTTTGGACTGAGAGGATGTTCCATTATATATAATCATCCTCGGAGTAGAAAAATCTGCTAAATGAATGCCAGTAAATTATAATAATAAGCGTATACAATAACAGAAATGTGGAAGGAATACCTACATTTTGTGCTGTAATATGAAACAGATTGCTTTACACATTTGTCCACCCCCGAGTGAACCACAGCATAGATTTCTGCGTAAAACCCAAGAGCTGTAGTGCTGTGGGTAAGATTTTTATGTTCGAAAAGCAATAACGGGTCGGCCATCTATCAACCTTCATCATTATTGCCTCTGTCTTTTTGTCAGCTTTTAAAAAGTTCCTGTTCTAGCCTGTGCCTTTAATAAATCTTAAATAAACCTTAACCAGAAAGAATTTGCTCCAGAGAACCAGAGGTACGGGAACCGTCAACAGTGAAGAGCATGGAGATAAAAACAAAATAAATAAATAAATATAATAATCACAAAATTCCTGTGTCATACTGTAACAGTGTTTTCTTGTTCTACCGAGTGACCAATTTCAGCACAGGTGATTCTCGTGCTGCAGTCACAATCATTTCTGGGCAATACATTTGTCTTCAAACAGAGGATGACTGAGGAATATATGAACGGAAATTTACTCTGGTTCGGAAGCCGCGGCACTTAAGAATTATTTGAGACACAAGATTTTAAACGTTAATTAAATACAGGGCAGAGTTCAGAAGAGGACACAAGGCAGTCCATGATTCAAAACAATACCTGCATACAGTGAAGTGTTGGCGCTTCTGCACTGATTTACAGCAGTGACTCAGTACCACTGCTGCTCTGGATGGTCCCACATGGACTACCTATAGATTGCATTTAGACATTGTAGAACTGGAGTGGTGATTATAATAAAGTTATAAAATAGTAATTACGGCACTAATACTGAACATCCTTTACAGTAAACAGTTATTACAGAGGAACTATTTACTATCCTATTGTGTTTAATGATTAGTCATTGATTAGTTTGGATATTTATGGCTTTATTTATTTAAAAAAAAAAAATTGCATGCCCTTTTAGAAAGTTTAATGTAAAACCAAGCTGAAAATACTTAGTATGATCTTCTGGAGCACTTCAGAACTGAATCTGTATTTTAGCTCTTACCACACAGACATTAAATCAAGCTTTGTTTTGGACATAACATAGCCAAGGCAAGGCTAATTTGTTTGCTCGTCCATAAAATGTCATTTAGCAAATATCACTTTAGGGTGATCTCCCTCAAAACATTTTAATTAGACTGAAAGCAAATCAACGCTAGCATCTGACACCGCAGGAAATACACTGACATGAAGTCCTCTACTGACTTATTTCTGTTTAATGAGCAACTGTAGCTTTGCAGCAGTGTTTGAGAGTCAAAGAGGTTTTGCTTTTTTTTTTTTTCTGAGGGTAGTGCCACATTCCAGATGGGCCATTCACAGCAAGAACATGAGAGGCAGCAGGACACAAGATTGATTTTGCTCAAATCTGATTTTCATTTGACACCAATGTTCACTAGAGCCTGTTTTTTTTTTTTTTTTTCCCTTAGCCTACGTTGCAGACTCTGCCTTTGAGCAGATCTAATTCGAGCCACATTCAACCATTTCAATGACACTCTCTCTGAGGCTATTAAATGACGCTGTAGAATTCTCAATCTTGACATTGCCACCTGCCCCGGTATCCCATGGCTAAAACTTTAACCAAAGCAAGCAGGAGCTTCAGATCCTCTTAGTGAACCGATCGCTTTAATAGACCATATCAGTGCTGAAATTATATCTGTCAAATAGCCACACGGATTAATTTCCACGTGCATTCGATTCGAATGGGGGCAAAAAAAAAAAGGATAAAGAATTAATTTTATCTACAAACTAGTGAAATAATGCTATTTCAGGAAGAATGTGTGATGTCAGATTCGAGTGTGATGGAGCAAAAAAAGGAGAAAAAGATAGAAAACAAATTTTCAAAAAAATTTACTGTGACAGCACTTCATTGAGTTTGCCAAGCCAACCAGACTGCCTCCAGAATGCCTCCCTCCATCACGGGCGAGGACATGTTTATTCACCGAGCGTGAAGTTAATGGAGTTCAGCCATAGTCGCCTCACAGAATTCTCTCAGTGTGGTGGCACTCAAAATTGGCCTGCCATTAGGCAAGAGGAGGAAAGAAAAGAAGTGTGAAGGTTAAAAGGCAGATCGAAGCAAGATAGAAAAAAGAAACCAGGTAACTGTAAAAAAAGAAGGATGCCTATGGTAGTAAATCTAAAAGAACCGAGCATCTGCTCGGCAACAGAAATAACTCCTGTGAACAGCAATGGAGCAATGCGTTTTCAAAACTATCAGTGGGATCAATTGAGACGGCAACTCGTTTCCTTTACAGACTAAGTAAAAACAGCTTCGAAAGAAACCCCCTTGGAGTGCTCTGGGGTGACCCTCTGCTACCAAATGAATAGGATCAGCCCCTGCGTTTACTTTCTTCACCGTTAAGCCGGCGATTTTTCACTGATCAAGCTAGGTTCGTTATCTGCGGGTCTCGTGTCCCTCTTAATGCGTGCCACGTGCCGCAGACGAGGACAGATAAAGCCGTTCTGCTCCCGGTGGAAGTCACGGTCTGTTTACTCACCATATTGATGGTGCTTCTGTGCCGCTGATCTCCAGAAAGTCATATCTGTCCTCCAGCTCGAAGTCTGTGAACACCAATGCGATGGTGTCTCCGGGCTCAGCCAAAATACTCCATGTGCAGTCTGCACTGTTCTCATATTCCGATGGGAAATGAGGACTGGATATAGTTCCTGTTGTTCCTCTTAACGTGCCACCACATGCTCCTTCAGCTGATCAAAACAATAATAATAATAAAAAACACTGTCAAATAACTAAACAGGCATTTTATTCCCTTTTAAGCAGATGGTAAACACATGATAACAGTCATTTCACTCCAAAAAATTACATTTAAAAGGTGGATTTTTAAAAAACAGTAAATAACAATAAAACAAATATGATTATTTAGCTTATTTCTAGGCATTTATAGGAATTACTCAGAGGAAGAGGCAAATTATTTCCCAGTAGGATAAAAGTTTTCACTAATACACACACACACATACACATACACAGATATATATAAAACACACACACAAAGGCTGAGCTGGATAACACCCTCCGACATAGAATATTTTCTACATCATACTAAAAGCCGAATTGTAAAATTTTTATATTATACCTTCAAAATATTTTCAAAGAATTCCATTTTTTTTCTAACATCAGGTGTAGAATTTCCTGAAATTAGTCAATAAGTGCTTAGCCGTCTCTGGAGTTTATGTTTTCTGCTTCCATATGGGCAATTGGGGAAGTAGGCCTGCTAATATACTGACTGCAGTAGAGAAGAAGTGAGGACCTCAGCAGCACTGGCTGAAAAACTCTATGTGACGGACGTTACATGTGATTCATGAACATGACTTACAGATAAAAAGACATTCTTTTATGAAATATTTTACTGATTTGCTTTAAAAACAATAAAATTATCCAATTATTGATGATTTTACAACAAGTTCCACCCTTTCCTGCATTTTTGGGTTTAAAACGTTTCAGGAAATCTGAGATGAGCCCCCCATCATACCCGACCTTTCTAGAGGTACATGTAATAAGAACATTCGTTAAACCCGAAGATCAATCCTAAACATCACATAAATGACAAAACATCACTGAAGTCGAAGAACTCTGGACATAATCATTTGACAGTAACAATTCATGTGGAAAAGGGATATTTTCCTAAATAATTTAACTTGTATTGTGAAGTTGGGTTTTTTTTAATGAATAAGTTGCACCCTTTTTTGGAATCTATAAGCACAAATCATTTTTGCCTGGTCATGTCCCATTTTTTATGGAATTACCCATATGACTTACTTTTGTTCCTTTCTTCATGGCTTTGCTGTTGTTCTCATTGAGTAATTTGCTAATTTTCTCTCGCTATTTCTAGAACTTCTCAAACCACTTAAGTTAATGATGGAATAAGTCGGCTGTTTGTTTGAATAACAGAAATTAGTTAATGGCTTTTCACCAATCAGAAATTAGAAAATATTTTGAATGCATAAACATAGACTCTGTCCACCCTGCTAACTCAGGAGAATGCTTAAATCAATTAAAATTGTATTAATAATTGTTATTCATCCCAAGATAGAGAACCAATCAGATTGTGCCATTCCTGTGTAGTGTACACTAATAATAAATGAACATTTAGCCTAATGAATTAAATCATATTCAAGATTCAAAACCCTTTTCAAGATATTTTGCTTTGCACTGAGACTGCAGATTATATTTTCTCTCAACTAATTTACACAACTGAAATAATTTGTTTAACTCAGCCTAATAAAGATAAGGCTGTTGTTAAAGTTTCTGCATAATGTTTGAATGGCTTTTCTGGCGCTTTTGTGGTAAAGCTGCCCTATCAGTGGTTTCATACTTTGCCTGAAATCCTGCGGCTGAGAACTGGATCGATTCTGGGCTCGTTTGAGGGAGGGGCTAGGAATCACATGATTGCTTTCATGCAAGGAAATCCCTCATGAATACAGATTATTTACATCTCTTTTGTACAGGCAGACATGGCTGGTTCTGAGAGCGGATATCTCTCTCTCTCTCTCTCTCTCTCTCTCTCTCTCTCTCTCTCTCTCTCTCTCTCCCACACACACACACACACACAC
>JBCNYH010000027.1:6908702-6923885 GCA_039654325.1 Tandanus tandanus
CCCCCCCCCCCCCCCCCCCCCCCCCCCCCCCCCCCCCCCCCCCCCCCCCCCCCCCCCCCCCCCTGAAGTAAAGCGGTGAGGAAAAAGGAAAGGGGAAATTTTTCAAACAAACAGATTTCAGAGGTTATAGGAGATTGTCAAGGAACAGTAGCTCTGCCCTTTGTATCCGTTTCAGCTAAAACACCAATTCAAAAGACTAAGAAAGGTTTCCAGTTATGGTTCTGAAACTGCAGTCTACACTGCTTTAATTCCAAGGTACTGCAGTGTGTCAAAGTTGAGCAATCTAAGTATTTACATGGATAACTATTATCTAATGCAATCTATAAGTGCATTAAAATGATTGAAAGAACGGACCAGAGGATTCAACGGCTACTATTAGCACCTTCAGAACCCAATCATTTGTTACTGTATACAGGAAGTGCATGAGATTACCAGAGAGCCAGTATATATTCCTGGATATTGAGAGGGTGAGGAGACATTTTAGCCAGCATAAATGGCCATAGAGGCGACTAGGCATCATTCACTCAATGGATGGCAGGCAGCATTCTTACAGAACAGTTGAGTCCTTCAGAATGAATGCTTTACATTTCGCAGGGTCCTTTCACACTACTGCACTGTGATTGTCAAGTCTGAGCTGATCTACATAATACCATGTGAAGCCTAACTCACCCTTAGATTGTTGTGTATCAGGGACCAATTAGTATATATTAATAAGTACATCCCTCTAAATTGCGGGAGTACGCAGGAGGGAGTTATTTTTCCATTGGCCACCATGGAATGGAAAAAATCCATAGAAATAAAACTTGTTACACTTGCTCATCAGTAATTAAGTGACATTACCGTGCATTACCACCGTTTTTATCCCCCAGTGAGTGGGGAAGTTCTAAGAAAGTAGCTGTAGCTACAACTTACCTCACATGCTGGTAGTTATCACATGGGTGGAAACAGAAAAACATAGATGTCCTGTATGCTTTTGTTCCTTGCACAAACAAGTATTGCAGCCCTACAGCAATGATTAAAAATGAACTGTATTCCATATTTGTGTAGGCCCCAGGTTCTGCACCTAATCCTTTTGGCCACACACCAATTTTGCATGGGCTACTGTGCAGAATGGAGACACTAATGCAATTCCAATGCTAGCATCAGCCTGTATACAAGTCGTCAGGTGCGTTAGAACGAAGCGGGATTAAAGAATCATGGTCAATAAACATCACCGAAGTTTACTTTTGCTCTCAAAGTATACACTCAAGATATTTTTTTGCAAACAAAATATCCAGAGATAAACCTACAGAAACAAAACTTCAGGAAATAGAGTAAAAAAAATCAAAAGTTCAAGGGGTGGAGTTGAACCTGCAAACCCAAAAATACAGAGGGGGGAGTTGAACCTGAAAAACCACAAGTGTAGGGGTACAGCCAAAACTTCAGAACTAAAAGTGTGGGGGAGGAGTTGAACCTGCAAAACTAAAGTGAAGGGAAGGTTTGAACCTGAAGAATTCAAAGTCCATGGACCAGAGCTTCTTCAGTACTGCTGCAGCCTACACACAGACACTGTTCTCTCAGGCTTCAGCTCTCTCAAGCTACCTGAAGACAAGTTAAACCCACTTGATAAATACCATATAACTAAACACCTAACCCTAACCTTAAATAACATGCACAAGTACTTTGAAATATTCAGGTCCAGCTTCACCCACAAATGTTTTGGTTCTGAGGTGAGGGCTGTCTCCTAGTATTTGTCTATGATTTTTGGAACTGAAAGTTGTTATTCTCGCACATTTGTGAATGTATTTACGTTCTTGACAGTGAAGACTCTCTCAGGTATTGAAATGATTGATACTAGGTGTATCGGTCGTATTTGGCTTGAGCTGCGTGCCGGAGGCTTCCGTGGTAACAGCTCGTCAAAGGACTGAACTTGCATAAGGCCTGCATATTAAGCAAAGGGAAGAAAAACACAGGTAGTGTTTCTTCATTTATTACAGCAGGGAAAAGAAAAAAAAAAAAAAGAACCTTGTTGGTTTAGGCTATGCCCACTTTCCAACCCACTTTGGGTTCGACATAAATACATAAACAAATGCACATATTATGCACATTTATGTAACAGATACAAATACAAACAGTGGCATTGTGTTACATGCCAACTTCGTATAAGTGAAGTTTATTACATTGCTGGTGTGGGATTACAGAAGCAATGTTTTAAGTTGTACTCGTACAACTTAAATATTACCATATATGAATGCAGACTTCGGGTGCTGTGCTCTGTTCAGCCTCACGGGCGATCCACTACTAAAAGGCGGGCGAGCCTCCACGTGATATAGATTGATTTTATTAAGCAAAGAAATTTTCAGAGTGAAGCAATGAACCAAACTTTTAAATGTGGGGCTGCTTTGCATGATCACTATCAAAGCTTATCATATGCTTACTTTACCTTCAGGGCTTCCCTACTTTTGCATACATTTGTAGTGTGTATACATCACATACTAGTCTATTATAAGTAAATTGACATGCGTGTGTAGTAACAATAAAGCAAACTTGTATAATAACTGAATTTCACATACTGTACTGACACATATTACCTGTAGGGGGCTCCAAGCCTCAAAAATAGCAATTAGGAAACAAACCCACCCCACAGGTCCACAGCACACTCTGGAGTAAAGATTTTTCACTGGCTCCATCACGTATGCGTTCATGTTAGCCCCTAAATTATGCTAAATGATGTCAGTGCATGGAACACCACCACCAGGTCCTACACTGAGCAGGACTTTTAGATGTGAGGTTCAACAGGGGCCGGTTTCTTTCAATGCTTTTTCACATTATTACATTAAAAATGCAAAGATTTTGGGTTTCAATTTAGTGCATTAAACCAGTAAACATCCAGTAATGTGCAAACACGTAGCATTACCCGAACGCATAAATACACTCCATGAATAACATGGACAAATAAACAAAGGAAAAGGACGTATCTGAGATCGGAGAGGTTTAGGGAGGAAAACCACTATAAAAACTGAACAATAGCAAAATGAATTTGCATCGAAATGGCATTGGCTTCTAACAACCATGAACCTGATTATTTTCATGGATTTGCTCTTCTCCAGATCTGGCTAAATCCCTTTTGACAGTTGTCTTTCTGATAAGCGAGTCAACCACCCCCACCCCACCCACCCACCACCACCCCCTTTTTTTCCCCCTCTCTCTCACGCGTTAGATGTGGTGTCTCATCACATGCACCATCTCAACAGAAACCTACAGCCGCTTCTTTAGGGCTGATTGATCCTCCCAGGAAGTCCATCCTTGGTTTCACTCAAGCTCGGGACATTTGCATATGAACGGAGAGGTCTGATAAGTGTGAAAGCTCCCATTGATTAGAGAAAGGGGTTGCTGCCCAATATTCCACCATCACAACTGGGCTTCCTTTTTCATTATCCACTCAAGACCTAGTGACCGCTGGATGCATCGGATACCTCCTTAGGCATACCGCCTTTGGCATATTCATGGTCAGGAGTTTCTCGCTCCCCTCACCACCTTTAAATAAACAGAAGCCCCCCTGAAGTAATCTGAAATGCAAAGCAAAATGCTTTGAGATTATACCAGATTTTCCCTGAAATATAAAAATTTCTTAAGGGCATAATCTACTCTTATGCCTTCAAATATTGACCAGGATTCTCTTTCAAAGTCATCAAAAATATCAGCTATAATCTGCAAACATAGTGCACTAATATATCTTGGACATATTTGTAAATGCCCGATATCTATATTATAGATTAACATTTCATGATTTCAGGGCTCGACCATTTGTATGGAGTTTGCAGGCTTCCCTCATGCTTGTGTGGGTTTCCTCCGGGTACTCTGGTTTCCTCCCAGAGTCTAAAGACATGCACATTAGGCTAATCAGCTGTTCCAAACAAGCTGATTCCCTAGGTGTGAATGTTTTTTTTTGTGTGTGTGCGTGTATTGCCCTGCGATGGTCTGGCGAGCTGTTCAGGTTGTACCCCGCATTCACCCAATGTCTGCTGGGATAGGTTCCAGCCTCCCGGCAATCCTAAGCAGCTCGGCAAAGGACTGAGTGACAAGTGAATAGGCAATACTTTATTATCTCTTTAAATAAATGTTAAGTTTAAGTGGTAGTAGTAGATTTTTATATTCTACATTCAAGATAAAAACAAACATTATTTGTATTTATTTTCGTCATTATAATTTTCTTCTTAGAATAATTCATAACACATATATAAACAACTTTTATTGCCATTGTTTTAAAAAAAAAATCTTAAGACCCAATTATATGTGCAGGAAATGCAATCTGATCTAAAAAGAAAAAAGAAAAGAAAAAAAAAACACTCACTGATTCTGAGTGGAAAAAGAGAAGCTTTACATAAGTGACATTAAAAAAAATATATATCGCCATAATTCAAGTTAATTTGAGTTAAATTAGTTCAAATTATAACCCCGGAATGGCTTTTTGATTAAAGACGATTAAAGAAGTTCGAGATTAAGTTTCTAATTAGGTAAACTAACAACTAAAGTTTATTGTGTACTTAATGGATAATCACAGTTTATTTAGATGTGTGGTTTTTTTTTAAGTGGCGTGATAAAAGGGCTAGTGCTCTCAGCTTTATAAATGTAGGGCATATCCTTTCAGACAAATCATTACAGTAGGCATGATGGTCATTTGTACTCTAACATTTAGCAGAAAAAAAGAATCAAGATGTTCTGTAACACTAAGGTTACTGTGCATGTGATTAATTACATCATTTGCTGTTATTAGACAATGTCATGTCTATCTTAGGAACAAGTAAGACAAGCTTGAAAACAATGTTACAGTGGCACATCCTGGAACTATAATCATCTTCACACTTCAATTCCACACAAGACAGCCATCTTTCTTGTTGTTTGTTGCTCCTGCATTACATGCATTGCAGATTTACATTAATCAGGATAATTAGGACCCTTGAGATGATTGATGGTTCCTTCTCCTAAAACCGGAACACAAGTTCGTGCTAGAAGGTAAAGTTGTCACTTTGCCAAGATATTGGCCATTATTCTCCATGGCACCGTCTACGCCTTGAGCGGTCTCCATCCGTTAATGCACATGGTGCTCTTTAATAGGTCATGAAGAAGCATTATTTGCAGGAACAACAGCAGCAAGCCCCCCCCCCCTTAAAATACCTATTTGTTAGCATATGGGATATGAAGGATGAAATGGCAAAACAAATTGTTGGGCTGGGTAATGCTCCGGTAAGGAGCTAACAAAGTATTTTCGAGCTGGGGAGGTCGAGTGGGGAGCAGGCGCCTGCGATGCGCTAATCTCCTCTCCACTGAACACCTCAGATGTGCTGCATCTAATAATGAACAGAAGTCCCTCAATACAAGCTCCTGCCATTAACCTTGAAATGCCTATCGCTCAGCGGGAGTGTACAGGGCTCCAGTCAGTGATTTACAGCTGTGGCGGGTGTGCTGATTAAACCTACACGTGCAGCTGGTTTGAAATTAAAGATAGGTGGCATATGAGGATTAATGTGACTCATGTGTATCACTCAAATCCCATCAAATGATTCATTTTGCTTCTGTTTTACTGACAAATATCCACTAACCGATAAAGTACTTGACGATGTGCCGAAAGTTAAACCTAATGTGTACATCAGCCTACAAATTAGACAAGCCATTAATTTCCGGTGGAACTCCCTGACTTAAACAGAACAGCATCAACTTGTTTCAAAAATGCAGAATCACTTTAATCACAGTAAAGGCCACGACTGCATTTTTGATGTTCCCGCACACCTGGCGAGCTTTTCTGGTTCACTTCCTCCGCCATGTTGACGGCTTGCATTCTGCCGCTGATGTGAGCTGTCTCCTAACCCGGGGACTGTTTCAATTTACCATCTGTTGAGGGGCCGTTGGGGTGGATTTTTAAATGCCATCCAACGTCATTTGTTGTCCTCCAAGTTCTGAGCTACTTAACATCTTGTAAGAGTTGTAGCAGTAGAAGTAGCGCATGTAGGATTTTGAGCCGCTGTATAAGAATTTCTAAATGCGCTACATTATAAATTTTTAGTTCTGTCTGAAAACTTGTCCTTCTATATAAGAGAAGAAAGCCCACTTTCTCTAAGGAACATAGACTAAAATTTACTGTGCATATCAGGGGTTCCCAAACTGCACTGTACATATACTGTATATATACACACTGATCAGCCATAACATTAAAATGCAGAAAGTGAACAGTCAGTTCTCAAAGTTGACGTGTTGGAAGCTGGAAAAATAAGCAAGCATAAGTATCTGAGTGACAAGGGCCACACTGTGATGGCTTAATAACTGCGTCTGTTCATCTCCTAAATGGCAGGTCCTGTAAGGTGTTCCTTGCATTCAGTGGTAAATACCTCCTTCCAAGGAAGGACAACCAGTGAACTAGCAAGAGTGTCATGGGTGCCCAAGACTCACTGATGTGCATTAGGAGTTTGTCTGGTCTGAACCCACAGCAGAGCTACAAACTGCAGAGACTGTTCCCCATTCGATGCTTCCAGCAAATCATCTGACTCACATGGGAGGACAAGATCCCTTACACCAACATTCTTTAACATGCTTCCTCCATCAGCATGTACACAATACTTCTTTTCAGTCTTCTCCATTGGACTGGACATGCCGTTCACATGGATGGGTCACAGTTGCCACGAATGGTCATGAACAGAGAAAAACAGATTGCAGAAAATTCTCATCCTCACGGGCACCCAAAGAGGAGGTGAAGGGGCTACCTGAGGGTGGATTGTGTCCTCACTGTCCTTGGAATTGTAAATATCAGATACGATTGCTCTCTGATCAGCAAGCGACCAGAAAAAAAGGGATGGCAGAGACAGATGAGGAACAAGGACCCCTTATGCTCGCAACTCAATGGACAACCTTAAGCTAAAATGTATGTATATTTAGTATATACTACATGGGAATAGCACAATCTGATTGGCCCACCATCTCAGGATGATGAGCAATTTTTCACCAAAGAAATAAAAGAAAAGTGCAGCACTCCATTATGGTGTCATTTCATACCCATGGTAATTTTTTTTTTTTTAGTATATACTACACTGAAACATAAGAAAAGCAAAGTATATTGTATATTATGGCTTATTTTTCCATTTTTAAAGCACAGGTGCTTCAAGTAAGCATGACAAACCATGACTTTCTGCCTGCTGTTTTCATTTAAGCATTATCCAAAAATAGCAAACCAATCAGATTGTGCTGCTCCCATGTAGTAACGGATATTCACCATAAATGGGGTGATAATGTTTGAATCTAATAAAAATGTAAAACGCAAAATCTCAGTTTAGTTTGCTTTTCTTATGTTCCTGTGTAGTATAGAAGAGGGCAAAGTTGTCTCCAGGTTTGTGGATCAGTGTCCTTGAAAGCCCTAAACATCTCAGAGTTTAACTTTGGAAACCTGACGACATGTTTTAACTCTGACTTGCTGTCTAGTGGATGTCAATATTTAATTCCTCCAGATGTAAATAATATGAGTTTAAGAACAATAACCAATTAATAACTATAAAAAAAAGATAATGACTCAACGAAAGGTTCTGAAGAGATCCCTTAAAGGTTCTGCCAGATGGACAAACCAAACAACCCTCAAGAATTCCAGCTTTAAACTTATTTATTTTTTTATCATTTCTCTGCATGAAGTCTCTTCAAACATGCTGATCAATACTTTAGTGCTATTGATGAAACCCATGCTGTATTAAAAAAAAATCATATTGTGATGTAATTTCTTGAAATAGCAGGATCCAACATCACAATTGCTTGTTCTAGTAAACACCATCATGGATACCCAGATACTCTGATATCAAATTTAGAAATGCTCAGAATTCACTCGAAGGCACCGGAGCAGACAGAACAAAACAAATAGGAAACATGGGCACACACCAGGAAACACATGAAAAATAGGTAGCTTAAAAAAAATAAAAAATAAAACAAGTAGCTCATCCCTGTGTGCTTTGAGCAGCATTAAAATGATGGGAGAAGCCTCATAAATGAGAGTGAGCACAAAAAAGCCCCCACAGATTTAACATAAGCAAATAATACAGCAATGACAGAGCATGCCAGCTAGTGCTCTCTCATACTGTGCGTCAATCACTCCTAAGACATGTAGTTCTCTCTCTCTCTCTCGGAAGCTTCAGAGTAGATGTGTGCATTAGTATTGGGATTTCACACAATGAAAAAATATGAAGACTAGAGGTTTTTATTTTGATTCGGAGCCACAGCTCAGACTGCCCAGAAGACTTTCCCCACAGTTATGATTCAGGTATGGGAAAAGGTAGGCATGTGTTTCTTCTTTTTCTCTCTCTTTGTGTTGGAAGCCAAGCTAACAGTGGTGCTCACACATTCCTGATTTCTGCAATACACTGAGGACACTACACGTGGAACTTGGCGACCCTGCTTGTGGGACGAAGAGCATGTTCTAGTATGTGACCGGAATAGGAAATCCAATAGGTGAAATAAATCTAAAAGCTTGCAAGAAAGTTCTATAGGGTGTAGTGTTCAGGAGTTCAACAATGTCATGTTCTGCAAATTGTTATATAGTACATATATCTGTTTTATTTTCCTCTTGCAACGCCAATCAGACAAACAAAAAATGACAGCTTGTCATTAGAAAGTAACCACAAACCCCTCTTCCCTAATGCTTTTCAAAGTTAAAGATGCTGTGATGTAAATTTATTTAACCTCTTAAAGATGTTGGCTTAAAGATTACTGGATGTTGACGTGATCTTTTGAGAGTGGCTCTAGCTGTAAAGCACCAAAGGGAAGGTCAGGTAAGAAAGAAAGACAGAGCGCCTCAGGAGAGGTGATCTGAACTACAAGTGCATGTTTGACTGGGAATACGGTTTGTGTCCTGATAGCTGGTGGAGTTTGAGGTCAAGCCACCGTTTGCTCTGCTTCACCTACATCGGCATAGTATGGCATTTAGATAGCAAGTGAGCCCACATGGGGATATAGTTAATACATCCAACCATAGGCACCTGAGCAACCGAAGGAAAAAAAAGAACAGTATAGATCATGCAATATTACAGTAGTGTATTGCAGCCACTCAGGTAAAAGAAAAGTATCACTCACTCACTTTCTAAAAAAAACAAACCTTAATCCTATAAGGGTCTCGGGGAGGCTGGTGCCTATCTCAGCCGACACTGGGCGAAGGTGGGGTACACCATGAACAGCTCGCCAGACCATCGTGGCGCAACACACACACACAAAACCACTCACACTCACTCCTAGGGGCAATTTGAAACAGCAGTTAGCTTAATATGCATGTCGTTGGACAGTGGGAGGAAACCAGATTACCGGGAGGAAACCCATGCAAGCACAGGGAGAACATGCAACCTCCACACAAAAACAGAGGAGCCTGGGAATCGTTCCCAGGACCTTCTTGCTGTGACGCAGACGTGCTATCTACTACGTCACGATACATTTGTCAAGTATCAGATAGTATCACAGATTTGATACTATCTGATACTTGACAAATGAATAGAGCCATAATGGCCTAGGAAACAGCATTGCACTCTCACCTCACAGCGAGAAGATTCGGGGTTCCACTCTCAGACCAGGACCTTTCTCTGTGGACTTTGCATGTTCTTTCTGTGATTGTGTGGGTTTCCTTTGGGTACTCCAGTTTCCTCCCACCATACAAAGACATGCACGTTAGCTCAACAGGTTATTCTACACTGCCCATAGGAGTGATTGTGAATGGTTGTTTGTCTCTGTAGCCCAGCAGCAGACTAGAGACCTGTTCAGGGTGTATCCTGCCTCTCACATGAAGTCACCTGGGATTGGCTCCAGCTTGTCTTGCAACCCTGACAGAGTAGTGACACTGATAATGGATGTATTGATGGATACGTGATATTCGTGCACTTCTTGGAGCACAAGGACACAACGAATGGAGTTTTTATATACAGAGATAATGGAGGTTTATAATCCGAATGTAAAAAAAAAAAAAAAAAAAAGCTAATGAACATGAACTTCAGCCTTGTGAAATTATTACGAGACAATTGTTCCAGATGGAGATGATGGCACTCAAAGTCAATACATTTCCCCTTGAAAAGCTTGCGCAGTTCTTCAAATCAAAGTCCTAGAATAGACAAATCTTTTAATTACCAAAACACTTAATAAAATGAATTACATGAACAAAAAGTTACCTTCATTAGAACATTCGTACTTTTCACCTCAAAAAACTGCAACAAGAATGAAAAAAAGAATAATTCCCTTGGCACTCAGCCTCCCCAACTTTCACACAAATCAGGCCATATAGCCAACCAAATTAGTAGTATTCTGGTCCTTTATCGACACATTTCAGAAAAAATACAACCTGTAATGCTGATCAATAACAGCAGTACATCTCACATTCATCTCAGGACAGAACACGGTTTTCATCGATTCCAAATAATCTGCCTAAACGTCATCCGAATCCATTCTAATCACTGCAGGGCTTGAAACAGAGCCATTTTTCCAACCTATTCCTTTATTTAGACAAGACCTTTGTTTATTTAACTTTGTCCGTAATTAAAGCTTGACTGGCATGCTATTAAACTAATCAGTAACAAGGTCAGCTAGACAAAAAAAAATTAGCCTTCCCGCAAACACATTACTCCAGTGTCAGGAAGCCAAGCAGAAAATTAACAAAAAACATATAAATACATCAAATAAAAATCACTGGGACTCTTGACATCTAAATGTTTGGAACTTGGATTAGCGTGCATCAAAACCATAAGACACCTTTCTGCATGCAGTCAGACAGAGTACGGGCGCTTCCTTCCCTTACAAACATCACGACTGTGCCACTGACGGCAGTGGGTTTTATTTTCAAGATGCAATAACTTTCATGTGGAATGATGATCCAAGCCTAATTCGTCTGTGTAATATTCTTGTTTTCTTACTTACGCTGCAAAAGTTGTACACAGAGAAGTATTTTCAATTCAGTTCCGGGCAATCGTGTTACATTACCAACCTTCTGCTAATGTCCTGGTCTTTTTCTTATCGTACTTGCTTAGAAGCAAAACAAGACTCAACCGCTGATTCAAAATCCAGTGTAATTCGGCAATAATCTCATAAGCTCCGAATCAAGCACTCTTATCTGTTGGGCTGTTTTTCAAGCATTCTTTTCGGGTTTAATTGTTGCTTTTTTCTTTGATTGTTTCAGTGTTTGTAAATTTGCTGAATTTTGTTTTATTTTCAGATTTATTAAACTGATTTGTAGATTAGGATCATGGCATATTGTGGGCTATGTTATATTTGCTGTTTTTGAGGATGTCATCATCATGAACCTATTTACCCAAAAGAGAGTGCCAGAGATGATTTGATTTTGGAATTTCAAGGTCAAAGGTCAGAGCAAGGTCACAAAGTTTCGAAGATAGAGTGCTTATAACTTCAAAACTACTACCAATAGAGATGCTGTTACTATGGAACACTATTGGAAACCATATATGGACTTTCAAATGAGAGACTGGTCTTTAACCTTGAGTGACCTTGAAAGATCTGGACAATGAGAGTTTCCTTCTTTCATTTTTTTACAGCATGTCTACATACTATAGAACATATTGTAAAATGAGCACATGAATTGGCAAGCTGTTCAGGGTTTACCCTGCCTTCACCCAGAGACGGGTAAAGGCAGGCACCAGCCTTTCGGCAAATAAGTGAGTGAGTGAGTGAGTGAGTGAGTGTAATTAAAAGCAGTACCCAAATTGGGCCTATTTGCTACATTATCCATGCGACATGATGGAGGTACCTTGCACTCTATAAGTGCCTCTCTAATTATTGTTGTCTTCACTACAGTAATATAATAATAACCAAAATCATAAGTTCCTATTATTACATCCATCCATTATCTATACTGCTAATTCACAAAGTTACAGGGGAAGCTGGAGCCAATCCCACCTGGGTGAGACATGAGGGTACATCATGGACAGGTTGAAGAACTATCACAGGCCTTACACAGAGATGAACAACCATTCACACCTGCTAGCGTTTCAAAGTATTCAGTTAACCTGATCTTTATGTCTTTGGACTGTAGGAAGTCACCTGCGAGGTGCGAAATTTCTTGCTGTGAGGCAAACTACTGCCCCAAAATGCCACCTGTTTTTATCATACAATAAATTCATTAAAGAACTTAAGATAAATATTACTAAATTTAGTAGTTATATGACCATAAATATATAAGAGAAAAAAAGCAATAAATATATGAGAGAAGTAGCCAATGTAATACCACTGGATGAAAAGCACACACTGTGTCCTGACATTACTGGGAACAAGAAAGCCTTAAGTTTGTGCCTTGTTGCTCCATGTTGTATGGTTCAGTGAATTAAAAACGACAACTTAGGACACAGTTTCCTTTCATTCCTTCAGCAGCTCCTTCAAAATGATTTCCAAGTTTTGTTTCATGGCCACTGGAGTTGGACAGTTGTAGAAATCCTACATCTAACAAAACATGTCACCTCACCTTGCCGCATGTGAAAGCAAGCGCCATCATTTTATGCTTGAAGGTCAGCATGTCAGATTTGTGTCAAATCTTGGGCTTTCTGAAATTATTGTTCAGGGGACCTACAAATTCTAGTTCAGTGTTTACACTGTAGCAGCTACACACACCATTTTGCAGAAACCAACCATTGTGAGCTGTCTTGAGGCTCAGGGTGGTGATAAGCTTCTGATATGGTAGAATTAAAGTGGCTTGAGAGACGGGTTCCGTTAAATTAGGGACGTAAGATCAAGACTGACACTGGTATTAGGTACAAGTCTGATACCACGCTCAATTATTCATACTTACAATTAAAAAATACAATATCTATGGAAACTGTCATTTTATGATTTGACTGGTGAGCCAAGTGAATTTGAGAATGCAGGTTCGTAACAGAGAGCATTGTTATTTAAAAAGAGTGCAAAGTTATTTCCAGAAATGGGACTGTTAAATGTGAGAGCAGTCCAGTTCTGCAAGCACTAAGCACAGGGTATACTCTGCTTGAGATGCAGTTTCAGTGCACCTTCAGCTAATTTTTTTAATTCCTTTTTGAAAATACTGTTCTGCATGCTTTTATTAAGAACACTATTTAATCAGCATAACATCTCAAACATAACCTGTGCATTGCAAGCCTCACATAGTGGTCACCAACATAAATAATGCTACATAAAAAGATGCTTAATATTATACATTTGACTTCAGTATTTTTGGGTCCACCTACAGTAGCCTAGAACCATAGAGGATTCAGGTGAATTACAACTATGGTTCTGGGCTACTGCAGAAACATGGTGGTGCAAGATGGCAGCCTCCATGAGAGGGGACCCGCTCACCAGTATATATGAATAGCTTATTCTAAGGTTCCGAAAACTCAAACGACTTATTTTTAAATGATTATAGATAAATTAAAACTCATTTAATGATTATATACTTAATTCCTGCAAATATATTACACACTGCACACAAATAAACGGCAATGATGCATTTATTTTCTGATGTACTCCAAATGCAGGGTTCAAAAACATAAAAGGGGCTCATCTGTGGAATATTACATAAACATGATGCAGCACTGTGAGAAGTAACCTGTGGTGTATTTCTGTTGAATGGTTTTGATTGACACCTCCTGCAACTGACTGGTAAACCAAACATGCAAGTGTTTCCTGAGTGGGTAATTATTTAATTTACATATTTATGTTACACAATAATCATCATTACCCTTTTTAAATTACCTTCTTGCCATCATTGTATCCTAATTATTGTGTAAGGGATGTAAGATTGTTTAAGAGTAAAGAGACTGTCCACGTTACTTTTATAAGGTGCAAATCTCTACATGATTTCCCAGTAACCATTCTGTTTTTTCTTTCTTTCTTTTCACAGTAACTGATTTTAATTAGCATTAGGCCTGCGGAAACTCTTCAGATGGTCAAATTTTAACATTTTATACTTCATGGAGTTTTCAAACTGCAGCTATTTCTGAATTGAAACACGTTTTTCTTTCGTATGCATCTCAATCACAAGTTCTAGCATTTAAAACAAAGAAAACTAGCTTTTCCTAAACGCTCATGAATCCTGCTGGATAATTTAAGGTAGCTTAGCTTATGCAAAACGTAAAAATTAAAAAATGGGGCCCATAAAAGTGTAACTTTAGCACCAGCTTAAAGAGGAACCAAAGGTCAAAGGGTGACCAGAATAGCTGACTGTCTTGAGGAGCTTGTATTTGAAAAATGAGCTAAAAATGTCATGGCGTAGAGAAGTACCTAACAGCTGACTCTACTTCAGCATCAATCTTGCATGGATTGAGTAATTTTCAACTGACAAAATGAATTTTTTTTTTTTTTTTTTTTTAAATAGTAGGCAATTTTATAAATATTAAAACCACCACTGGTGTTTCATTACAGTACACTCATTATTTAGTTTATAGCTCAAACACATTTAAGGCTACAGAATGTCTTTACTGGGGATATATTTGCTGATTAATTTCTTAGATTTTTCTGTTTACAAATTTTGGGGCTATTTAAACACCTTAAAAATGTTGTCCTATGACAGGGGTACACACTGTGCAGGCGTTGTTCTCTTCTTAGATACTGTTACACCGCAGGAGCATCACAGATATTCTGACAGCTGTTATCTGAATACAAACTGAACTGCGAGTTTCACAGTTTTTACACACTATTTAAAACCTTGAACAAAACATGTAGGAAAAAAAAAAATCATCCTTAGCTTACAATATTTTAGACATCTTTCATCAGACTAGCTGTTTTTACCACTGTGGTTCTTAAATTGGCTTTTTAACATCTTTTCTTGCAGGCAGACAACCAAAGCAAGGTTATAAATCCTAGCCTAAACAAAAACATCCCCTGCCAGGGTTTTTTTTTCATTTGGTAAAATATTCTTTTGTTTGCTTAAAGTATCCAATGAAGTATGTTACTCACAGAAAACTCAAATGCAAGCCTCACATGCAGAATGAAATATATAATTATGCTGACTCAATTTTATTTGAATAACTCTCACTGTACCCTGAAATAAATAAAATTTAATTTATATTGCAAATTAAATATATCGCAAAATTTTTACTTTTGCATAGCAAAACTGTTGCATAGAACTTCAAACCATATGGAACGGTTTAGCGAGTGAAGAAAATAAAATATATGTGAACACTATGCCTGAAAGGTTAAATGCTGTAATCAAAGTAAAGGGTGGCCACAATAAATATTGAC
>JBCNYH010000027.1:6923985-6938252 GCA_039654325.1 Tandanus tandanus
TAAACGATCCCAGTTATTCCTTCCACGTCGTGTCTGTCCTGCTTTTGGGTCTATCTGTCATTGGTCCTGCGTAACACCCTGGAAGGAAATTTTTAATGGTATATTATAATATGTAATATGACAGATATTGACAAAATTTACATTACTTTCTTGTTGAGTAGCCAATGGCAGTCATTCTACTGCTGTTATGACAGGAAAAAGCCAGAGTATATCATGAATATTTAATAAGACGTCAACAGAAGCTTTAAGAATTAGTCCATTTTAACATCGCTCGTGATTTAGTAATTTAGGTACGACAATTAATAGTATTAATTTATTTATAATTAATTTATAAATTAATTTACCTACTGCAAATTCTTTGGCAGTCAAGCAACTGCTTGCTGGCGTATATCTGAATATGTATATCACTGTTTGCATACGTAATAAGCCATGTCAGGCCTAAGCAGTGAAGGATTCATCACAGCAGGCGACCACGCAACAGCAGCACATAAAGGTGAAGTCCAGGGTTCGTTCAGGAGGGTAATGACTGCCCGAAGCCATGGCAAAGATGGGATGGCTTTTTAGAGGTGCTATGAATTTGTTTTATCCCAACCTGTCACTGGCTCACTGGCTGTATACATTTTGTCATAAGATGTGATATATTGGCTATATATTATCTGGTTGTTTATTTTAACTGTGATTTGTGTGGTGCTATGTCACAGTTATTAGTTTATTGTATCCGCCTGAGACAAAGTGTATTAAATAAATAAGCAGGCGGCTCGACCCGTATCTCATCCCCCCCACCAAAAAAAAAGACACTCATGCATGGCTATTTTTGACTATTGAAAAGGCGAAAATCCACCGAATGGCGGAAAATTCTCATCCCTGTTTTACGCTTGTAATTCTTCAACACACTAACAAAGTGAAGTGACGTTAACATTAGGAAGAGTGCTGATGTTTCTGTCCTGCGTGAACGCGCTGATGTGTTTTGAAATTTCCTAAGAATCGAAAGTTCTTTCCACACTGTGAGCACAGATAGGGTTTCTCTCCTGTGTGAATGCGCTGGTGCTCTTCGAAGGTGTCCTCTCGGATGAAATTCTTCCCACAGTGCGAGCAGTAATACGGCCTCTCTCCTGTATGAGTGCGCCGATGTTTTTTCAGTGATTCGGCCTGAATAAAACGCTTCCCGCACTCGGAGCAGGAATGGGGCTTCTCTCCTGTATGGATGCGTTGGTGTCTGACGAAGTTTCCTCTCTCAGTAAAACTCTTCCCACATTGTGAACAGTGATAAGGCTTCTCCCCTGTGTGAATGCACTGGTGCCCTTGGAGGTTGTCCTCTCGGGTGAAATTCTTCCCACAATGCGAGCAGTAATACGGTTTCTCTCCAGTATGAATGCGCTTGTGTTTTTTGAGTGATCCAGCCTGAATGAAACGTCTCCCGCACTCGGAGCAACCGTACGGCTTCTCCCCTGTGTGGATGCGCTGGTGTATTCGGAGCGATCTTGCTAAACTAAAATTCTTTCCACACTCTGAGCAGTGATGCGGCTTCTCTCCAGTGTGAACGCAGTGGTGAGTGTTTAGGATCGCTACATCACTGAAACTCGTCCCACACCGGGAGCCCGGGTTCATCTCCAGCTTCACTTCTCTGCATGTGGTGTCAGTGAGGTGAACCGCGGACGAAATGTTTTCACCACTGGAGATTCTCATGGGCGCATTCTCACATTTGATCTCCTCTGGTTTTATCATCATGGCAGCTCTTATGGCGTTTGTGTTAAAAGGTCAGAAGTGCATGAGGTTTGTTTGTAGGAAAGTGAACGCGAATGGGAGGAGACTGTCGGGAGGAGTTCTCATTCCTAAAACATAGAAAGCATAGCTTCAAGAAATGATATAAAAATCCATGTACAGATCAACAATATATAAACTATAAGAATAAATCGTGAACAATAAAGGAAAGAAACAGGTTATATTGATGTGTAGTGTGGATTTTTGCATTTAGTATTAGTATAAAGATTCAACCCCCCTACCAATAACAAGGGAAACAAATAGATGGTATAAAATAAAGATTCTTTGCACACCCATTAGACATTATCTCAATCTCAATTCACATACTTGGATCTTTACTACTACTATTCTGAGCATATACGTGCATTCACACTGAGAACACACTTATAGCTGCTTAATCCTAATTAGGCTCGCAGGGAGGCTCAGCCAACTCTGGGTACACCCTGGACAGCTCACCAGACCATCGCAGGGCCAGCACACACAACTATTCATACTCACACCTAAGGATGATTTCGAAGAGCCAATTAGACTACCGTGCATGTTTTTGGACTGTGAGAGGAGACCGTAGAACCCGGAGGAAACCCACGCAAGCACGGGGAGAACATGCAAACTCCACACAGAAACGCCCGAGCCTGGGAATCGAACCCAGGACCTTCTTGCTGTGAGGCGGGCATGCTAACCACTAAGCCACCGTGCCGCCCTAACACAAGTTCAGAAGATTTTGTGTTTTCCAGATTTTTTTTTGAGAGACGTTCTGATTTAATGTAGCACAAGAATACAGGTGGACCTCTTTTACAGATGGTATTTGAAGACTGAAATTTTTATGGACCGGTCTGGACTGACTTCAAACTAATTTAATCAACAAGGATCATGTTGGGTGGCATGGTGGTGGTGCTTGCGTGGGTTCTCTCCGGATACTCCGGTTTCCTCCCACAGTCCAATGACATGTACAGAAGGCTACTTGGCTGTTCCAAATTGCCCCTGGGTGTGAGTGTGAGTGTGAATGGTTGTGCGTGTGGGTTGCCCTGCGACGGTATAGTGAGCTGTTCAGGGTGTACCCCGCCTTCCCTCAGTGTTGGCTGAGATAGGCTTCAGCCTCCCTGTGACCCTAATAGGATTAATCGGTTCAACAAATGAGTGATTAATTGAGTCAGTGAGTGATGATCATATTCTGGTGAAGATTGGTTTTGCTTATCTTCATATCTATGATTTTATGATCTATGATCACACTCTATGATTTTTAATAATATATAAACTGTATGAATATTCAAATATTCAATCTGTGCTCATATGATGCGAGTCTTTTTTAAAAAATTAATTAAAACCATTTCTTGCTGGTTTCAAGGACCCAACGGTGGCAAGTTGGTGGTACTGGGGCTTGAACCACTAACCTTCTGATCAGAACCCCAGAGCATTAACCACTGAGCCATCACTGCCCCTCATATTTCCCTTTCACAGCTGTATATTGGCCGACACAGTGGCATAGTGGTTAGAACGTCCGCCTCCCAGCAAAAAGGTCCTGGGTTCGGTCATTTCTGAGTGGAGTTTGCATGTTCACCCCATACTTGTCTGGGTTTCCTCAAGGTACTCTGGTTTCCTTCCACAGTTCAACGACATACCCATAAGGCTAACAGGCTGTTTGGTTGTGTGTGTTGCCCTGTAATGGTTTGGCGAGGTGCTCAGGATGTACCCTGCCTTAGTCCAGTGTCAGCTGAGATAGGCTCCAGCTTCCCTGCGACCCTAGCAGGATTAAGTGGTTCGGCAAATAAGTGAGTGAGAGAATATTGATATTCATGGATATCCAGCCCTGTAAGCACAGCGTATCTTCATTCCTCTTCTGTTTGACGTAGTTTGTAGATTTTTTCATTTTTGTACATGAAATATATGCTGTTCAATTTATTTTTACAGTACAAACCCTGTCCATCGCATAAAAAAAAAGTATCAGGGAACATGTAGGACTCAGATGCAGACCAGGGGTGGCGTACTGTAGATAGTTTATTGATAAACACAGTCCAAGAAGACACTTGACAAAATGTCAGGGTCAAAGGGACAGGCACAGGTCAAAACTAGAAAGGTAGTCCAAGCACATGCAAATAGTCCAAAACAGCAGACAAGAGCAAATCCAGAGGCAGGTGAGAAAAAAAAAGAGCAAAAAGAAGCAGAGACGTGAATCGCGAGCACGACTGCCAGAAAACAGTAGGACGAACTGAAAAACTAAGTCTGGAAAGGATGGGTTTAAGTACACAGAATAGTGAAGCAGGCACGAGACACAGGTGAGCGCAATAACGAGCATATGGAAGGCCAAAGGGGACATGACAGACAAAAACAGGTAAGACCAGAAGTGGGCAAACAGAAGACAACAGTTTGTGCAGGAACCCTGACAATAATACATGGTTAACTACAGTATTTATACCTCTGACTTTTTACTGTGGTGTTTTCTTCAAGTTCTTTACTGATATGCGAGAAAACAGCTGCTTTCGAATTGTTGTAAAATTGTTATTAAATACACAAATAACAAACAGAATGTTGTTTTAATATCTTAAACATCATACACCTGATTCAAATGTACAAAGCAGACAATTACATAAAGGTTAACAGAATCATGTTGTGTTGACTGCTTTATTTTCCCCATTTCCAGATGAAGTGTCTCACCCCTTTATCCTGCTGTACACTTCTGACATTATTAAAAGAGAAGAACTGCACAAGTTATTCTCGTATCTCCATCAGGTTGTTTATCAGTTGAAATCTCACCTTGATAAACTGGGACTATACAAAAACTGGCGAAGAGAATATACGCTCCCACGTTAAGTTCAGAAGTGAGTCCAACTTAGGAAAAATAAAGAAAGGAATTAAAGGTATTCTTTGTAAATGCACAGCGTGAAGCATGTGTGCACGTTCGCTACTGTACAACTTACATGACTGGGGGGAAAAAATGAGGACGGTGCTGCTGAATGTGAAGGAAGAATCTCCACGGTGGAGAGGAAACACACACACACACACAAAAAGTGGGGACTACAAAGACCATTTGAGCTGTAACCCTGGGTTTACACTGAGGTCACCATGTCCACAATCTCCACGATTAATAAAAGTGTGGAACTCCGTGATTTATCAACACGATTGGAGCACGATTGGGGTATAAAAAGGAGACAGCTTGCATCCAGGAGATGAAACTTGAAGGAATCGATTTTCCAAGTTCATCAAGATCCCCTACAATGGTGCATCAAGGTCTGTTACATGTTAAGATCTGTTAAGCTCTACTATGCTACAATTCCCAGGTTCTAACACGATTGGCGTCAAATTGTAATAAATCACAATAATCACGCTCATCACAATTTCACCAAGTTCCCTCAAGATCATCACGAGTCCACAAAGTTCCCTCAAGATCATCACGATTCAATCCCATGACCCCCACACACACACTCATCACGATTCTCTCAAATCATAGAGATCGTGGATATAGTGGACGCAGTGTAAACCCAGGTTAAGCAGTGTGGTCGGTTCATGCATTAATGTGGTCGGTTCATGCATTAATCATTAAAATGAATTAGTTCATGTTCGCAGTTCATGTTTTTAAATTCTGAGTCAAGTTCACACTAGTTCACATTCATTTGTTTGTTTTTGCAAATAAATAATCCTCTATTCTTTTACAGCAGAACCTCCTACCCATGCATCGCCACCCCCAAATCATTCAGCTGTGAACTGTGCATATAAATGCCTCTTTCACAGCTGACCAGCAATCTGCTGCTGTGCGCCCAGGATCATCCTCAAAGAGAAAAAACATTTTCGGTACCTGCTTTTTTGAAGGCACACATCTGGATAACTGCAAACCAGTTACCAATTTGACGAACAGTGGTTTTTCAACCTTATTCATTAAGGGCTAATGATCTCCCACAATCTTGTCCAGTACAAGCTGGTCCACTTGTTGTTGGAACATGAAGGCAACAAGTCCATAAAAAAAATGCAGTGATGCATCCCCACTTGGGGGATGAACTTTGTTGTGTCGTAGTCTTATCCTTCTTGTGCTAAACTGTAAGTCTCTTGTAATCCTCAAGCCTGCGCCGATGCTTCAACTCAAATTCAATACAAATGGCAAACAACCAGACTTGCTTTTTCAGACCTGGCTCGCACAATTTGCATAGAAATGTGTAGTTATTTTGTCCGAGTCTTTACTTTCAGAGTCAAGTGAACAAATAAGCTGGCTTCAGATATTACCCAGCATGCCGTAAACAGCACCATGAAAGGTAAGCAGACCATAGATATACATGCGATTGGAGCAGATAAACCTATATGGCGTTCCTTATCTCCAAAGTGAATAACACTGAAGTTTACGTTCATCATTTATACGTTCATGCACAACACCGGCAGAACATTTAACACGTTCATGTACAACACCGGCAGAAAGTCAAAGGAACAAACAAATAAAAACGAAACACATAAGTACTTGACGCAATGCCGACTTCTGTGTTACTTCATTTGATCGTATTCTTTCAAGCTGTGCACGCGGATTATTCTGATCTGCACGCTGCCTTTTTACAACATTTCAACCATGTGTAAGTACCTTGATCTTCTCCTTATGTTATTTTATGTCATTCAATCCTTTCCCCAAGTTTAAAAAAAATATATGAATAAGCTCTGTCTTTTTGCAGTTCTGCACTTTTCTAGTTTTAACATTGCTCAAGCTTTGCTCCGTACTTTTGCATTCCTTTGCTCTTTAATGTACTAGGTCACTGTGTCTTGGCATTCCGCTTCTGCTTCTGTTTATGTCAGGACAGGTGACTGTGCCTCTTTAGCACAGTGTCCCATTCTTTCTTTTAATATTTGTGTTTTTAAGCCTTTAGGCATTCCATTGCCTTTTTCCTGGCTAACTGCTAAGCTTTGGTTAAGCTCCAATATGGTCAAGCATCCCATTGCCTTTTTTCTGTTTTCTTATCCACTGTGCAGTCAACTCATCGTGCCCTTTTTAGAAGAAGCACCCTGCTCTGCCGTTGCCTTTGCAATCCCCCTGCTTATCTGCGGACCTTCTTGACTTCTTGGGGTTTTTTTCTGTCACCTGGTTCCAACCTACACCCCCTGGGGTCCTATCTGTGCCACGCCTTCACTTCACCCACCTTCCAGGTGTTACTTACGAACAGTCCCTCCAATTCCTGCCTAAGACCCAAGACCAATCCACCCAGGTTTGCTTTAGGTACTGTCACCTTACTGAGGCCCAGGCTGACGGTTTCCTCTATGACAATTCTGAATTGGATGCCCCAATTCTTCCTTCCTTCCTTTACACCCTCCTGAATATTCTTCCTCTGACACTCTCAGTGTCATATTGCCCAGATTCCCCTCTTAACTTTTCTCCTGATTCTCCCACTGATTATTCTCCTACCTCCGCTGTGGAACCTGAACTTCATTCCTCTTCCACTGATCCTCCTGTTCTAATAATCCCCCTTGACAAGCTGACTGATCTGTAATTCCATGTTTTCAATAAATTTTCTCTTTATCACCCTGTTAGTCTCAGTGTGGTTATTTCATTAGTACACTAACCGCAATGATTCTTCATGATTATTATAAAGGTCACATGTAATTATTTTAAGCTTTGTATTTTACCAGGGCTGGTTACTTAAACTATATCTAAACATTTCTTTGAATAAACACTACTTTTAGGCAAAATATTGCTAACTTAAAGCTGAGTATAGATTTTAATGCTAAATTAAACAAGAAATAAGTTGTCTCCTGACAATCGCTTGATATGCCTCTGCCATAAACCTTTTTAGTGTGTGCTTGAACTGTGATCCTGATCTCTGACATATGTTCTTAAAACCTGTACCCGTGCATGGACATTTAATAATAAGTAACTGGTGAAAGTTTGGTCCAAATCAATGCTGAAAAATCTTTTATTTTGAAAAATCTTTTATTTTGAAAAATGACCGTATTCTCTCGGATAGATCTCCAAAATTTAACCGACAAGCTAGCAAAATGAGTAAGAATGACTAAAGAAGTATTTTTCCACGTGAATGTTTTTATAATTTATTTAGGGGGCAGAGAGGATGTTACTTGAGACTTTGTTTATGTTTATGTTATACTCATGTTGTTTGTTGGCGCAATGTTACGAGAAAGCTGCTAATAAAGTTGCATACGAGTACACAGTGGATTCACCTTTATTATTATATTTAGAATATAAACAATGTATGTACAACACCCCCCCGGGCCGCGGTAAAATTGTCAAGCGTTGACCGGTCCATGGTGATAAAAAGGTTGGGGACCACTGGTCTAATGTATGTGAGAAAGCCTTGTCAAACTGGACAAGAGATGTCAAACTGGCCCTCTCTAAATCTGAAACCCTCACCAATATCAACTCCAAATTGCTTCAAGGGTGGGCTGAAACGTTCACAGCTCATAAGATGAGATTTTCTATACCGAAGGTTGTAACGCAGTTGGAAGAATTGTGCAGACTATGTTGAAAAACAAACCACATTTGGTCAAATTCGACCACTAAGTAAGTCCCTTGTTGGTTTTTTTTTTTACACCTGAGCCTACTGGCTTACCAGGCTTATCCCTGGTTTCTGTAGCATGACGCGACTAGGAGTCCAACTCCTCCTGGATGGGATGCTAGTCCATCACAGGTTACCTTCCCAGTATTTTTACTGGTATCCATTTATTAAGACCTCTCCCAGGGGTCTTAGCATGGTGGGGTCTAACAGAGATTCGAACCCACAACCTCTCACTCATGAGCCAAGCACCCTAACCACAACACCACTGGCCCCATATCAAATTTGACCACTGCTCTGATTTATAAAACAAGGCTAAAAGTGGCCATTTTTATGATTTGACTGAGGAGTTTATCTCTGATAGGACTGTTTGAGGCATCTTAAGTGACTCTCCAAGAAAACCTCAAATTATATCAGTGATACAGCAATGCCAATACGGAAACTAACCCACAAAAGGACTGCATGGTTCTAGTTCCACCAACAGTAGGAGGCATTCGATCGACTCATGGACTGATAATGTCTGGGAGCCGGTTACACTTACCTGTGCTTACTGGACTAGGAGCTGCATGCATGCAAAACAGCAAGCCAGTAGCATTTGCATTATTTGTCATTATATACACAGAGAGATGATATGCTCAAACAGAAAAGGAGCTTTTGGTTGTCATTTTTGTCTGCACCAAATCAAGCACTACATAAACGGAAACACAAACAAAGGCCTACAGTTGTTGAACTGACCATCAACCTCAGGTAACCATCCTGAGGAAGCCCCTTCACACCGCCCATGTTGCCCTGGCTGCAAAGCTAAGACAGTCAGTTTGGGGTACAACAAAAGATTAAAACCCACATAGCTAGCTGACTCTCTTTTAAAGAGTACCACATATAACATCACTGAAGGTCGGGGGTTCAATCCCCACTATCACCGAGTTGTCAATACTGTCCCCCCAGTGCAGCTAACTGGGTTATCAAAGGCCAGCCATATCTCCCACTGTCTGTGGTGAGAGGCATGTAAAAGAACCGTTGCTGTCGTTCGTAAAGAGCAGGCCATTGGGTTGCCCTCAGGTTGTTTCTGCACGGTGATGGCCTGGCAAGCTGTCCAGGGTGTACCTGCACAATCCAAAGAGATCTTAACGCTGACTTTCTAAGTATCTGCATCATCCTGAAAAAGGTCCTCTGTTCAAATCCCAGGCTCAGGCATTTCTGTGTAGAGTTTGCATATGCTTGAGTGGGCTTCCTCCAGGTAGTGCCAGTTTCCTCCAACAGTCCAAAGACATGCATGTTAGGCTAACTGGCTTTTCCAAACTGCCCACAGATGTGTGTGTTGGCCCTGCGATGGTCTGGTGAGCTGTCCAGTGCCGGCTGAGACAGGCTCCAGCCGCCATGAGACCCTAATAGAATTAAGTGGTTCGGCAAATGAGTGAGGGACAAGAGATGTTTTTTAAACGCTTTTGAAAATAACATCCTGAAAAATAGACTGTCTGAAGCAAAATCTTTCACAGTTTTTGTTAAATATTTATTTTTTAAAAGTATACTAATAATAACAAATTTATCCTTTACATTAATTAATTCAACACTGATACTTAATAATAAATTAACTAATAAATAAATTGTATCTGATAACTGTCTCCATGTTTTGTCACGTTTAAAAAAAAAACAAGTACAGATATACAGAAATTTCTCTCTCAAAGTTTTTAATGTCAACAGACAGACAGACAGACAGAGAGAGAGAGAGAGAGAGAGAGAGAGAGAGAGAGAGAGAGAGAGAGAGATAGATAGATAGATAGGAAATTCCATTAACAGTAAAATAATAAAAGAAAAATAAGAACATGCTGTGAAGCCGATGCAGACTTTTCTTACAATTTTGTTTTAAGAAAGAAATATTTATGAATGGAGCCCAATGACATACTAAATACTCAAAAAATGTATCCTGTTTCACTGCTTCCTTGCACAACCATAGGCATTGGCCTAACCGCCACTACAGCCAACGTCATGTGACTTAATACTACTGCACTGAATAGAATACATTTATATTCAAACAAAAAAAAAGTAAAAATTGAACACTTCCAAAGGCTGAAAATTTAATCTTGAATACTTACTAAGATTTTTTCCTTTATTTGAATGATTCCATAATTGTTTTTCTCTATTTGATCTGAAAGAAAACATGCCATGGGATGAAATAATATAACAGAATTTCCTTAAGGAATGCTGTATGAAGCCACAATGCTCAGCTATATCAGGAAAACTGGGTATATATGTATATATATATATATATATATATATATATATATATATAAACTATATGTATGTATGTATGTGTGTGTATATATATATATATATATATATATATATACACACACATACACCCACACACACACACACACACATAAATAAAGCACCCTATAACGTGCTTTAAAAATTCATACCTCAAATTAAACCAACTTATGCAAAGTGCTTGATTCTTCACACTACAAATCCCTGCGCCACAGTCGCATTTCAAATTTAATCTGAAAAGTCACCAGAGGTTCCCGCTTCCTGTGAACGCTTTCTGCAGTTTGTCCTTCTTAATTAGGTGCAGGCTTTAAATCACACTGTTGACATGTGATATTTGTGCGAGGGGTTGCGGAGGCTCTGAGCTCTAGGGTTTCCCCCCCTCAGCTCTGCGGCACAGCTGTCATCTACCAGCAGCCCTCCTGATTGCTTATGAGGCTTGGGAAATGCCCTGATGTGTATGAGTGTACGATTAGCAGTCCAATGCCTCTTAGCTGCTTAGCATTAGCATCCCAGAACGCTGGGAACTCACAGACCACAAACAAAACTGCTGAAGGATGCAAAAGGTCAAAAAAGAGTATGTAGCATAGCAGGGTGGCTTCCCAGAAGGATTACTGTTATATAGGTCTTTACTGGCTGCTGACGTACAGTCTGCTTTGAGAGGATTAATCGATATCTGGACTGCCTTTCAAGTCAATCAGCATCATGGAGATAACATCATAATCTACATCTACAAATACCTAACAAGATTCTTATTACTCATAAAAAGAGAGTGTCAGCTATAATTTCGCATGTAGATCTCTAAAGTTCAAAGGCTTTTACTAATTGATTTAAGGAAGGAGTCAGACCCTGGCCCATTCCTCAAAGAAACTAATGAAATGTATATAAGCTGATTTTTAAATAAATAGAGCAGAATAAATAAATAAATAAATAAATAAATAAAAATCCCGCACATCGAAAGCATTTTAGTAAAACAGACACGCTGACTCTGTCTCCGTCCTCTTTCTATCTCTGATACACACAGACGGGGAAAAAAAAAACACTTCCTGTGAATCATTAATCACTCTTCTCTTACGACACCGGCTTTAGAAAATTTTTGCCGGGGCACCAGCTGTGTACAAAAGTAAAAACTCCAAAGGTGCCGTCTGGGCCTGGAGGGCAAAGGAGGTAGACGGTCGTCAGAATACCAAGCAAACTGGGATGGCGCTGACGGAGGAAATCATCCACAGCTCAGTGCCCTCTGCTCCCAAGACGCTCTCTCTGCAAAGGGAACTAAAAATAAACATATTCTCCCTGGTCTCCACTGGCCAGCTTCCTGTCAAAAACAAGACCAATCTTTTCTTACCTTTTACTTTGCGTGCATGGGTGTGTTACTGAGCAACTAGTACAGCAAAAGTAGCAAAACAATTAAATAAATCAGTGGTGGGGAAATTGAGTTTATTACATAGGAAATCTGTCATATTGACGTAAAAAACATTCGACCTGCGTCTGCAGCATTTATTAATGAGCTTTGCTCATTTTGAATGGATTTGCAATGATTGCTAGTAGATTGCTAGTACACACAAAGACGACCAACAACGTTAATTTAATCTATTGTAATTAAAATTTGAAACACATTGGAAGTTAGTGCTCCATCATGGACTGAAATGCATTCCCAAAATATCATGGATACCAAACGTTTGTCTCACAGAAGTTAATTTCATTTGGCAGAACTCAATACAAGTTCATCATCCCATATTTGTTTTTGCTTGCAGCTAGGAAACAAAACAGATTCCTACAAGATGCTTTCCTATGCAGCCAATATTTCTGTAAAATTCTCTTAAAACACTGATTTTATTTTTTTTTAGCACGAGGGGCAACCTAATAAAGCAAAGCCCTTTCTCCTCCTGCTGTTATTTTATTTTATTTTATTGTTGAAACTTTAATGTCAGCTACTGTGTGTGGGTGCCAACAACTGCAGTTAAGATGTGGCGCAGCCAAATCAGTGCACAACTTTAAAGGATTTGTTCCAAATTTATTTTATTATTTAGCCTAAGCAACCAGTCAAAATTTGATCTAACTTGGCAGAGTATATTAACTACCAACAGTAAATGGATCTTATAGCGGCACATTACGAAAAACCTAGCCTTAATACACGCAGGGTGATAAGAATAATAATAGCATTTATTTTCCTGAGGTGCTCCCATAACGTCTGGTCAATGTTCAAGAACAAATTAGTACAATAGTTCTTTTAATTCTGTTCATCAAGCCGTGCTGATGATAATTTCTGCCTTCACTGCATGCGGAATGAGGAACACACTTGATTAAAAAAGGATGTGCTTAAAGTAAGATGATTTCATCGTGTGCACGTGCGCACACACACACACACACACACACACACACACACACACACACACACACACACACACACACACACACAAACACCTGGTGCAATTAGTCAAATCAGGCCAGAGACGTGCAGGAGAGCAAAAACAACAATGCAGGGATGTAGATGAGCCGCGGTGGAGCTTTCACATGTGAAATCTGCAGTATGTTAGAACACTCTTGACTCCAGAAGTATTGGCACCCTGCCAAGATCCAAAACACTTAGAGGTAGATTAGTTTCCATATCGTGTCCGATTCATTTTTCGGGAAGCCTCAAGAATTATTTGACATTTTTTTTATTTGTTTTTGCCAATAAGTTTTCCAGAAATGCATCTTATAAGAATATTTTTCTTTTTTAACCATGATATATGGCGGCATGGTGGTGCAGTGGTTAGCACGTCCGCCTCACAGTAAGAAGGTCCTGGGTTCGATTCCCCGTCTCGGGGCCTTTCTGTGAGGAGTTTGCATGTTCTCCCCATGCTTGCGTGGGTTATCTCCGGTACTCCGGTTTCCTCCAGCAGTCCAAAAACATGCACAGTAATCTAATTGGCTGTTCCAAATAACCCCTAGGTGTGAGACTCGGCTGAGATGGGCTCCAGCCTCCCCGCGACCCTAATTAGGATTAAGCAGCTCAGAAAATGAATGAATGAATGGATCATTAAATATTAATAGTTAATTGTGTGCAATTTTGGAAACCCCAACACCCCCCCACCCCCACCCCAGATTTTTTTTTAAAGTGCAAGAAACCTGGAGATGTATGAAATCTGAGACCTAACCCTAAAACTTTACTACAGCAGGATTCTTGTAAACAAGACCAAATGAGAAAGTCGAGTTGAGAATGTAAGGAGTGTGTGTAAAGCGTGGGGTCATGCAGCGTCTCAAACAATGTTCTCGTGAATCGACTGTGAATGAAGAGAGGCGTCTCGATTCCACACTGAGAGTCGAGAACAAACCAGAATTGTGTTAGTGTGCGTGTGTGATAAGCACTGTGGGGAAGACTGTCCTTCTCTCTCTCTCTCTCTCTCTCTCTCTCTCTCTCTCTCACACACACACACACACACACTTGCGTTACTCACCAAAAACACGAATACACAACTGACCAAAAACTTCACAAACACAACACATAATGACAACAACCCTGCCCTCTAATAACCACACGCACTTTATCTCTAATAAGCACCTCTCCTTTTCCTTTATTAACCACTCCCACTTTTCCTCTAATAACCACACCCACTTTTCCTTTAATAACCACACCCACTTTTCCTCTAATAACCACTCCCACTTTTCCTCTAATAACCACTCCCACTTTTCCTCTAATAACCACACCCACTTTATCTCTAATAAGCACCTCTCCTTTTCCTTTATTAACCACTCCCACTTTTCCTCTAATAACCACACCCACTT
>JBCNYH010000027.1:6951319-6965423 GCA_039654325.1 Tandanus tandanus
TATATGTAGAGCAGCTGAAACAATTTTTTTTTCTCTCTTGACTGCTTTTGTGTGACACTATAGGGGCATCACCAAACCCTCAGTTGTCGTTTCCTCGTTCGTCACTTGAACCAGAAGATCTGAGATCTACCAGAAGATCGCCCAAATTCTCTTGTTTAAGCATTGAGAAGCTAGGATCGTGAAGCGATGAGTGAGGATACACAAGAGAAGCCTTCCCGGAAGAGCTGCACACCTGAGTAAATAACCTGCCCCTTGTGTGATGTCAGACACTTTTATTTTCTTAAAACACATTTTCTCCATCGTTTCGTCACATCTTTCTATATTTCCTTGGTGAGAGGCATTAAGATGCAAGGATGAGATGCAAGTGAAGGAAACATCGATGCAATTTAAGGGTTTTAAAAAGCACCCATGTTGTGAGGGTCTGTGATTTTTAACGTTTGTTACAGCAGAGAAAATCATAACCCATCATTATCAAATTTAATATAAATAACTGTGTTGTCTGATTGGCTTACTATCTTGAAGGTATTGTACATTATCCTGTGTGGATATTAGGGATGTGAATCTTACAACAACTCACGATTCAATTCGATTCCGATTTTTGGCATGACGAATCGATTCAGAATCGATTCTCGAGTCAAACCGATTTTTGATTCATAACCATTACAAACAAAGGGAGCCATTTTCACGAGTAACTACATTCTTCTATAAGCCAGGAACAACTCTTCTATAAGAAAGAAAGAAATGATATTACTACACAACTGGTTTGTAGATGTACTGATCCGCTTTGCTCGTTCAGAGTTGGTTGGGAGTTTAGTGAAGCTGCTGCTCCGTTAGTGAAGCTGCTGCTCTGTTTCTTTCAGCTCCGGGTGATGGTGTAAGATGTGGGCTCGGGGATTTGAAGTGTTCCCGAAATACTTGACTTTTATTTTGCACACCAATTTTTTCAAGCTCCTTCTTATCCGGAAAATTGTAAAATCCGAAGTGCACCCAAACATTTGCCGACGGCGCTGGCTGTATTTCTTTTTCCTAATCCATGGCTAAAAGCTAAAAGCTAGTTCTGTACCCGGCACTCACTGGAACAATTCACGACGGAGGTCGAGTCTGGACAAACAGTACGCGCTGTGAGTAAGGTTGGAAATGTTCGAAAAAACGTGTTCTTAAAAATCAATTCTTGAAAGTTTGGATCGATTCAGAATGCTAATAAATAAGCGATTCAGACATGAATCTATTTTTTTCCCGGCACACCTAGTGGATATCCCAAGTGGATCCTCTTCTCAAGGGCCCAACAGTGGCAGCTTGGTGGTTCTGGGGCTTGAACCCAATGCCTTAACCACCAAGCCACCACGGCCCACTTTTATAAATCCAAACCTTAATATATCGCAGAAAGTAGTGTCAAGTTCCAATAAATAGCCATCACTAATATTAAACATTATTTGGGCATGTTTACACAATCTTATATAATGCTCCCTGGCTGCAAAACATATGAAAGCTCTCTTCCTGGTCTCCGTTTTCCTTGAAGTCTATACTTGCCTTTGATCATGCACTGCTTTCCTGGATTGTACTGTATGTCTACAACCAAGATAGTGGTTGAGGGCCTGATATGAATACTAGTGGCACAGTGAGTTTCATTCTAAGTACCAGGACGTTTTAGTCAGGGTATGGTGGTGGTGAAGTTACTGCTCCAGGGTCGGTGGTTTGATCGTGAGCTGAGGGTATGCTGCCTGTCTGCAGATTTGCATGCTTTCCTGATGTAAGGGGTTCCTCCAGGCGCTCTGGTGTCCGCACAGAACATGTCAGTAGGTGGACTGTCCACTTTTGATTTCCCTTGGAAACTCATCCTAGGTGTATTTCAGCACTGCACTCCATGTTCTCAGGAAAGATTCTGGATGCACTGTGGTCCTGACCACAATAAAGCGCTTCCTCATGATCGTGGTATTACTGGGTTCTATCTTGGGACGGAAGGAAGAAATGAGAAATAAGACTTTATACTGCTAATGTCAAGTATTAAAGATGAAGAATGACCCTAATTGCCTCTGCCAGAAGATTAAAGCAGACAGAGATAATGATCCCAAACGTGCATGGGGTCAATAAATCAATGTTTTGTGATGGCCGTCTTAGTCTCTGGATTTATATCCTATAGAAAATCTTTAGTCTGAACTGAAGGAAGCAATGCCCTTGGGCAAACATAATTGATCTTAGAGGTGGCAGTAACATTTTCACGACCCTCAAAATATGGCTAATTATTCGTGTTTGATCATTGTGTTGAAGGGTAGCAATTTTGGAGTTGTAATTATAACAAATAACATGTTTATATTCTAACAACTTTGACAATAACATTATACAAACGTCCAGCTCCACTACTCTTCTTCCTCTACAAACCACAGAGCATGGCCAAATTTCTGAAAAATGGGTTGGAACAAAATTATACCCTTCCCATAGCAAATTCACAGGTAATCAAACATTTTTTAATATGTGCTTTGCTTTTATTTTATTTATGTATTTTATTTATGTAATTTATTTATCAGGCACATTCCAGATTTAGTCCCCTTTACTGTTATAATATGCTCCAGACTAATGGGAAGGCGTTCCACTAGAATTTTCGAGTGTGGCTGAGAGGATTTGCACATTCAGCTATGAGAGCATTAACGAGGTCAGCCCCTGATGTCGGACGAGGAGATTTGGGGCGTGGTCAGTGTTCCAGTTCCACTGCAGTGAGGTTAAGATCAGGGCTCTTTGCAGGATGACGGCGTTCTTCCACTCCAACCTTGGTGAATCATGTCTTCATGGAGCTTGTTGTGTGCACAGGTGTACCGTCATGCTGGAACAGGTCTGGGGTAAATTTGGGCCAACAGTAGTAGTATGGTTGTGATGGTCTGGTGTCTACATACTTTAGGCTATATTCATGACTTAATCTTTCTGAAATTAAAAAAATTCTCATTTATTTGGGAACATCCCAAATAAAAAGGTTTATCTCCCACTACCAATTGCCAAGTCATGCTTAACTAACTATACATTTGATTTTTAAGGAAGTGAATTATTTAGGACTATTTAACTATATCATGACAAAATAGCCTACTGCCAAGCCTTTCCCTCTGTATCTAGTCTACAGACTATGCTTTTTTGGCAGATGAATACGTCACCATAAGCACCAAACAGCACAATACTGATGAAAAATGCACCTTAATTGTGTCTGCTATATCTTGCCGCCACTCCTCTACCTCATTTTTCATATTTTCCAGATCGGCGTGGCTGTGATACATGAGCAATAAATCAAAAACAAATAACAGAAGTTTAAACATCTATATTTTGGCCTGGGGCCTATTAAAGATTTTATCTTACAACAAACAAAACCTTATTGTCTGAAATATTTGGACTATAAATTAATTTTGACTAAGCAGCTTGAATAAAGGAAATACAGCCAAACTGGCCACAACTTTGTATGCAGATTGCTGGTAAATGCGTTCTCTTTACAAAACTGGTTGTGCTTTGGAGACAACACACAGTGTCTAAGGTGTAATGACATGTGTAGACATGGATAATGCAATCAATCTGCTGAGGATATAATCACCAAACATCTGTCTGTGTACGAGGGTGAGCTAAAAAAGTTCATAGGCTGATTAAGGAGGAGTAATGCCACAGTAATGAAGCTTAAAATCTTTTAAACCAAGGGCATTCAAGCGCTGCAACACCGATGACAGAAGTGTGTAGACCGCAGAGGAGACGATGTCGAAAAATAAACAACATTCGGTCAAATTCAACCATTGCATCATGGTCAGCCTATGAACTTTTTAGCCCGCCCTCATACTTGGATATAAACCTGGATTGGGTGTGGCCGACACCAGCAAGAGGTTGTTTATTTATTTATTTATTTATTTATTTATTTTTTATTATTATACATCAGACCTATCACTTGTAATACTAAAGGAAATGAACATAAAGAGCAACACAATAAATTTACTGCACTCTCTAAAACCTATATTTCATTCTAAAGATACAAAGTCTATTCAAACACTTTGCATGCCTCTGCAAAACCTGAAATACCACCCGTTAGTATCCAGCATATCAATGTTAGTATCATGAAAAAAAGCTTTTAGTTCTTTCAACACAAATATGCATGACATTTTCATTTATATATATATATATATATATATATATATACATACACACACACACACACATACACACACACACATATATGCACACAGATGTTTGTGGCATGTTTCAAGGTCAGCGCTTCACCCTACAAAGAATTTTACTGTATAGTTTTTTGTTGTTGATTTTTTTCTCCCCACTGCACTGAGAACATCATTTCTCTTGCCTTACAGCTTCCTTTTCTAATTTAATGTGGCATCATAAACTTATGTAGCCTTGGTCAAGTTGTCACGCTTTTCCATCATCTCTTTCATAAACGGGTTTTAAAAGTATTCCATCTGTGTCGTGTTTAGTACACGTTCAAAAAATAGATGAAACACTGTTTAATAGACAAGGTTAGTATCTATGATTTCAACATGAGCTTCTGTTTCAGTGTGGTTAAAAAAAAAAAAAAAAAAAAAAGAACTGAGCTTCTCTTATTACCTTTTCATATCTTTCTTTTTCTGAACCAAATATTTAGAGTCTATTTAAACTCAAACATTTACTGCCGCCTACACAGAAAACCCTGCTTCCAAATATTTAGTTTTTCAGAGGATGACTGCTTGACCTGCTGTCCCTACGATCAAACTTCTCTTCACCGTGTTCTTAGGGTTTTGACCTGTAGACGCCACTATCCTTCAGAAGCGACAGCTAAAGTAGTACTGAATGACTCAGGTGGTGTCCAAATAGAAGAAGAGCAGTCTGATAACCGAAAAAGGAGACCCAGAGTGTAATCCAATCCTCTTGTCTGGCCTTTCTATCACTCTCTAGCTTGGTGAGGTTGATTAAACGTTAGCCAGACTCATCACATTTGACAGACCGGCAGCTATCTTAAGGCTTCTACTGTGAGTAGGGAAATTAATTGATTCATATCTTCTGGCACAGGCCTAGCTGGACCATTTTCTTATCTAAATCTCAGTGTCAGGTGAGGGGGGAAAAAAAGGCTTGTCATTTCTTTCGACATTTTCAACCGAGGTCTGATGAGATACTTAATTTAAGAAGCCGAACATGAGCAGCAACTGATAGTTTGCCCAAGTAAGGTAAGTAAGCATTATTTCCTGGTGTCAGCACAATGTTCACAGGACAACACGATCCCTGAGGAGGGGGAGGACGCAGCGTAAAAATGTTAGTGAAGAGATAATGGGAATTGCACTATGACATCTTATCTACAGCATGATGGATTACAACTTGGAACTAAAACTTTAATTACATGATTCGAACTACGTTGTGCAGCCAGATTTCAGAGCATCCAGGTTTTCAAGCAGGGCGGCTACAAAACAAAGTAAAAAACGCTACAAGCTGAGTAGCAAACCCTATTTACTCTATTTTTTCCTTAAACTTTGAATTAGCATATGCTCTCTCTTTTGAACAGATCACAGAGGACTAACCATTCCCTCCAGCAGTTCAATGCATATTGCAAGTAAATTTAAATAAGTGGCATTTTCTTTACTGCTATACAATCCAATTCGTCTGTAAGTCAGGGCTCATTTAAATCACTCTATGCATAAATTGTATGGGCTTATTTTCAAAAAGCACAAAAAAAAAGTTTTGCTAGTTTTGATCTAGCTTTGTTTTTGTTTTTGAGAAACTGTTATTTGACACTGATAAAGTACAAATTGTAGGTTTCCTCCCATCTCCTATATATATATATATATATATATATATATATATATATAGTGCAGTGCCAAATTTTAGGGCACCCCTACAAGACTGTTGTAGAGCAAAGATGCCCACAAAAATTAAGCAATTAAAAGTTTCTACACGAAAACAGAAATATTATAAATAGTAGCAAACAGTAATAAATAAAACAAAGTCATTATTTGGTGTGATGCCATTTGTTTTGCATTAAAAAAAAAAACCTAGTATTCTCATACAGAATGTGTGAGTTTTATAAGAAATAAACTGTAGGTTTTATTGAGCATCTTGCAGAACCAGCTACAGTTCTTCTGGGGTTCTGACTGTCGTACTTGCTTCTTAACATTTTTCTGTCATATTTAACTTTTTCACTGAAAAAAAATATTTTTTTTGAAATCTAAAATGTTGATTTTGTACTGACTCAATAATGCAAATGTTATAAATAAAACCTATAGAGTTTATGCTTAAAAAAAAAAAATAATAATAATAATTTTTTGCACAGAACTGTATTGCTTCTATGTATGAATGAGCAGCCACTGTGGGTAGATTCCCACTTCCTATCCACTACGATTCCTATCCGATACTCTTCTGTACTATGTCAAGTGCATTTCCTTCTGCTGTAGTCATGTTTCCAATACTGTGGTTTGTTACTTGACTGTGTTCACCTGTTCCGTGTTAGTTCTTAAAGACAGCTGCTGCTTCTTCAAAAGAAACTTTTGTTTCATTATTTTCTATTTTCGGATTGTGTCTGTCTTTTTTTCCCCCTGTTCGGTAGAATGTGTCTGCCTCTTGCCAGTTGTAGCAGTGCTCCAGACACAAGGTTGAGAAGAGCATTTTCTTCTGCTTGCCCATATTTGATGTGTGTCTATCTGTCACCTTGCCACAGACTAATGCTACATTTGATCACTTTTGGCAGGCCCTGTTGCTTTGGTCAGTTGCAGAGAGTTTGGTAGTGTCATTCTAAATGTTGTCTGTGCTAATGTAGTGTGGTGCTTGTGCAGTTCAACAGATCCATGGCTCAGTGTCCATGGCGGTAGTGCTGCAGGAATGTGCTCTTGAGCAGACCTTTACTGTGACTGTGGCCATTATGCCAATGAAAAAAGTCACGCCAGCTTGTATGGACATTTTTATTGATATATATTTTTTTATGATTATTTTGTGGGTTTAATGTATCATTGGTGGCATCGTGGCGTAGTGGTTAGCACGTCCACCTCACAGCAAGAAGGCCTGTGTTCGATTCCCGGGCTCAGGCGTTTCTGTGTGGAGTTTGCGTGTTCTCCTAGTGCTTGTGTGGGTTTACTCTGGGTACTCCGGTTTCCTCCCACAATCCAAAGACATGCTCAGTAGGGTAATTGGCTGTCCCCAAATCGCCCCTAGTTGTGAGAGTGAGGGTGAATGGTTGTATGTGTGTTGGCCCTGCAATGGCATGGCGCGTTGTTTGGGGTGTACCCCGCCTTCGCCCAGAGTCGGCTGAGATCGGCGCCAGCCTCCCCACGACCCTAATTTGGATTAAGCGGCTTAGAAAATGAGTGAATGAATAATTGATCATTACTTTGTGCTTGTGTCCATTTCTTGTAATGTAAATCATCTTTTCTTTTATCATCATCTTACAATGGTATTGGTAAATTTGAGCCTTACTTTTCATAGTTCCTGTGATTTGGATCTCTTTATTCACCATGCATGAAGTCCTAACCTGCCTAAATTCTTACCGTTGCTGTTCTGAACTATGGTTATGATGGCTGTATTCACCCCAACAGCTCAAAATATGGACTTAATGCACTTGCATCCTGCACCTCACTGCACGCTACAATGAGTCACACTGGAAACCCACTAATTCCCCTCCTGTTAAGTAAGGGCCATGATCCCGCTTCAACTGCTGATAATCAGTCTCACCTGGACCTCATCAAGCACCGACCCCCCACCCCACACACACACACACACACACATTGAATTCTTGATAATATATTGCGTGGGTACTGAGTCATGGTTCCTGCAAATGTGACACCGTCTACAAGCCCTTGGATTTATCAGTCACATGGATCTTTGTACACTCGTGTGAGTTTGCTTTAATAAATTCCGAAGGCAGTGCATAATCCCTTTTCGATCTGACTAGCAACAATGCACATTTAAAGAAAATATGAAGTATTGAGTCGACAACGTTGTCAGGAATGTTTGTGCATTTATTTATTTATTTTATTTATTTGGTAATTAACTGCAGCACTCTTGATCAAATCGGCAAACAGTGTCATCTTGAATGCCTGGGTATATCAAGGGAGGGAAAATTGCTCTGAGGTTCTATATTCATCTACCACACTGCTGTGCCACTCAGCACTCTGCAGGCAAATAGATTACAATTAGTCTGGTGTAATGGTCCATAAGCCCTGTTCTAAAGGCTGCTGGGAAACCTGCGGGACAATTGCGCATGACGTGATCTAAACAGCGCTGAATGGGAATTGGAGGAATAGTGCGCCTCGCTTGAACACTCAGAGGTGCACATGATGAACTTCAGCAGTGGGTTTTTTGTTGTTGTGTTTTTCTGTCCACAGTTCCAGTGAATCAGCCAGCAACAAAGCAGAAACTGCCGTCTAAATATTTAAACATTTGGCAAAAGCAAACTCCGATGCGCAATAAAAGAAGCTTTATTTCTCAACTCTATGTCACATGCTCAATGTCTGTTAATCTAGTAGGAGGGGGGAAAATTGGCTGCTGCCACAGTTGCCAATTCATGTGTGCTGGTGCTGTTTTATTCAATTATGATTGGAATAAATACCAAAAGCAGCAATACAAAGAGCTCTCAACATTCCTGTAGGTTGTCACTACTGAAACCAAATGTAGCTGGTTTGTTTGTCAATTAGTTTTAGACACATTTTCCTAATGGATCGCCCACTAATGCTGAAGTCCAAAGCTATTAGAATGCGTTTGGCTCTAAGGGAATGGGGGTGGGGGGTTGGGGGGTGTCTATAGTGTGTTAAACAGTGTCCGTTCTGGCCACCAGAGGGAACGCCATTATAAAATCCCATTAACCTGATGGATTGGGTTGTAGCTGTGCAAGAGGCTCCTAATGCATAACAGAGAAAGGTCACGCAGTCACTGAAAATGTTATGCAGCATGGACTTCAATGGGCTTTGGCTAATGCGCATAAAAACAACCCAGCGGAAAAGAACCTTGAACAAATTTCATAACATCTCAATTGTCAGCCGGCGGAATACACTTCCCACAAGTCAAACCCGCACGGTTATCATGTGGTTTGTGACACGCATCCCAAGTAGGAGCATGCATGCATCGTGAAGGATGCAGGACAGCGGCTGCTCAGGGTGTAATTACTTCATGACTCTGAGGTATCTAATGAGATCATGTGGGCAGTACTGAGTGCGATGCAGAAATAATACCTCATGCGGGAGATGGTGCTTTGTCTCGCAGCGTGCACAAAGCACACATTGTCAGAACATCTGCATTCCACAGCAGTGCCTCAACAACTGCCATATGGCCGTAAAAATAGGCTGAGTATTTGGGGCGCTTTGCTGGCACCCTACAATACATGATGCCAAATGAGAGAGACGTGACTTTTAGACGTGCAAAGCCTTCCAGAGCAACTCATAAGTTAACAGCAATGAGGCCGGCGCCAAAAGGAAGTTGAATTATGATGGCAGTAATCCATATTCCGAAGGAGATTATAGGGAGGAATAAAGCATGAAAATAGGCCTCTCGAGCAGAGGAGTGACATGAATGTGCATCATTCATAAGGCCCCGATCTGATGAGTCATTTGGTTGAGACCGATGCGCTTGGTACGCAAGACACTTTTAGGTAGGAGGCCATGAGTGAAACTCCAGTGACATATAAACTTTATTAAAAATACATAAATAAACAAGTAATATTGTTATCATCATATGTAGCTTCTTCATTTCAAGTTCAGTTGTAATAACAGATACAAATCCAGCTTTAATTTTAGATTCCTTGACTAAATACATGATTGAGGGGGGAAGAAAAAAAATTAATGAGAAGAAAAATACAAGTGGGGATCGTATTAACTGCATTTCATGTGTTAACATTAGGGTGAATGAGAACAATAATAGAGATCGTATCCGTGCCCTCATTTTTCTAGAGAAATTAGTCCACCTAGCTCAGGGGAGCAGAGCTGGAATTGAATAAGATCCAGGTAAAAGTGAGATGCCGGCGTTAATCCAACGACTAATTGGAAAAACTCATTGAGGCATTTGCATGGAGTATTAATCTAGTTTCACATAGACGTCTCTGTGAACGAATCAGTGTGCACGTTTTCAAGCCCGATTTTCCTTTTAGGTTCTTTTGCATACAAATGCACCAATATACACCATCTTTAATCTGCCAGAAAACGTTTATTCATCATGTATAATAATGCTCTTTGGGATAGCGGCACTGCTAATTCAGTTTTCTAAAGATGTTAAGCATATCAATAGATGTGTTCTTTCCTAATATTAATGAAAAGGTAGCTTTGTAGCAGTGATATCAGATAGGAGGGCTAAAATTTTAAATGATATTAGCAGTGCACTACAAAGCTTCATTAACATGGGGAAAAGTATGACACACTTAACAGCAGGAGCATTTGTGATTTTAAGCCAACCCTGCCCTATTGGAGAGAGCCGAGACACTGCATTCATACAAACAAGCAAGCAAAATGCCTTAAACTTGTGCTTCTGCCTTCTGTTGTTTTATGTAACTTGTACTCTGATGGACAATGAGTGTTCAATTTATCGACTTTCTTCTTTAAAGACAATTTAGAGAAAATGGAGATAGACAGATAGAAGTACTTAGAATTTACATAAAAACCAAAAAAAAAAAAAATCCATTTGGATTACAGGTTGTAAGGAATCAAAATATGAAAATTGCCAATGGGTGAATACTATTGCAAGCCACTGTATTTCTACGCATTCATATTCTTTACACTCTTGACCATTTTACATGTGCTTTCTTAACAGTGATGTGTTTGAAAACTGTGTACCCCCTGATACTATACTTATGGCTAGAAAGAACTCCCACTGTGTTTGCTTTGTCTGACTTTTCTTCAGAGTCTTTAACTATTTAAGGTGAATAACAGTAAAAGTATTTTTGTCCACTCAACCAAATGTGCTCCAAATGTTGATGAATCAAAAAATAGGGATATCAAGTGAGAATAAAACAACAACTGGAGGTTTGAACTTGTATGTAATTACCATCCAAAAGAAGCAAGGTACACACAGTAAAAGTCTGGTACTGTTCTGACCTTAAAATGGAAAATGGAAAATAAAAGCATCAATATTGCAGCATCAACCACTTACCTTCATATATTGCTTTAAATCCTTGAGCACTCACAGCAAAATCTGTAGTGAACCACAGTGCCAGTACAGAGCCAGAACTTACTATTGGCGACGGCAACATGAAGCCAGACAACCTGAAAAAGAGACAAACAACATTTCAATGAAGTTTCATACAACATTAAACCAAAACAGAAGGGATCCCCCCCCCCCACAGTAATATGAACACACTACACCCAAAGGTTTTGTATGTTCTCCGAGTGATTGACTGGGTTTCCTCCAGGTGCTCTGGTTTCCTCCCACAGCCCAAAGACATGCATATTGGGCTAATTGGCGGTTTCAAATTGCCCCTAGGTGTGAAAGTGAGCGTGTATTGAAGTTGGTCCTCAAGAACTAAAAAAACATTGCAAAGGAAACCAATAAAGTATCCCAATTCATCATGGGTAGGGACTTAATGTAAACTCAGAGGTTGAATTGCTAGGAATGTGAACTCTGGCTCTGACAGTTCCTCAAACTCAGCTACATCACTCTAGTTCATGTCTGGTCTCACAGTGAGAGCACCTTTCGACTCCTGATTAGTCAGTATTTTTTTTTCTTCTGTACACTGGCCCATGACATTTTTAAACAAATGTAGCTGGTTCTATTTTCCATATAAGAGCACTCGGAGATCACAAAACCACTGACAAGCCGACAAAATAAAGTCTATAGCACACACTTCTGGTCCTGCTGTGAGATCACAGATTCTTTTTTCAAATTCCTGGATCCAGGTCATCTCAAAGTCTAATGGCGTCTTCTGGCAGAAATTTCATGAAAATCCACACACATTTTTGTGTAAACAAACAACCGAAGGTGAATTATAACCTCTTCGGTGTAAAGAGAGAAGTATAACAAAAACCTAATAGCCTAATTCAATTCACTGCAACCCTAACCAGGCAAATACTAAGAATGAATAAACACAGCGTAATGTAAATGCATTGTATTGTACGTTAATGTGATTTTTGTCTCTCCTGCAAACTACAAATCTGACCTCGTACTCATGCAACATGTCTGTTGCCTCCTGCAAGAGCATCTGTATTGTATCTGTATTTATATTTGTTAAGAACACATTCCCTGTTCATTCTGAATAATACATTCCCTAAGGCTCAGGCAACATTTTCCTGTAGTTCCCCCCAGTGGAAAAAGTCTGTTCAAGTCCACGGTAATTCCACGGACAACCTGAGTGTGTATTCATGTGTAACTTGTTGGAGTATGCATTTCCTGGTTGGATGCAGCATGATTGGATACGCATGGTTTACATTTTGTCTACATGCTTATAGCATCAACCTTCAGGATGTGGTCTCATCTTTGGTACCCAGCTAAATTACAAGAGCAGAGCAAGAGGGGGATCAACTACAAGTCCCTTCAGGTGATCACAGCCGCGATGACTCTTTAGGGTGAAAGATCAGACATGTTCATTTGATGAAAGCTCTGCTGGATCATTCTTTAGGGAGCATGGTTAAGCGTTGATGCATCCTCTGACCTTCAATCTCCAGCCAAATGGAACAGGAGGACAGAACAAGCAAAGCCTTGAACTCCCCAAAGAAATATCTAGCTCAGAAGTACAGAAGGTTAGAGGCTGAGGCTTGTACCATTATCTGCTTGTTTTCTCAGTTATTCATAATTAATTCAACTTCACCATTATGTTACTTGTATATGAATAAATACTGTATTTAAAGAAAGAGGCAATAAGGTGCCTACAGTTTGACTAATATATAATAAATACATTGTTCAGAATCAGCAGATATTGGCTGCAGCTAAATCAGTTATGTACTGACCATTCTGCCATCCATATAATATGTGCAACGAGTATGCAACCAAGTAAATATGCATACGACTCTGACATACTTCACCGCCATCTTGCCTGGTCTCTGACCTGGGTGTTTGTAGCATTAGCTAAGCCTTTTTATGTGAAGGTTTACCTTTGTACAACTCCCCTTTGTACCCCGGCTTTGTTTCGATCCGCCATATTTTTCTATTTGACTTCGCTTGGATGCAAGTTTTGCTTCTATCCGTCTTGTTTTTCTATACAAGTCCTTCTTTGGTCATTCAGAAGCTCCAGATGAATTATGGGATAATGTAGTGTAGCGTAGTGTGGTAGCCTTTCATACTATGGATTTCGAAGGTCATCATTGTAATCTTCAAATAATATTAAATACATACTGGGTATTTGGTTGTGCCATGTACTACTTCTTTGTGCACTAATAGTGTGCAAGCATGAGTGTTCAGATGCAGCCAGTGTGTTCTAAATGATTACAAATACACATCAGAATTGACCCTAGGAAGAATTAGGATGAATGAACGTATCGATAAATGATTGGCAAGAGAGGACACATCAAATGAAAATGAACTGCTCTATTGATTTGGAATAAATATGGACCAAATGTCTGTGTACAGACTCTTTTTTTCATGGTGTATCTCTGTTTCAGATGTAGCTCAGACTATTTTAGAGTTATTTTTATGTCTGATACGCCTTTACGCAATCACTGATTCTCTGTTGTCCTGACCAGCGGTGATGTTTGTTCCATCTGCTCTGAATGAATCCCATGATTCATCTCATTTCAAATGTGAAATTCACATGCTTTGTTTCCCCTTTTGTACACACATATATACATATATATCAAAAGCAAAATCATTTGCTTCTTTCTCATCTAGCCTCAGTCAATAATATGTAATACCTGCTATTTGAATATATCCTACAAATTACGGTCTTATTTGCCAGAGAAATGCATTTGTTAACCCAGAAGACCCAAATTGAAATGCTGTGCCTTCTGTGTAACGCTGACTATCTTGATAGGATTTTTATTCCCAGGGCTTGTTGACGTACAATATCGGACAGAAGGTCATGAATATATAAATTCCAGTGATTTTAAATAAAGGAAAGAGGCTCAGCTTCAAATGTGTGCCTGGAGACAATGTGCAAATAGACATGCAGGTGAGACACACTGCAGTAGTAGAGTGGGGGGGGGGGGGGGGGGGGGGGGGGGGGGGGGGGGGGGGGGGGGGGGGGGGGGGGGGGGGGGGGGGGGGG
>JBCNYH010000027.1:6977571-6988483 GCA_039654325.1 Tandanus tandanus
TATATACACACATATATAAATATACATACATATGCAGTACATAAATGTCTTTTTTTTTTTTTTTAAGTACAAAAAAGTAAAAAGCATGATTAACCCTTTTTGTTAGCCTCTTGTCCCTTTACATTTAAAACAATAGAAGCTGTTATTGACGTAAGGCAGGTCATGCTAATCAGATAACAATACGATGTTATTTACAATAACATTTATTTTGAAGGTTTAAAAGCAGAATTCAATTCAAGCCTACAAAACAAAAGTCAAGAAAGCTTTGCTTAAGGCCCTAACTGATGATCTAGCACTGAACCAATCCCCTATTATTTATTTAGGGGTGCATTTACTTATTTAAAACACTCTGTATAGCCTACAATGAGAATGCATTATAAAGCATTAATATTGCAACAAACATTTACAACATGATTATTCTGAAAATAGTTGAAAAGAAAACAGGTTGATGAAACAATCTTAAATATCTGACGTGAATTGATCAAATGCTAAATAACACGCAAACCTGAATATTACCAGCCAGATCTCTGTGGAGAATGTGCAATGAGATTTTGTGTGTGTGTGTGTGTGTGTGTGTGTGTGTGTGTGTGTGTGAGATGATTCATCATTACAGTCTTTATTTAAACATAGCATTATAATCGAGTGTACCTGAGGCAGCATAGCCACAAGAGCTAGAGCCAAGGACCTGCAACAAAACTCAATCAATACAAAACAGCAGAAAGCCTTTCTCCAGAAACAGTACCGCCCAGCACATGATTCAAGCTATATTGATTAAGTGCAAAACAAGTTTTTAAATGGAAGCTTTATATTGTTGACTGCAATGCAGGGTTATTAAGAGTGCCTTTCTGTTTGCTTAGACGTCCAAGAGTTGGTAAGTGGATAATGGACATGGTCTAATCAATTTGCTTGATATAGATACAGCAAATATTTGAACACACTCGGTGTCTGTTGCTGTGTGTGCATAAGAACTATCCAAAAAAAAAAAAAACAACGAGATACACAAGAATAATTTTTTTATTGTGAAAACGTCAGGATAATTACATAAATAATGAAAAATTATGCAATATAATTTTAGGTTGCATCACCCAGCCGTAGTATATGCATACACCTATCAGCTATAACAACGAGTATATACTGTACAAGAACCCATAATATATCACACATTTTAAATCAGGACATACTTCAGGTCAAATAACTGAAGTAAACAAATGACACAGATACAAATAGTATAATAACTTTGTCTAAAGCTTACATGGTCATGCACATGTCTCCCTAAATTGCAGACTACAATTCCCATATACCCAGATGCCTACTCTTAGCAAATAACCTTCATTCCAACAAATAACCCTTTATGTCTTTACAAAGTCTTGCTCCAGGTTTGCAACTTTGCAGTTTTGCCTTTTTGACCAAAGCCTGCTTATTTACCCTTGTACAGCCTAAGCCCATTTGCCAAGTAGCAGACAATGAGCCAGTCGAATTCTGAGTATGGGCAGGTTTTGAATGTCTGCTCAACTGGTTTTAAATAAAACTATTAACCTACACTTGCACCTCAACATGGACGCAGCAGATTTCATTGAATTCCTCCAAGCTCTCTGGTCAAGACCGTATTGACTGACAAAGATGAAATCCTTCCAAGTGCCAAAAGTTTCCCTTCCCAAGCGATCCAGTCAGACAAAGACAAGAAGCAAGTGAAGTACAGCAGACATGATTGTTACTAGAGGTGCTCATCAATCTGGTCATTTTCCTAGAGAACAAAAAAACTACTCAGGCCCATTGTTGTGTGTCCATTTAATTAAAACAACAACAACAACTAGATATATGTAGCGCTACAAAGCCCATGCAAATTGACCACTCCAACCTAATCATCAAAGAAAGTCAGACAGACGCTTCTTGAAAGAGGCCTGCCATTCGTCATCACTAAAACAAGTCTATGCTTATGTTCAGAAGTTATAAAGCAAGGCTATTTAAGGACTGATGGCACACCTCGTCAGCCAATACCATACTTGGAGACAGATAATCACTCAATCCTGTTAATACGGATTACTGCTGATACAGTTGTTTGGTGAGGATAAGAATCAGTTAACATTCTGACACTGCTCTCTATAGGAGATGAAAACTGCTGCTGATACAGCCTTTGAGCATAACCTGCCCAAGCGCTCAAAACAAAAAGCAAGTCAAACTACAAACGTGTGCCTTCGTCTGTCTTTCTATCTACATGACACACATTATCCATCAACATAAATCTACAGTTGACTCGTTCATTAACATCAGTAGTTCTTTATTCTGGCTATGTGTTATAGTAGATTCAGATCCTGGGAAGACTAAGCAAAACATAGGCCAGAACACAAACTGGGCATGATGGAGCGGGCAACATTCACAAACTCTGATCTAACTACCACTGTATTTCTGGTAGGAAACTAGAACACCCAGAGGAATCCCACATAAATACAGGGAAAGCATACTGTATGAATTGTTAAGGCAATGAATGAACCATGAAGCTGTGATGCCTCTATCCTTCTTGCTGTGTATTTGAAATGAACAGGAATCTTTTATAATGGCAACCCAGATTATTGCCCACAATGAGTCGTCGTACACCCCCCCACCCGTACTGCCTCAACTCAATTCATGTTGGCAGAACAAACGTGGACTCTCAAGGACATTCAGTCCCATTAATATGATTATGACTGCCATATTTCCAAGCCCTAACTCTAGGTTCAGAAAATTAAAATCTTACCAAATACTGTATAGCTAATAGAAAGTAAGTGATCATTTCTGTCAAGTGCTGTCACAGGCAAGTTTTAGTGTTAGCTTTTGTGGAAAGGAAGAAAAACGTTACATATCAATGAATATTACACAAGCTCATGAGAGTTCACTGCCTCAACTTCTATGTCCTTAGTAGCAATATCATTAATACTTACTTATTTTACAGCAAATCCCATGTAGTGTAAATAACCTGGCTTAAGATTACTGCTTATTCAACGAAATGCTTGTGGCTTGTAAAACCATATCGCCAATCAACTCAATTTCTATACACAAATTTATCCTCAGCAATACAAGGCTTATTTCTCCAATGATATTCTAATCAGCCTATATATAGACTAAAGTCACACTATTCACAGTATGCTGTTTATTATATTTATTCGACCGAGCGTCATCAACTGTAAGGAACCACACAGGCCACTAAGTCAACATGCATGTAATGTGTTCATAGCTCCATGAATTGTAAAAGCGAAAGGTAATCTACATCTGCATAAATAAGCAATGAGGGATGTTGGATAAAGTGCCCAAGGCTCTACAATGACCAGTTACTACATCTGGCATTAAGACAATACATGCATCTGCAGTGCTAAGGGAAAAAGGGAAGAAAAAAAAAACCTACGACACTGAGGAGCTGTTAGACTTGCCATTATGTGGATTTTTATGCAAATACCAGGTAATGGGTCTTGAGTAGTGGGTGTGTTTTAAATCCCAGATTAGAAACACAGCTGTTTTTTTACATCCCATGTCTTATTTTGCGAGTAGTTTCATTATAAGCACTTCACATTTTGAAATATACATTTAAATATGCAATATATCCACAAAAGAAAACACATCAGTTCATATTTTTATTCGGAAAAGCTCATTTTCGTGGTTTTGTTCAAGTATCTCACCTTTATTTATCTGGAATGTATTAAAGAGTGTGAAATGTTTGCTTGATCAAAAATTATTCTTATTTTTTTTTTTTCAAAATTGGGTTGTTTGAAGAGAGATCAACTATTACCAACTACTACAGTATGTATGACTGCCATAACTTATAATCCTTATAAACCCTTATAATGCATTTCTTCTATATTTAGTCAATTTGGTATCTTTTATAACCACAAGCAATGCGTTCCTGTATTACTGCAATATATCCACACCATAAAACTGTCCCTCCTAATAAGGATGCATCTTCTTAAATTCAACTTGAACTGTAGTTCCCTGCACAGTACAATGTATAGGTCATATGCATGGATCCCTCCATTACATAATCTTTCAGAATACCCATCATCTAACCAAGCTGGCTATAAACACATCCGATTTGAATCAACTCACAGCATACGGCTTAGAAACAGATTTCTAACAGGCTGATCTGAAACTCGAACAATTCGCAAGGTATCAATAGAGCTGCCCTATTTTCCATTCAAAGCAAAGCTTACTAACTCAAGGGGATATTCTTAGCCGTGTTGAGAACATGGACCAAAATAACAATGCATGAGACATGCAGTGTGAGAGCGGTGCTGATTAGGCTTTTGCACTTCAGACTTTCATCCAAAAAATAAAAATAAATAAATAAATGTAAAAATAAAATATGCAAAGCAATCTTCTGAATTTCAAATTCACTCAATAAGCAGTTTTAAACCAGACGCTGTCACTCCAGCCAACAAAATCCCAACAAATTCAGGTGGGCAATAAACATCACTCTCGAAAAGCTCTTTATTCATAGTTTTCTTTAACATTATGCACATCTTTGCTGATTGGGTCTGAAAGATAGTCCTCCTCATATACTGATAAAGCACAAAAAAGCAGGCATGACAGGAATTTGTTTTGACATACTAATCATGTTTTTGCCTCTGAAACAACACTGCAGTTGCTTCTCCCTCCACTATTTCCACAAAATAGATGGACTTTGACTGGCATGTAATTTCAAGCTGGTTACTTTACTTAAAAAAAAGAGAGAGAGAGAGAGAGCAAGGAAGAGGAAGAGAGAGAGAGAGAGAGAGAGAGAGAGAGAGAGAGAGAGAGAGAGAGAGAGAGAGAGAGAGAAGTAAAAAGTAAATCCTTCTAAACTACGTGTTGAAGGAAAAACACCATTTTGACAGATTGCAGGTCGATCAGATTGTGTCTCCTTTTCAGATTGTGAAGTAAGTGAAGTTCCTGTTTGAGAAACACATGAGTATGACACATAAATAACGAAAACTCTTAAAACAATGCATCATAAGCTAGTCAAGCGTGCCACACCAATGTTACTATAGTCTGTTGTATATCTTGGAGCACTTTATAGGACATGGGTCTTATGTAGGTAAGAGTCAGCACTAATATAAACTCATACAGGTGGTGAAGACTTCATCACATGTATACTGAAGTGTGCCACAACCATCAGTATCGCTGTGCATGCTAATGCTAATCACGATACCATCACTATCGCTGTGCATGCTAATCATTCCGTTTTGTCTGATGTGAAAGCACAGGTGTGTGCTGCAATACAAACGAAAACACCCAAACTACTGATTCCCCTTGATTTTTCCCTACAACTTGACATTTATTCGATTTATTTGCTTTCAATGGTATTACCTGTTGCTAAAATAAGCTAACAGTGATAAGGATCAATAAAGTGTTAGCCAATGAGATAACAGTACCTATTAACTTTCATTTATGTTCAAGCATATCTGCATTTACGGATGACTAATTCCCCTGAAGCAATCCATTAACACGATTAAGTCATGGATGATGTCTATATATCATGTTTATGCACACCTTTTTTATCTGACACCATGCAGTGCATGTGATGAATGGGCCGAGATCTTCTGACCACTCTAAAATGATTAGGCCATTGAATATCTGTTTTACTACATGAATATCTAAAATGCAGAGAACAATACAGGTGAATGAATTTTGAATGAAATAACATGAAATTTTAGTTGGTTGCAATCTAAAACCTCATCATCTAGAAGCTGCTAGATTACAGAGCCCCTAAAGGGACATGGGGGGGAAAAAATAATAGATACGTTTCTAGTGAGCTATAACCATCGCAAAACTTTCTCGTGCGCACACGAAACTTTCTCGTGCGCACGCGATAGTTTCGCGTGTGCACTAGAAACGTTTCATTTTTTAAAAAAAATTTTCCATGTCCCTTTAGGGGCTCCGTAGCTAGATAACAAAATCTTACACACTAAACAACAAAACAGCTACTTTCCATGTACATTTTTTTTTTTGCTAACTTGTCTTTTTATCTAAAGTGTGTAATTCATTTTCCTATGCTAATATCTACACATTATTTTCCCTCAGTGATTAGTTTTTAAATATTATTTTATGATAAATTAACAGATTTTAAAATTTTAGAAGTTTACCTTGGCAAGAACATTTTCGGAAATGTTCTTGAGTCATACAGACTTAAGTTTTGAAATATTGAAAAAAATGCTTGTTTACAAATTTGGCCAATATAAAATTCCATTAATACTGATTGATTAATTGAATATTTAGGGTTAACTTTTTCTTTGTCCTATATCCATATACATACACGATTTGCACTTTTTTAAACAACCTATCTATGGATCATCACCGACCATTCTCATAAGAGCTTATCATTGCCAAGATCATGACATGGTATGTTACTTGCACTGCTATGGCTGTATTGCTGCACCTAATTATTGCTAGGTTCACTTTTATTCTGGTATATGAATTATGTACTGTATAGTGACTTAACTGCCATTCAAATACATCTATGCTGAATCAAAGGCAGAGCATAAACGTAACATCAAGGGGTTTCTTTATTGTTTAATCTTATAAGGAAGCTCACACTTCATGAGCTTCAGACACATGCCTCTTTCACCAAGCCCATTAACTAGGCACCAAAAACTGCTAACAAATATACTGATAAAACATTAAACCTACTGCAGCACAGTGCTAAACCAAATGCTGGTTTAGAGCCCCATTCGAACTTCTTGACACCAGTGTAATGACCGGTGTGATCATCAATCGCAGAGCTATGGGCATTTCGTTAAGGTGCACATGGAAGTTAAATGCAGTCAAAACCACTGATTTTAGGAAAAATTCCCTTCATTCAGACAGTCTACTGATGCAGATGTGAAGCAGGGGAATGTATTTAATGCATAAACATGATTGTAGATGATCGGCAGACGCTTGTGTTCTATAGACTTTGGTGGGGCTGGATGACAATGACATCACACATTAATGCATTTGCCAGGGACCAGCACATTTTAGCCAAAAATAAATGAATTTAAAAATAATATATTGTAAACACATTTTTCTTTTTTCTGAGTATTTGCATGCGAAACAAGGTCACACACAATAATCCCCCTCTTCCTCTGCTAGATTTTGCAATACACTAACAATAGAAATGGTTCTGTGCATTACAGAGATGTGCATTGTGCCTTTTTTGTTTAAATTCCAGAGCATAATTTAAATAATCTCAATCTTGTTTAAAACACTGACCCTGTTATTAATTGTCCTGTCCGCAAGCATAGAGTAGCATGATTCCTGGCCCAGAGCAACTTAATTAACCCTTGCTGTAGTTCCCATTTTGACCAATAGTTGCAATATGAACTTGAAGCTATGTGAAGAAGTATGCCATCTACAAAGGCGACTTATTACATGGGGGAAAAGTGGGGTAGTAAACAGTGGGTAATACTATAAATAAGCCACTGTTTGTCTGATGTATGACAATGGAAGCTCATATCGTGCGTAGATATGCCTAGTTCGATTTTGTCCCCAAAATTCTCTAGTTTGTATCTGACTTGTTAGTTTAATATCTGGTCACTTGTATTTCTGCCATTATCATACCTTAGATGAACTGACAAATGCATGTCCTATACTCGTGATTTCACGAGAACACGCGAGAGTGAAACGGCAGCTTTTTAAAGTGGCTAATGCAAATTATTAAATGTATTTCAGCAGATTGCAACTTCGAAGATGTAAGTAAAAACCACCTGAAAAATGAAATTTATACATATGTTCATGAGCATAACAGGAGAGTTTGGAAGGCTTGCCTTTCAGTTCACTTTGAAGATGGGGATTTTCTGGATTTCAGGATATTTTTTCAACACAATCCCATACATGGATCACCTCCAAAATGAAATGGTTTGTTATTCGTACCACACCATATTCAAGAAATACAATTTCATCCAAATCTGTAGATAGCTTTTTGATGTAAACTGCACACAAAACAGAGAGACTAACAAACTAAGTAGACTAAAAGATATATACATTATAACTGAGGACTTAAGAAAATGAAATTTTGTTGAATTAGAGCTCTGCCCCACCTGCCCTTATGCCCAAGAATTCCATTGCCGGTGACCTGTATATGCTAATAAATCTTGAAACTTATAAGAGGCACTACCGGAAATAATATATCTGCCGTAAAATAAAGACAAAATGAAACGTATGTAATTTTCAACCTGTATACATGAGCAAGTAGTGATTAATATGTCACGTACCAAATGAAAATCTTCCTACAAGAGCATCCTGTCATTATTGTCAAAATAGAGGCTTTATGCATTGTTTAAAAGATGCTTTGTTTTGACACACTACAATTAGTGTAATTTTAGAAGCTTTGACAGTTGATTTGGAAGACTTTCAGTTTCAGGGGAAACTCTGGGACGTTGTGCAGGATGAATACTCTCAGACTGGTACAGTTCCATAAACTTCAAAGCGAGGTTTCTCAGAGGAGCCCATTTATATGTATGTGGTGAAATAAACTCTAAAGATCCGTGACTGCTGTAGATACAAATTGAATCAAAATGTATCCAAGGAGAGAGGTAATCTTGTGTATAGCCACAGTATGAATCTATAAATTCTGGACATCTCTGCGGAGCAGGTCATTTTTCTAACCCGATCTATCATCTGACTTTCTCAGCCTTCTCTGCTCAATTCTAATTTCGGGTGACTAGCGTCGATCAAACTGGCAAATAGCAGAGCCAGAGCGTGATACTTCTTGAAATGACAGCAATTAAAAATAGAATTTATGATAGACTGCTCTCAAAACATGGAGAGCAGAACATTTGAGATAAGAGAGAAGCAGCAGAAAAATCAATATGGCGTGAGATCAAAACAAATGTATGATGTAAAATGCATTCCAATCTTTTTCAGGTATGCACATAGAATTGCATTTTATTTTAGTTCTCAGTCACAGAAGGTGAATGTCAACTTGACATTGTTTTATGATTTTTTTCCCCCCATACTATTACCTTAGCCTTGACTTTACTGTAAACTTTTTTTTAACCATTTACCTCCAACATGGCCACCATACACACATACAGATAAGAAAATCCCATTAGATGTCTACACGCTTCTAAAATGTACTCACTTTCCGTCTCGAGGTTTACAACCGCCATTAGTTAGGCATATTTGTTTTGCATTTGCATATACATACAGTTACCACTTTATAACAGGAATAGCTGCACACCTGGTCATTAAAGCAGTAAATTATCTAACCATGTGACAGGAACACAATTCTTGAAACACTGCACATATAGGACATGAGCTTCAGTTAATGTTTCCATCAAACAGGATGGAGGGTAAATATGACCTCAGTGGCTATGGCATGGTTGTTGGTGGCAGATGGGCTGGATTGAGTTTTTCAGAAATGGCTGTTCTCGTAGGATTTGTGCACTAAATAGCATCTAGTTAATACAGTACAAAAATATCCACAGGAGCAACAGCTCCGCAGGCAGTAAACACTACACTGATGGAGATCAGAGGAAAATCACTGGATTGGTTCTGGAAGGCTAAAGTAACTCAATCACTTTTTACACCTATGATGAGCAGAAAAGCATTTCAGAGATGAACTCTGAGGTGGAATTAGAAGCCATTCTTAATAGCCATAGATAGATAGATATATATGTGGCTACAGAGAGCACAGACTACATGAAACTGCAGAGAGATTGGAAAAATATATGACGACGTTCTTACAATCTTGAAATATCCACAACTGGTGTATTATTCAACTTACCACTTACAGCTGTAATCAGTGGATCAAGAGGTTAAATTACATTTTAGTTTGCATTCCGTATAGATGTAGTTGATATGTGTGGAAAAGTGAATTTGAGTGAGGGAAAATACACCTGAATCTATCTACTACTACACTGTACATAACAGATAAACATTAACACCATTCACAGAAGTGGGAACATTTCGTCAAACAACAACAGAGATCATGTTTTCCTTCTACCACTACATGCTAACTAATTCTAGAAACCTTGTATAGCTTTGGCAGCTCTGCGCTGAGACAAGAGCACAGGTGACAGACTAAGGGAATAAATAACTCTGTTTGGCTGTAAGAGCATTTTTCTGGCATGCCTTGGGTCCGCTTGTCCTCTTAGAAGGAAGGGTCATTGCAAATCAATACAGTGTTATTCTGACTGATCACCTTGATCCTTTAATGAAATATTTCCATCCCGACGGGAGTGGTCTCTTCACCTTGCACATCTACAGGGCACAGGGGCTCACTGAATGATTTAATGACTGTATGTTATGGTCTTTGTGGTTACCAGACCTCAAGCCAATTAAACACTTATGGGAGAATTTGAAGAGGTGTGTTTGACAATGTTTTCCAAACACTTTTTTAAGAAGTTTTCAAAACACTAGCTGAGGGAGTCTTTCTGGGGAGTCCCCCCCCCAAACATAACAGACACTCTGATATTACATGTGCACGCTGGACAGCCTGTTTGACTTCCTCCTCGCCTTTATCGTCTTTTTACTCTCTGTGCCTACTCTGCTCTGATTGGTCACCTGAAAGCTCCACACTCAGTATGCTGGTATCCTGACCAGGAAAGGTGGAGATCCTGCTGTGCATAGAAAGGCTAATCAAAAGATCCAGTGTGTCATGACATATTATTGTACCAAAAATTGTTGAAAACCTTGTTTACTACCTGCTCAACCAGCCCAGGGGGGAAACTTGCGCTAACCTCATTATTTGACACTCTGACGCCATCCAACATAGCTATTGAAAACTGTAACGTTATTATTATTATTACTTTATTATTTTTTTTTTTTTTTTGATTTTTCCCCATTTTTCTCCCTAATTTAGTCGTTTCCAATTCTCACCCATCAACTTTTTTAGCCTTCCCCATCACACAACCACCACCGACCAGGGAGGGGCGTAAGCAAGCACATGCCCCCTCCATGACATGCGATGCTGCCGCCCGCCTCTTTT
>JBCNYH010000027.1:7034681-7052349 GCA_039654325.1 Tandanus tandanus
TATATATACATACATATACATACATATACATACATACATATACATATATACATATACATATATATACATATATACATATACATATATATATATATACATATACATATATACATATACATATACATATATATATACATATATACATATACACATATATATACACATATATACATACACACATATATATACATATATACATACACACATATATATACATATATACATACACACATATATATACATATATACATACACATATATATATACATATATACATACACATATATATATATATATATATATATATATAAAAATTGCCTGTCTATGTAACATGAGCTTACAGTTCACATGGCAGACTGAATATAAACCAGTGTCATGGGTACATGTGAATAAATTAGCATATCCAGTCCCTGGTATAGCTTATTGCTCAAATCTACCTACCCTTCCAGAGATAAAAATACATTACCCTCAAAGATGTGATCATATTTCATAATATAACTAGTGGTAATGAATCAAGGTACACTGTACAGATCTGGGAGTAATTGTGCTGTGCTTGTGATTAATTGTGCAGCACTGATGATTGCAGGCTGGGACATGCTCTCTGATGATGATTGTCATTTTGGACAGGACCTCTAAGGAATAACTGGCGGTGGGGGTGGATGTTGGATTCCAGATCGTTGCTATCTCACTCAGTCATCCCCAGACAGAAATGCAAACTCAGTTTTATTGGTAAAGGAATAAGGGTTCGGAAAGATGTAAATATATGCTATTAAGTCGTTAACACAGACGTGCCCATGGGTAATTAATTGACATACCTAATCATGTAACTTCAAATCAAACGATGCGACTAATAGGCTTAAATATGTATATGAACTATTTAAGAGATGTGACGGGTATGATTTATCGCTTAAATATGGCATAAAGCTGTATTTCAGCAATAAAGATTTTATAATAATTCTGCACTTATGTTTTTTTTTATGGGAAAAATTTCTTTCAGAGCTTTCTTTCACAAAATACTGTGAATAAGGCAATCAATAAATAAAAGAACCAGTAGGTATGTCCTCATTTGTGCAGTAAAGCTAGTGGATTTTGCTGGCTTTCACAGTGCTTGTGCTTGAGCAGCCTCAATAGTTCATTTCCTTAAGCAGGATTTGCACACAGAATTTCAGCCCAATTTTGTAGTCACATAAAAAAAAAAAAAGGTTGTGAGAAAAGGTCGGTTTTCTCATAACACACAATGTGACATGCTCACCAGAAGCCAATTTGGTGCCATTGCAGCCAAAGTTCCTGTAGTGTTAGAATTTATTTGATTTTTTTAAATACTTGTTACGATAGTAATACTACACTGTTCGGCCAGAAAAAAAAATAAAAAATCACACAAATATGTTGTTGATACACCTTTATCCTTGCTTACAGCACATAATCATTATGCCAGTGTTTCAACAAACTTAAGCAACATAACATTTATTTCTATCCAGTGTTGGGCTCATTTTCCCCCGACATCTTGAATTGATGAGGGGAAAACTGAACCACTCCATAAAGTCTTCTCCAGCACATCCCGAAAACTTTTAACAGGGTTAAGGTCAGGACTCTGAAAATGAATCCTCGTGCTCCCTGAACCACTCATCATTATTTGAGCCCCATTTTATATCCGTGCCATCAGGGAAGAAAAAGTCCATTGATGTGATTAATCTGCTTATTCAGTACATTCAGGTCATCAGCTGACTTCATTTTATTGCCATATTAATGTTGCTGAGCCTCGACCTGACCAACTGGAGCAACAATGCCATGGAGATTAAATGCTGTATAGGAAGAACAGAACAGCATCAGGGGTGGATCTACAAGGTAGACACATCCTAAAGTACTATATGTAATATTATTTTAAATATTTATTCTTTCCTTTAGTGTTACTGATATTGAACACTTGTACTCGTACACTCTTACTTAATGTAAGGAGCGAAAAGTAATTTTCCTCCTTGCTATATACTACAAATGGGCTTAGTTTAGCAAACAAGCATTTCAGTTTGACTTTCCGTATAGCTATCTGTATCGATAAGCCTCTGAATTGGTGCTGAATTTGAGGATTAGTGCTGGTCCCTATCTCACTAAACACCAGGCGCAGAGCCATACCTCACTAAAATGTGCTGATGCAAACATATAAATCCCAGTTAACACAAATTTACAAACTCGATGTGACATTTTCAGGCAAACATGTATAGCTGCTTATAAATGAAAATAATCTAATAGTAACAAAACTAACATTCACATGAAAACAAATAAGTCCATGTGTTTTTAGACCATGTCTTTCTAGCAAAATCTAACCTGGTCTTTTCTTGAGTGTGAAGTGTGGTCTTCCTGCTCAGTGTTGCTGAGTTTGCTAAAGTATTCACTGTTTGTAAGAACATACCAAACTGTTACATTGGCCACTCCTAATGTTTCGGCTAGGTTTTTATTTATTTATTTATTTTCCCTTCTTCTCAGCCTAACAATAGCCTCTTTAACTTGCAGTGGGATGTCTTTAGGATGCATATGGAGGGTTCTAATAAACAGTTGCCTAATGCAAATTCAACATTTGGAATTAATTTCAGACCTTTTAGCTCCATAATATGTCATAAAATAATGAAGAAACAGACCATAAGTGGCGATAAAACATATCAGTCAACTATCCAATTACTTCCGAGCCTTTGAAAATGGGGTACACACACACAAAACTTACAGGGAAACTACAGTGCCTAATAAAAATTAACGGTAAAACATTGAGGGTAAATTACAACAAATTACACAAACTGAATCAAGCACAACAGGTGTTTAAAACAATAATCTTTATGAACCATTTTTGATCCTGTAGAAACAAGTGTTCCTGTAGTTTATAAGGTATATCTGATTAAATGAAAAACATTTTTAAACGTATCAGATTTGTGCAGTGGATATCTAATCAAATAAAATCATAATCGAGAAATTTCTCTTTCTTTTCTTCAGTTACCTTTTGCAAATTTAATACATACCTGCCAGGTGTATTTATCCGCGCAAACAGTCGCTGTTCTCAGAATACCTGTCAAACTGTAGTAACTCTAAATGGCATTATGGGTACAAAATTGATCAATTTGCATTGACACCACCCTAGATTCTGCCCCAAATTGTGCATTTATTAAGTGAAAAAATAAAAATAAAAAGCAAACAAGTAATACTATTTTGTTCATGTAAGAGACAATTCTCCATTGAGCATATTAGCATATAATACGGCGTTATCAAATTTGCCTGTTTGTACACATGCAAACCTTTCATAAATCTCCACCCATGCTTCCAGGGTAGTCCAATACCTTGGCAACACTCTGATCAGACCTAATCCCTGAATCTTTAAACGTGATGAATTTTGGAAAAAATACACAGTTTTGTTTGCATAACTTGGAAAAGTAGGCTATTCTTATATAAAACACCAAAAATAAAATTTCAAAATCATTCTAGTGATTTTTATTTTTTTCCATTTTATCAACAGTATCATATTTTTGTGTCAAGTTAGACAGCTCATTTGTCCCATGAGCCTCAAACCCTGGTGTTTAATTAACATCATGTGTTCATGGAGGCATTGAACCCTCAGGAAATTATCTTTCAGAATGAGTATGTGCTTAAAATGCTAACCGTAGGCCTTGATGAGTCAAAACAAAGACTGTGGCCTTTGCCAAGCTCAAGTAAAGTACATTAGTTGACGTGTTCAGACTAGAACGTTCAGCCAAGGAGTACCCTATTCTAATTGATCAAGAAAATTATACAATACACATAATTAAATATACAGAATGAGTTGAAAGTCAGGACTGAGACAAAAAAAATAAAAAATGTAAAAATGAAAACCATGGGCTCATGGCCATATTGGGGTATGGCTGATCATAAATGACTTGCATTTAACCCAAATTCTTTGTCGTTAGTACTAACAGAATGGGAAATTATCACAGACATGGGACTGTCGTCGGAATGTACATACTGTTTCACTAACAATTCTACATGTGCTACTTATACCTTTTTAATAAAAAAGGGATAGGTCACATGTCCATAGCATAAGCATGACCTATTCCAGGAAGTCAATAACACAGATAAAACCCCAGAAGTCTTGCTTCCCTGCAATGTTCTTTCAAATGTCTATACTTCACTGTTTTGTTCAGCCAAAACGTTGTTTGGTTTTGGCAGACACAAGACACAAGTATTGTTTGGAATGTAGCTGGGGGGTTTTCTATTATAGGTATAGGTAATTTTTAGAAGGTAAAATATGGTATAAGCTAATAAAAAATTCCTAGAGATATTCCAGTAATAGTTACATCACCCCATCACCACATGCATATCTAATCCAAATGCAAATATTGAGACCCATGAGCATCACTGATGTAAAGGACACAAAAAATGTGTTGGAAAACTCACAAGTGAAACAAATGTCACTTTCCAACTCCCCAGTGACGAGTGCATGAAGTTCCACTGCATCAACCACGCCTTTGACCTCTTCTTCTACACTCGCAGGCAAACTGGCATTTAGACGATGTTAGTGTGGCGGAGCCAAGTACGTTTCGTTGATGCAGAGTCTTGGAGAAAGATGAGAGCAGCACTGCGCTCTACCCCACAGGCAGCCCTGCCTTTAAATCAGCTGCTGGAGTGTTCACTTCTAGTTTAGCAGGTCAGTGGTTCGAGGCCTGCTTTAGGCAACTCATCGTACGTGAGCCACAAAAATTCTGAAGGTCAGCACCCAAAATCTAATTGCAATGTTTAAGTTACGCGTCGAGTGAGAGATTTAATTATTTACCAAAAAAATATGGTCCATCGATTCCAAATTAGGTAAAAAATTTTTTTTTAAATTCAAGTTCAGGACAGGTTTAGCACTCGTGGCTAACCCTGCATTGCAGAAAAGGCAGCACTTTAGTAGTGGGTGTGACTAACACTTAATCCATCATATTCTAATTGAAGTGCAATTCCATCGCATAAAGAAGTCCAGAAATGCAGAACTGTATTATTACATTATATTATTGTATAGTTTAAAACATTCACCATGTAGTATCACTAAACAGGACATGACTTAGTAATCATAGGCTGATATTTAAGTGCTAAACCAGCTCTGGTATCTTTCAAAGGCCTCCAGACTTTATTTTGGTCTAATGGCATATTCATAACCATTTTTTTTATTCCTGCTGCTTGGTGAGGAAACAATGACAAATTGCTTCATTGAAGTTCTGCTCAGGAAACATCAGTTGAGGTGTCTAAGCCCCAGATTTACAGTTACACCAGTCTACCATTCAGCTGCTCCTCAGCATATCATCTTTAATGATGGCTTGTAATGCCCTGCCACACTGTTATTTACATTTACTGTCAGTTTACACACACTCGTCATGAACATGGCATGGCAATATTGGGTTTTGTTATTTTTTAACATTAAAAAAAAAAAAAAAAAGGTGAAAGTTTAAATTTTTATTATATAAAAATAAAATGTTTGATATACAGGGTAAAAAATATGAATACACCTAATATGTGACCGGCTCCAGCATAATACGGATTAAATCACCAGGTAGTGTTTTGAGTAAGAGCCAAAGTAAGTTGAAAATGTTTTATCTGGATAAAAATGCAATATCGCCAAAAATACATCCTTCAAAGCATAATCTTCGACATGACCAAGTTCAAATATCCATAAACACAATCTATCCATGCTAAAATACTTGTTTAAGAAAGGGTTCCATGTCCAAGTTGTTGTAAAACAATAGAAATATCCACTTATTTTTAAATAAGATTTTCAAATTGCATTTGTGATTGCTCAGGGTATTTCTTTATTAACCATATTTGGTACCAGAATACTCTACCTACTTACAGAATCCCAGAAGGATTCCCCAAATGATATAACGGTAAAACAATGAGAAGCCTCAAAACAGACCTGACTTGGTGTAAATAGAAGTCATCTGTTGCGAGCAAGACGCTAGAAAGGCTGCGCTGATTGTCGAGAGCCGGATTCTTTTAGTTTATGGATGCAAGGGAGTTTCAAATGAGAAACTGGTTTTGTCAGGCCTTCCTGACCATTCAAACCGATTTCCTTTTAGTTGAAGGTGATAGGTTTGGCCTCCTTCCAGACCTTGCCAAAGTGGCTATACCGCTCAATAACTTACACTTACATACGATCGTTTGAACCGACAATCTTACTATCCGCACTTGTTTGGAAATGGCTGCAGGAGACTTTCCTGACTTATGTTAATCTAAGATCCTCTTTCCCAGATCTGTAGTGAGTTCCTTGGACTTTCCCATTATACTGCATGTTGGCCAATCCAGTAAGTGCTGTCAAGCACACAGACCTTACCAACTGTAGTCACTTACGATCATGAAGAGGAAGTTAAAAGACCTTGACGAGCAAAGATATTTTGGAGAACCATATGTTTATTTGTGCACTAAATTCATATATATATATATATATATATTTTTTTTTTAATGAAAAATGTTGCACAAACGTTCCGCACCAAAAAAAACACCATTGCAAGCCATAATATAATCTCTATGATGATTGTATGAAAACTTCAGTCTGAAAATGTATATTTAAAAAAATAAAAGTCCAGTAGACAGTACAGTACACATACTCTTCCCAAAGCTTCCTCATGTACAGGAAAACCAGAACACATTTCAGAAATTTCATTTAACAAACTTTCCATCTTACTGATAGTAAATGAGAAAAGTTCAAATCGTTTCCTGAGTTACCTTTTCATCATCTTTTTTTTTTTTAACTTGGCATTCAGCATGAACCGGTATCAAGGTTGTGTTATATAAGATATGCTCAGTTTTCTCTGCAGTAGTTGTGCCAGGGGAGATATTTGTTGTGGCTGTTCTCATTTCTACATAAAAATTTATTTTTTAATGATGATGTGGGAGTTCCCTATATCCTGGCTGTCATTACTAAGTAATGCACCAAACGACGACGTATGCTATTATATATTAATTAAGCTGTTAAAGAAACGTATTATACTTGAAGTTTACCACATTAAAAAAAGCACAGATACAGATTGTGGAATGCATTACATCCCTATAGAGCATATATTTACGCATTTGCAAAATAACTTTCAGGCTTTTAACTGAATTACACGTGGACTGTGTTCAAACGAGATATGCATCATATAGGCATTAAGATGTATCATGCACCCACACTCGGATAATCTGTAAATGATTGGTAAGGGCCCTCAGGGCATCTTCACACTCCACCTCTTGCCCTCCCAGTGCTTTGCATTACACACCTAACAGTCAGTGGATAAAACAGTTGGCGTACAAAGGAGATTCTGTCTTTACACTATCTGGATGATTTTATGTCAGAATGGAATGCTTTCAAAGCGTATGACACTGTGTAAAATAAAATTTCGCAGCTTGCACCTGATCTGCTCAATCTTCATACAGGAACTGTTTGAGCGTAATCTGCTATATTAAAAGGATGATCATGAACCACGATTCCATTCACGGACCCATAAAAATCCTGAGGTTTAATAATTTCTTATCTTGGACAGCACAATCAGGTATATTACTCTGTATAAATGGGGGTCTGTAGGGAGTGAGGCAGCAAAATCTCACCAATAACTTAGTAAACCATTATGTCAGACCTTCAGAAATACGATTTAATCTTCATTTTCAACACCAGTGATCGCAACCAGCATTATCATGCTTTGTATGCAGATTCCGTACACGCTGAATAGATCAATAACAGTACAGCTTGTTCATGAAACACAAGCCAAGCACAAGCTATTTCAATGTGAGTAAGATCAACACCAACGCTGTTGCTATTTTCGTATTCAGTTGTGTAATGAAGCTTGGCCTACATTTCAAAACAATGCATACAGTGCAGAGGCTTAATCAACAATGGAGGGCAGCCGGGAAAGAACAAAAAGATCCGATAAGGTGTAATTTAACATTTATTTTTCTAATTTGGAGCAAACATTAATATCATGCTGAGGCTGTCATACGTGTGTTAATGAAAATGATTCATTCAATAAACATCCGCGGTTCACAGGGGGAAGAAGGGTGGAGGACGCTTTGCGGCATTATAATTAACGGTTTATGCAAAGTGCGTGATCTAATTTCAAAATTTGCTGCTTGTTAGTTGATGAATAGTTTACGAAAGGCTTGTAAAAACAATATCTTCTTGGCTGGTCCTTGCCAGCAGATCTCACAAAGTCTAAAAATATGCATAGCAAACATCAGTATCCAAAGTGGCTGACAAATGAAGGGAACAACATTTCCTGATTAAAGAAAATGTTTTGACTAGTTTCTATTAATTATCTATGCATTATTTATTACTACTGCTACTACTACATTGAAGATAATCAACTAGTTGTATCAACATGTCCATGTAACTCACTGGTCACTTCATTAGGACCAAGCTGCACAACCTGGTTATTAATGCAATTATCTAATCAGTCAATAATGTTTTAGCAGCGCAGTACACATAATTATACAGATACAGGTCAAGACCCTATGGTAATAGTCACATCAAACATCAGAATGAATAAAAAAATGTGACCTCAGTGATGTTGACCGTGTAATTGCTGCTGGGGCCGAGCAGGCTTGCATGAGTATCTCAGAAACTGCTAATTTCCTAGGATTTATACAGAACACTGAGATTTATAGAGAACATAGAGTTTGCACATAATTGTGTGTGTGTGTGTGGGGGGGGGTTTATATTACAACTGATATGAACAACAACCCTTTTACGACCATGATAAGCAGAAAAGCACGTCAGAATCCCATACATTTGGAAGGCAACATTGGCATTTGGGAGTTACCCTTTTCCAGATCAACTTACAGAAATGAGGAAGGACTACATTGGCAGAGATCTGTATTATATTCCTGTCAGCCAAAAACTGGAGTCCGAAGCTACAGTGGGCGCAAGTTCACCAAAACTTGACAGCGGAAGATTTGAAAAACATGGATGGATCTTGAGTTCTGTTGGAAAAACCTTTGAGTTTAATGCAATAATCAATCCATTGACCCAGTCTGCCTTGCATCAACATTACAGGCAGGTGGTGGTAGTACATTTAGGGAATGTTATCTTGGAATATATTGGGCAACGTAATACAAATCCATCGTTGATGGGACACCACATTTATCTGTGAATTGTTGCTCACTACATTAATGATGTTATGACAAATTTTTACCCATTTTATAGTGACTTCCAGCATGATGTACAATGCACAAGGGACAATTAATCACAAACTGGATTCAGTAGCATGACACTGAGCACAGCGGACTTCAATCACCACATCTGAATTTAATGGCGCACCTTCGGATTGTGGTGGAACAAGACATTCACAGTATGAAAGGTCAGCTGAAAAATCTGCAGCAATTATGTGTGACTTGTACCACAGCTAAACACACACACACACACACACACACACACATAACACTGAGACAGGCTGTGCGTTCACCTTTGTCCCCATGTTATAGCTTGCACCATGTTAAATAAGCATGCCTTTTACAGTTAGCCAGCCGCAAGTTATCCAGCCGCAAGTTAGCAAGCCGGCTACTGCAGTCCAAAAGTAAATCAATCAGGGAAGGATTCAATCTGCAAACACTATTCCGCCCGTTTGCCCTCTCATATAGTATGGGTCACATCGACAGAAATATCATCAGGAGTCCTCTATCATGCTTGGTGTTATTTTACAGACCACCTCATCTCACGCTGTCCGTCTTGCCCTCGAGCTCCAGTAACAGTTTACCTTCTTTACCCACGAGTCAGAACATATCCCTCTGTAAACTGAATTTGTCTCCCAAAGCTTCAAACTGTTTGTTGGACAACTTGTTAAATAAGAGCACAGTTTAAACAGTGACTCATGGCATGCATTTCTAGAGTATTATAAAATATAAAGTGCAGGGTTTTCTTCACCACCAATGGAACAAAGGCTACTGTGTTTGGCAGCAGATGTAATAAACTCTAAAATAAACATTCACAGCAAAAACTATTGTCCTGCTTGGCCAAGGTGTTAGAAATGCTGAAACACTTACGAGGGGCCATCTGTTACAACGACTGCTTGTATCTTATGACTTACAAAACACAAGGTGGACAAACTATATTCCCCCAACAAAATCATAAAGCATAATTTGCCTAAAATATAAATACACAAAATAAGATTCTATTGATAACACAATACACAGTGCATTACACTGGCGTGAGAACAGTTAACACCGCATGGCTTCAACTTAATAATGCACTATTGGAAAATAACTGAAAGTTATTTACACACATAATATATACATTTTTAAAAATTTTTGGAATTAGGCACTACCATCACTTGGAAGAATTTAAATTAATAATCCTACTATAATATTTTACCCTTTTTTCAAGATCACTTAACATTGGATATATTAAAGAACAAAAGCAAAGCTTAAAATGTTCTTTTACCGATACAGTGTCTAATTACAGTAGCATGTGCAGTGTGTTTAGACAGATTTAAAGCCTAGGGCTATGGCTGTCCCATTTTCGAAACGGAAGTCATAATTAAGCATTGTTGATATGATGGTAGTAAAGGCCAATACACAGCACTGCCAAACACCAAATCCTGCTACATGTGAAATTTTTTCAGGATGGTGGAGGGATTCGTAGCAACAGGATGAAATGGCAATTTTCAAGGTTCTCGAGGTAGAAAAATTGGTGCCAAGCCTTTGAAGGGTGAAACCACGGTGCTGTTTATTGAACTCTGGACAGATTGATCTGAGAAAGTCCTCAGCGGGGGAAAACAGGTGAGATTGGGTGATCGGGCATGACTGCGTTTCGGCTGATGCATCTATGGCCAATCAATGTGGAAGATATTATGTGATGAGAAAGATGACAGTGCTGGAATATTGGACAGGGGCAGGGAATACAGAACAGCTGAAAATCTTCCGATTACATGCGCATGTTGGGCCCTTTCATACTTTTGCATTCACAGTCCTTAGTAAGAGTCATGAAGCCAAAATGTCAATAATTTATACGAGATGTATAGTGTGAAAGAATTTTGATCAAAAGATTTATTTCAGTAAATCTGCAAGGAAATCTAAAACAGTAAAGCAGCTTATTTTTTATCTATAATAATAGTCATGTATTTACAAGGTTTAGTTTCAATTGACAGCACTGGTGTGACTGGGTGCGTCTGAGCCATTATCACTCACCCTCATCTTATTTACACCTGTACACCTGCATGGTCATGCCATTATCTATTAAACCAATCATGTGGTAGTAGTAAAATACATTAAAATAATAAAGATATAGGTGAGCTTCGGTTAATGTTCACGTCAGACACTGCTGAGGTCCTTGGAATTTTATCCGTAACAGTTTGAAATCATACAAAATGACAACAAAGCAAGCCATATAGCAAAGCGCATATGCCTTGATTGATGAGAAGCATTAAAGGAGATACAATGGCTAGTCCAGTTTGTTCTGAATTAAAGGCTAAGTCAAATAGCCACTCTTTACAACTGTTCTGGGCAGAAAAGCGTTTTAAAATGCACCTGAAATGTTGAGGCGAAAAGCAGACAACTAGACTGTAAAGCAGCTGCGTAGAAAGTTTAGCTACAGGTTTTGTTTTGATGTTAGCAAGACGTGCTAATATACTTAACAGCTGGTTACAAAAAAGAAAGCAAAAATCCCCTTAAAATAATAAGCTATACATTTTTTATCTACTGCTTCCAATCCATCACACTTGCACCATCACTGAGTTTACCTTAACCTGCTGAGACCCTTGACAAGCTTTCCTTCCATCATTATTTGACCCAATGCCATGCATCAGTCAGCAGGTGAACTAAACTCACGCGGTATAATGGTAGTGCATCAGAACAGGTGTCATCTTCAGCCAGTTAAAGGTGTATAAATGCAGTAAGTGCCTGGTGAAAGTCGTGTGCAATACTACATCATGGCTTGGTGTGTGGGAAGAATGGGTATATAATATACTGACATACTGAAAGCTTGACGATGCCCACACGTTTCTGATACTCTTGAGGTGCGCAGCAGCCTGTCCAAGCTGAAATGTGTCAAGCGTGGCCAATGCAGCTGAAAATATCGAGCTTTTGTGTGTCTGCATAGGATACTGCCATATGTACCAAGGCAGGTGTGCAGGGGTTTGGTCACTGATGGATGAAATGCTTCAGAAGATGAAACGGAGCATCTGCGCCAATGACAGAACTGGGTCTCCAACAGTTGTCGATGAATTTCTCGATCACACATCTGTATTCATGATATCAGCAGAGCACATCAACATCAAGTTTTTGGCTGTGTTTACTATGGAGTTTTCTCATTAATGGACAATGATACTAATGTCCTGCAACGCCGCAATGGACACGGCTGAACTTCTCAATTTAAGAATGCAAAGACCACAGAAACACTTCGACATTCTCTAAACCATTTTTAAAACTGTAAATGCTAAAAAAAATTAAATTAAATTAAAAAAGGCTCATTCCAGAGTGACAATATGGATACGGCTAAAACTAAAGGTTCTTTTATTTTCTTTTTCTTTTTTAAAGATGATTAATCTTGCTTTTTTAATTCCTTTTTCAGATTTATTATTTTTTAAATCATTGCACACTAAATAACAGGAAGTATTTCCATTCTAGGTCTTGCCTTCCACAGATTGTCCTGTGCAAGATGGATGGCAGACTTTTTCTCAACCTATTAACTGTAATCAGTAGGGTTGCAAAATAGAATAAATTTTTCAAGTTGGAAACATTTCTTAACCAAAATCTTTGATAACAGGAATAAACTGGAAATTTCAAAAAAATTGGAGGTTAGCCTATAACTAGGAAGTAGATTGCTTTAGTAGACAGTTTCTACTAAATGTAGTAGAAAAAAGGTCTTGCAGCCTAATATTTCTTAAAACAATGACACTGAATGCAAATTCGTTGAATATCTAAAAATAAACCTTTTTCCCCCCATCATTTGCATTATATTTAAACCATTTGGCAGATTTTATCAAAATTGAAAGTGCATTTAAGAAATGTTTGCATGCATGTTTGTTTATGACAAAAAAAGGTATATATTTATGTTTGTATATGATATAGTTTGTATAAATTACCACAAATCTTCAGTTAATTCCATTTAATTGCCATGTATTCTCAACAATTCCCATTTCAAACTTTGGAATGTTACGAAAAGCACGAGTAAATTTATTTTCGGTCATGAAGATGTCAGCAATGCAAGCACAGTAAACCAAAACCCTGTTTTACATACCACCAAATTAGTAAGCCAATATGCTTATGTTCTAACACTCTGCAAACATCTCAGACCTGCACAAAAATATACCCTTAATGCAAATTAACGCCAGCTCTCGCCATACAGCTTAAAATACTTTTTGCTTTGTGTTTTTAAATGCACTTTTGCATCCTTACGTTCACTTCTGGCTCAATCACAACCCACAAATCACAGGATACATAACCGTGGCAGAGGCTGGCAAAAGCACGCCGAGCCTCAATGATTTAAAAGCGTGTTTTATCAAGAGCAAAGGCTTTGACAAAAAAAAAAATTGAATCACACTTTTTCATCAAGCAAAACCCCTTTTCATTCATTCATCTATTCGATTACTGCCATGTCTCTTATTATGACATGTTGGCACACAGTGCAGGAGCTTTCTGTGCACAAGCAGAGAAAAGAACACTGATGTTTCATAGAACAGATTTAAAACTAATAAATCTATTTATATTTAATTTATTGAATATAGCTACATGTTGTTAAGGGATCTGGGTTCATTTTATGGGTAAGGAATACATAAACTAAATAAATAATGAATAAATTAATATACAAACAGAAATGAAGGCATGAATAAATGTGTAATGCAAAGTAATTCTGCTTAAAAATGAAGCATGAAATATATTTGCTTTAATTTATATATTCATTTTGCTTCTATATTTACTTCTTTTTATTCTTCCCACTCAGTACATTGGTTTTGTTTGCATTACCCCTCAGGGGAAATACACATCATGTAGGTTACATTAACATTCAAATATTTGAACACGTCTGCTTATGGAAGTTTTTTAATTTTTAACTACTTGTTTAGAATAACAATGAAGACACGGCTATATTATATGTAAGGGATAATGTGCAGTTGTAATTATTGCAAAATAAACCCCAACAGTGTGATGCAGGTCCCAGATATGAAGTCAAAAGTCCTTGAATCACCATGAAGGGGATTCTTTCACAATAATGTCTAGCTTGATGTTCTCACTTATTAAATAGTAAGTAGTACATACTACCTACTAATCAATGGCTATTCACAAAATGTGGATTAAAAAAATTATTTTATTGATTTAAAAACTTTCATGATTCTGCTAAAAATGTGACCGGCAGTCTTTTATACATAGTAAAGCTCTATAATAAACAGAAACAGTCCACCCACAATTGAGCAAGCAAAATAGAATATTAAACACGACAAAAACCTAAGCATTATACTACAAAATGGTCCAACAGCCCAAAACTATTTTATATGCTCAACAGCATTCCCGCGTTTGGCACACACATTCCATTTTCTCAACTCGCTTCACCAGGGAGCTTTACCCAGGAGGCTTTGACCTTTTACTCACCCAAGAGAGAGGGGATGCATGTGCAGATATAAGTGTCCATTATTAACCCAGCAGACCATATTCAAAACCATCAGGCAAAGGAGTGTCAGGCAGGCAAGGTTCAATAATTAATGCAAACTAATATATACTGTATGAGGCAAAAAACAAGATCAGGTGAATAACAGGTAAATATCTCAACCAGGTAATCTCCAAAACATAGGATTAATAATAACAGTGAGAAAGGGGGTGGGAGGGGAGGGGTGGATTTATGGGGTTTAGGGAGCTGCGTCCAAACACGGCAATATATATGTGTGTGTGTGTGTATATATATATATACACACACACACACACACACACACACACACAGATATAGATATATATATATATAAAAATGTAAACCATTGCCATCAATAGACTCTTGATGCCACAAGCAAATTCATAATTTGCATGCACACTTCAGGCTTTTCAAGGGGGAAAAAATAAAACTCGCTGACGCTGCTAAATTTTTACAGCCTGTGACGAGAGAACCGTTCTCTGGAGAACAATATCATCTGATCACCCTGATTCTCAAGCTCCGTGGACATGCTGTGAGCTCAAACCAGCTGTAGGAAGTATGTTGGACAAATCAAACTTTCATACGCAAAATATTTACATCTGTTCATCAAGCGCAGGGCTTTGGAAAGCCACCATATGTCTTATGGCTACTGGAACTCCTTGGGCAGCTGTAAACTGACAAGCCATCTGGGAATATTCGTCTACCTTCTCTTCAGTGACAAAAGAATTACAGAAACACAGAGCCATACGGTCACTGGATGAGTGATAAATAAAGGCCAGTAATTATACTTTAAAGCAATGATTTCACTTATTAATAAGAATTATAGTATATATGCACAAATATATAAATATACAAATATATGTTCATATATCTATCTATCTATCTATCTATCTATCTATCTATCTATGTATAAAAATATATTTTAAAAATAAGATCATCATGCATAAAAAAAACGCTTTGTTATTAAAATTATGTAACAAAATACAAATTGTTGTATCAACTTAAAAAAGTATGCAAAATTTAAGCATTTTCACTCATGCTCAGACTTTTTGATCGCACTGTATGTATACAGATATTTAGAGCACTACAAAGTGGCAATGCATCTGAAAAAAAATCCATATCCTTTAGTGCATTTGGCAATGGCGAACCTCTGAGTGGGTAACATCAGGCAGAGAATGCTTTTTCAGCATCACTTTTACTACCTGCACAAATTAGCCTGAAGGCGCACATCAGCTGAGGAGATGTGCTTTGACAGCAAAGAAGCATGACTGATGTCACATGCCTGATTCTCCCAGCTCAGGTTAAGTCTGTAGAAATGCCGTAGGAGTCTGTGCTTTTACAAAATAAAAATAAATAAATAAATAATAAAATTAATAAATAAAAATACATACATGGCCAGGACGAGGTTCTGACGTTCACTTGGTTAAAGCATTCAGAACAATTCCCAACAATGTTAAAGGCAAATTCTTTTTTTAGAAACATTTCTTGTTATTTTTATTTAGATTAGCAGTCCGTCATCTCTGAAAACAATTTAGAGTTTCCCAAGTTGGGATTCCCTTCAATCTGTCACCATGGCAGAAAAGAGGACAGTCTTAGTAGTGGATGGTACATAATTGTTTATTTCTTACAGTACAACTACTGTGTGTAACCTAATCTGTAACCTGTGTACACTTTACGTAATCTAGAATAATGCTATTTCGCATGTCCTTTACAGAGTCAAAAGTACAATTTCCACAAGAACCAAGTGATGAGAATCTAAATAAATAAATAAAAAGGTCCCAGGTGAATTGCATACTAGTTATACATTATTATCAGTAAAGGCAGGATCTGATTTAGTCGATTCTTTGGCCCACAACTGAGTATGTGATGTCCTAAATGACTCAAACAAAATAATGCTCAGATGAAAATCTCTGATGGTCGGCAACTAGGTCTGAGACTGTTCGCAACTAAGTCCCCAACTATCAGTGATGGACCACAACGGTCTCAGACTGTCAGCAATATAATCACCGATAGTTGGCGACAGTCACCGATTAGTAGATTATCGTGTGTAATAGTCCAACATTTGGAAACAAGTTTCAAAAAAAAGGGATGATTGTCCACAACGGGTGGATTCCTCGCTGACAGTCAATGATATGGTCGACAATATTGGTCACAGACCCTTTCGCTCACTGCTGACCTAAAAATGTATCGAATCGTGGGCATTATCAGGCGTTATCGCCCAAATAAGATCGGGGCTTAAGGGTACATGAAGACAGAAGATACTCTGCTGCCTTAATGAAAAAAGGTTAGCTTGCTTTTATTATTATAAAATGTAAAGGCTACAAAAAAAGAGACTTTAAAATCTTTGTTTTAAACAAAATTTTTTCTAATTCATTTCATAATTTCTTTCTGGAGCACAGTAACATTTCCTTCATACTTCATTTAGTTTTTTTTAATGGAGGAGTGGCCTGATGGGAAGGTTTGATGTTTTAAAATTTAGCTTACTCTTGCTGGTTTCTCTCAAAACACCTGCTATGCTATCAATCAGTAAGCCACCTAAAACACACAAAATTAAAGGTATCTTTGCCGTGCAACATAGATAATGTGGCAAATATGCCTGTATGGGTACTGGCTTTAATTAGTTAATATAGATATATTAATATTACTGACCAGGGTTTTAATTAGCCTACTAGTTAGCTTTTAAATTAAAGAATATTTCACATATTGGTACAACCAAAAATAAATGCACTTGTGGGATTAAAAAAGTAAAGTGCACGTATTTTTGTGTGTACTATTTATGTACACATCACCCTCGATTTCCCGTATCCCGTACAAAATCCGGCACCGGACATTATTTGGTATTGCCGGAAAAATGCTCGGACAAGTCCAGCAATCGATGATGGAAGTCCGGGTCGGTCATGATTTTCCAACTTCCCTCCTGTCTGGCCCGTTCCCATCCGAGTGGATGGACGAAAATGAAGCAGCAGAGGGGCACGAAATAATGTCCGATGAACAGACAGTGGCATCAGTGACAGGAGAGCACAGTGAAAGTGAGGACAGTGACGACGAGCCGGAACCCACATTTAAAATGAATGTGATAAAAGAATGTGCTGATTCGCT
>JBCNYH010000027.1:7083989-7094795 GCA_039654325.1 Tandanus tandanus
GGGCCAAAGACCGGAGCTTGTCTTTTTCTCTATTTACCACGCACTTTGTTTTTGAGCGCAATTCTGAAAAAGGAATGCACACACACACACACACACACACACACACACACACACACCCCCTCCCCCCCCCATTATGTCAAAATCTTTATTAAAAAAAAAAAAAAAAGCCCATTTGAAGAAAGCAATCAGAACCTCGCAGATTATTCAAACTCAACAGAAGCGCTGTTTTAAATTAGAGCCAAGTTCATATAGAAGGTGGGATATTGAATAAGGTGCATTATTAATGTGATATGAAGAAGCCCTGTATTTCTGTCCTGTTTTAGCCCGCAGGTGAACGCCAATGATTCAGATCAAGTCTGTCTTCTAGACACGGGTAATGGGTTTGAATCGTCAACCCAGCTAATTCTGTGTGCCATTAATTACCGCCTGGCTACAACTAGAGGAGACGCAGTGATTGTGGTTCAAGGACATACTTCCCCTTGTTATTGAGCTGCTTCATGATGCGTGTGTGCAGTTGCTCAAATTTGTATATCCAACACCAAGAACACCTCCATTCTTAGTTATTAGGGCACTATTATAGGTCAGACACATCTGACCATGCCTGCGAAAAAGGGAATAAAAAGCAAGCATTGTCAAAACCATTGCGTCAATACCTCACTTACAAATGCACAACCAGAGCCAAGTATGCTAACCACATGAGAGCAGTCTCAAATTGATCACAATGCCTGGAGGAACTGGAGAAAAACAGATACCTCTAGCCAACATGAGTCATTATCATCATGCTTTAATTTTCACTGCAATGATTTCTCTGAGTAATATAAACACTCCATTTGGCAACACAGAATACTAGTGATCCATGATATGCACCATGGGATAGGGATTGCTTTAAATCTCCAAATTATTCTTCTCGCAGAATAATCGACATTGCTAATGAAATAACCTGAATAAGAATGCAATGTGCAGATCCTGCCATTAGGGCCCTGTACCCTGGTGCAATGTTCTCCAAGGAGAATAAGTGACAAAGTGAGCAAAAGCAGATGTGGGGTGGTGGATGTGGTGGTGGTGGGCGTGTCTTTGTCCTGGACTCCAACCCTTATCGTAGCTGACAAAAGTACTTTTCTTATTTTAATTACAGTGCACTGCACGTCATATAAAATTCCCTTTTCCATGCTGCATTTAATACATTTACTCTTTTGCCAATGTTCACTTTCTAATTCATTTGTCAATAAACCCCAGGCAAAGAGGTTGTACACACACATTTGTTTCTTTCACTTGTCTCTACAGGACGGCCACCTGCGCCCACACTCCACTCACTGGTGAACAGAATTATATCACCCACTAGCCGCCAGTTTCGATTCCACGACACGTAGCTGTACCAAGCATGGGGCTGTGTTTTAATTATGCAGAGTGAAAAAATAATCAGAAAAAAGAAACCTCCACATGCTGGCAAGGGAGATGGAGACTTGGCATGGGCCGCGTGCACCACACTGGCACAAGTAGCTAGAATGACAAACTTGATTTGCACACACCAACAAAATCATTGCTATGTAACTAAATTATCAAACAAAAAATTACAAAAAAAAATAAAAAATAAAGATTTTTGGCCTCTTTGAGAAGAACAAAGATATTTACCACACAAATAACAGCACCAGTAGTGAACTAGTTTAAAAGGTACAATCAAGGTTGAATTATTTATTTATTTTATTATAAGACAAATGATTCAAACAAGAATTTATTATATGCTTACCGATGTGAGCAATAAATAGTTGGCAAGCTGATAAATGTATACATTGTTTAAACACGTGTACCTTGACAATTCAGACTTTGGGTCAGGTTTGGAGGATTGTAGACTTTCTATTGGAGATTTTTCCTGGACCTGGCAGCCCTACTTGTGCTAGCTAACTGACATAGGACGAGATTAGCAATCATTCCCTGCCCATCCCATCTGTCCTTCTGATTTATGTGGACATTTCAGCCTTGATCTATTCTAATTATCTACAACCGCTTCACCACCAAAGCAATCATCTCAGTACACTGTCTTTGTAAATGACTGTCAGTAAAGCCAAGAAAACAATCAAAATTCAAGTGGAACAACTGCCGGGGTGGTTCACTGCAACATCCGCCAGATCTCAGTGGACTGCTACCCAGTGCACAAGTTCAAGCAGAGACATCACAAAGCACAACAATGCCTATGAATGAAGTGCATTCTCCATTTGATAAATATTTAAAAACAACTTTAGCCAATCACTTCAATAACAATTCAGTGGTCTCGAAGCAGATAAAATGCTCGGCAGTCAAGTTCAATTCACATGGAGATTTTGGAGGCACACAATCACTCCAAACTTGCTGGTAGAGTTAAAGGAGTACTCCCAATGCAAGCAAATGTTTTCCCATTCTTCTACTGTATCAGTAAAGTTTCTTTGAAAATCCCACAGCGCTCAGTGTAACACCAAGAGCACCGACAGCATCCGCTATCTGCAAACTGCAGATTGTGTGCCGCATTGTGTTCGCGGTCATATTAGATATTCACTGGCCCATTTTCATTCATCTCAGATTGACAATTTATGTGGCTTCTTGCTTATACAGTTCTTCTTGCATATTATACACACATACTTGGGGTTGCACAGAATAATACATTCGCTAGTCGTCGCTGTGGTGATGTCAAGTAGTTGGGGGGTACTGGTGACATCAATGGACTAAATGTATATTGTTAGTCAGAGTATTTCCAACTAGATTACACTGGGAAATGTCCTTGTATAGTATGATTTTGCTTTGTATGCCGTGTATAGACACACAATACAGATAAATGAAATGTAAATTAAACGTTTGCGCTGATCAGAGACGCATGAAGCGCATCACACCAGCTCAGCAAATTTAGCGTCAAATCAGTAACAGATACCAGATCAAACTCATTTTCAGTCACTACCAAAAATAGTATAAAATTTTCCAGACACTGCTATGAATCTAACATCTTCCATCCCTCAATAGGAACAATAGCTTATCCATGAGTCTATTTAAAGAATTGGTAAATCCTTAAATAGGGTACAAAATATACTACACAGATTTACCATTTTACACATGCATTGCACTGAATTAATTACTTTGATAATAAGGCATCCTGGGCAATAAGCCAGGAAGCCTTATGTGCTTTTGCATTTGTCTTTCTTTTTTTTTTTTCTTACACACCCAACCATTGCCAGGCAAAATCTCAAGAAAGACTTTGGGATATGTCCAAAAGCCCTTAGATTTTCAGCATGCTACATGAAAAGAAAATTAAAGAAAAGCCTTCCCATCTCTGATGTTACAGTGACAAAAATATTTTCATCATCAGGTGGTTTTTACTTACACTTCTGAAGCTAAAACCTGCTAAAAATGCATTCGAAAGTTTGTATAAGCCTGTTTGAAAAGGCCACCACTGAAAACGTGAGAATAGAAAGGGAAGAAAACAGCAAAAATAAGAGTATACAGGTTTTAAACTAACAAATCTGATATAAACTAGTCAGCTTCTGTATAAAATAAAATTAAGCACATCATACTACATTACACTTACATCCATTAGACAAGCGTCTGCTCGTATACATGAATGCATGGCATATACTTCAGTGCATTCAAATGCACAACACTTCCACGTTTACAGTTTCTTCTATGCTGCTGTGGCCGGTGCTCAAACGTGACGAGTTCTCCCCGTGCTTGTGTGGGTTTCCTCTGGGTACTCCAGTTTTCTCCCACAGTCCAAAAATATGCACGCACATGGCTAAGTGGCTGTTCCAAATTGCCCGTAGGTGTGGGTGTGAATGGTTGTATGTGTGTTGGCCCAGCAATGGACTGGCAATCTGTTTAAGGTGTATCCTGCCTGTATTAATGAACATCTAGTTCATCTACAGTGGGATCCCCACATCTGCAGGAAGATCTGTTTTTGCACATTTGATTCTATGTGATTAGTAGTGTACATATCCTCATGCTGCAGTCAGTAGCTCTTCCTCCCATCCACAACTTTGCCCTTACTGCAATTCAAATTCCCTTTCTGTACATACTTTCTGACTCAATTCTTATGTTTTTATATTCTTTACACATTCAGATGTTTTCTATAATTTGTGTCACCTAAATTTTTCTGTGTCTGCTGCTGTAACAAGAACTTACCTCACGGGATCAATAAAGAACACCTACCTACTAAATAATAAAATAGAGTATAGAAATAAATTCCAACAGTCTGCTGATAAGTGAAACCATTCTTACTGAGGCAGTTGATATAACGGCCACACTGTACTCTCAAAAATGTTTGTACATTTTGTTAGTACTTGTCAATACCTATCAAATGTTGTATCAGTAGAAATATCGGGTAAAAGGTGTGAAATTACTTGTAAATGTATATATTTTTAAATGCATTAAAATACCCCGCAGATGAGAGAACATGAATCTGTCGAAAACAATCCTACAATGGTTATGAATTGCTATCGGTCATGAAACTAGAATACAAGCTTATATGCACAAAGCATACAAAATAATACGAGCAAACTATTACTCCCAAACAACAGATGGCAAACTCTGAGAGACCAATCACACATTTGCTACCATATTGACAAATTATGTACATATACACAGCATTAAAAAAAATAAAAATTTAAAAATTAAATAATCTTATTGTCTTTTGCTGTGGCCAAGCATGTTGATGTTGCAATTTGCTTTTTTTTATACCATCAGGACAATTATGCTTATGCGGTGTACAGAAAATAGGACCATGAGCATCCCTTGGGTAAACACATTATTACTAATAATAATGTCTCATCTACACACTTCAAATGCATAATCATTTCATAAACACACAATGATCCATTATGTGCTCCACTTTTGGGGTGTCAAACCTCACACGTTAAAAAAAAAAATTAAGCCATGTTTCAAATGGGGTCTACAGAAAATGGCATATCTTGCATAAGTAAGAGTAATGTCTTGTCCATTTTGCATGCTTGTCTTAAAAGACGTTGCCTTTTGAAACTAAAATGAAATTGGCCTTGATGTCTTTCGGAAACCATTTGCTTACTTTTTTACCGGGTGCGTTATTAGTAAACACTGGCATCTTTTTTATCATCATTGAAATCGTATGCCTTCTTCTGTTTCTTAACACTAGATCTCAGACTTTTCAACTTTCTACGGAACAGGGTTGCACTGCCAAGACCATTCTTATTATGACGATATGGTCCTGATATTGTTACTGTTATTGTACACAGACATAGAACAAAAACAAGATATAAAACAGGTGAATAAGGCTGAGCCCATGAGCTGGGGTGATTTGACGAGGAAACCTTTGTATTCAGCCAAAATGAACTGAAAATGGAAGATAAAACACACAGGCAATTTACTCATGAATAGGCTCCTTTAAATGCTATCTGTGATGCCTCAACCTCAAAGTGCAAAAGAATAGGGCAGTGTCAGTGCACATGCACAGATTTTACACCTTCATGATTTACTTCGTCACGGAAATCACTTGGAATACAGGCACAGTTTAATACAACTGAAGGACATGCGTTAAACTTGCATAAGTTTGTTTAAACAACTGAAGACAAAATTAAATCCATACATTTTACTAAAGCTTCTAGGAATTGTGTCTGAGTATCTCAAAACAATGACCATGCTTCGTGAAATACTGACTTTAACAACGTGTGTCTATATTTAAGATGTATAATAATATATTTGTACTACAGTTGTGTGCATGTGTTCAGTTTTCCCTCTTATTCTCTGGTAAAAGCTACCGAGGTCATTTAGCCCACATAAAAAAAATGACTCAATATACCGCTTACTTTAACTATTTCCTCTATTCATGACATCATTTACAAATGTATTTTTTGTTAATCACTGGAACAGCATCTCTCAGATATATTTTAGACATGATTCTATTCAAAGCGTAAACCAGAGTATGATTTTGAAAATAAATCCTAAGTGAGAACTAAGCTATATTACAAATCACCTCAAAGAAAATTATTAGTTTCTTTAAGGCACAAGTCCAAAAATAAATATACTAAACAGCATGTGTGCTGGGCCTATGTATGAACATGTTTCTGATGTGGATATTCATTAATAAAAACATACTATTGAGGAAATGCTATAGTAAAATGTACATTCCAATGCCCATGCTTGAACTCCTGCTGAGTAGACTAGGCAACATGAAAAGTGCAGAGACACACACCATCCAGTTTATCCCACTACATAATCAAATGCATAAAAGGCTCAATCAGCTTATTTAAAGAAAATCGCCTGCTTGTTCAAAGCAATACTCATACAAGTTTCACCCAGAGACTCAACACAAATATCGTCCTCTAAAATTACACGTCATAAAAGCACTGGCCAAAACTGCCTGCTTTAAAATTTGAACATACGAAAGTCTGAAAAGTAATTTAACAGGCTACAGCAAAGCAACGTGATGGAAGGCAAAACACATTTTGACTCACCTTCTTACTTGAAGTCATCCACCACAAGCTGCTTCTTCCAAAAAAATAAATAAATAAATAAATAAAGGATGGCAAAATAGTTTTCCCATGCAACTCTGCCGAGACTGTTAACCTGTTAGCCATTCCACTTGAATGCAGGCTACGTGACGGAAGCAGCATGAAGTTGCTGCTGTTAGTAATCAGTCATCACTCTCTATTCACTAAATTCATTAAGAAATGGGTGAAGCTATTAGTCAACAGAGGACTCAAGTTCAACTAGATTAAAACATAATTAAAATTTTTTACCTTGTTTTTACACACACAATGCTGCCTTTTATCATGTAGAGGCATTGGTTTTAATAAAGCTTTCATAATCGTGCAGTAGAAAAGTGCTTAAGTCAAGGGCAGAATGTGTGTAAATGGTACTTGCATAAGAGATATACATAACGTTTGGGATCGCTCTAGACAAAGCATTTAACTGCTTTAATTTGCATAGCACTATTAAGCCCTTAATCAAAAATCACAACTGTTCAAGGAAATATCAGTGTACGGTATCAGTGTTACGACTGTATAGGACAAGGAAATAAAGAAAAACAGAATGACAGACTGTCTGCCTCAAACAAGATTTAAGATTAAATATATAGTACTTTATACTTCTCATATGATTTACCCCAAAGCACAGCAATGCATGAGAAAACTTATCATTTGAAAAATCTACATTCTTGTTCTTATAGTAGTCATGTGTCCGACTGTAGGCTTTAATGCGTATTCAGCTCTTGGCTTTTCTTATAAAATACCAGCCTCACTCAACATTTATTCAGTATGTAGCTCTACTTCTAGGACACATGTTATTCCTTTGCTCTCAAGGGGGACCATCAGGCAGCAGAGATGCTATCAATATCTTCCAAAAAAAAAAAAAGAATTATTACAAAGCATTAAATTTTTAACATGATCTGCATCAGCAGGGAACTAGAAATATTCAACTAGCTAGGCAAGAATTTTAGTGTTGAAAGGATTATATAGAGGATGGTTCCAAGACCCCAGGAGGCTGGAGATGTATGCTTTACCTCAAGGACTCTGTACACTGCTTGAATAATAACCAGAACAAGCATACCGCAATTTTGGTGCAGGTGAGTAAATATCAGCTTGCTAAGTAAGAATTATAATGGCTCGTTTATGTCAGATTTATTTCAGTGTACAAAAACTCAAGAGTGCTATTTCAGAATAGAAAATGAGCATTTGAAAACATCTTCCTCCTTTTGTCAGGATTTGCGTGGGAAGTCACCCAATGCATTTCCTAACATACAGGCATTTTCCAATAGAAATGGTTCGGTACATCAGTCACATATGTACTTTGCCTTGTAACTGTTTTGATGGCCTCAGAATTTATTTAAACTAGTCAAATTCAACTCCGGCATTGTTTCCATTTAAAGGCTACTGGGTGCAGCATGACAGCAATTGAGCATTAATAACTCAATGGAGCAGTAAGCATAGTGTACATCAAAGATTGTGTAATATGTGAAAATGTGAACAAAGCAAAATGAACATCTGATAAACAGCAGCAAATCTCAAGAGAGTTCATTAGTTTTTTCAAGAAATTTCAAATACATGGAGTCTAGAGTGCGGATCGGGCTGCATTTTTCTGTCCGAGCCCGGCCCGCGTCCGACAGAGCAGTAACCGAACCCGACCTGAGCCCGACACAGTTAAAATCATCAAGTAACACACCTACATAATAAGCTGTTTTAAATTTAAAATGTTCAATGCCTTACGGCGCTGATGTGACCGAGTCCGACCCGAACCCAAGCATCATTTTTCTAAATATCTGTCTGAAATTCCGAACCCGCCCCAACTCGTCGGGTACTGTCGGGCTCGGGTCGGGTATCCACTTACTAATGGAGTCGTATGGCTCATTGACACACTCTGAGGCTTTCTATGCTATGAAATTTAAGACCAGCCTTTTCTTTTTGCTGAATTCTGCTTAACTTCTGCAAATGGTATAAAAAAAACCCCCACAAATGTACTTGCTTGATTGTTGGCGCCAACTTAAGGCTGTCTACCTCATCAACGAAGCAATCAAGGATGCTAAATAAAACCCCTCTGTTTGTGCACTGATATGGAGAAGCATGTCTCTTGAAAGATATATCAGAGTCGACACTTTAGCAATTAGCCACAGTATTTAGAGCCATTCCATCACAGTGTTGCAATATTTATCATTACTACAGCCAGTGTTTCGAACAGCAAACAGGGTTCTAATTGTGTCTGTTCTTAAGGCACTGCTGCACGGCCAGCTTTTAGGGTTTATATAATTCATAATGAAAGAGGCACATGAAGCAGCGTTAAAAGGAGAGAGACGATACAAAAGGTATTCAATCAAATCCTCCTTTTATGCAGATCTGGGACAAAGCTGTTGGTGCTTTTCTCCTCTGTCATTGACAGAGAAGAGTGCATGAAGTCACACTCAGATGTCCCTTTCACTTACGGCTAGAATCTGCAATTATATTTCAACAATTCCACACTCAGGAGCCAGGACTCTGTGAGTCATACAAAAACTAGTAATACGTGTCAACTGTCTTTAAAATCGAGGCAGAGCGGGCAGAAAGCATAGGAAGGCATTTCTGATCCATATGAAGATGAGCTTATTATATGCTAATCATTCATTCATTCACCGAAATAATAGGGTCAGGGAAAGGCTGGAGCCTATTCTGGGTGTAGGCAGGGTACACCCTAAACGGCTTGGCAGTCCATCAGAGGGCCATATATAAAACACCTAGAATTAAATGTTATGTCATGGGTAAATAATATACAAAGAAAGACCTATGTGTTATCTTTAGCCATTGTTCTAGGTGTATCCTAATGCAGCATCCATCATTGTACATAGTAGGTTACTTGATAACAAACCTGTCCTACATTGCCTACAAACCTGTCTCCTTTATATTTAGAAATACAGAAAAAAAAAACCTATGTGATAAACACCTCTGGTGCCTTGCCAAGAGGCCACAACTAACAATAAAGCTAATGAACAACAGTAGTTGTACAATAGAAGCCTGCATAACAAAAGCCTGTCTAAGATTAATTACAGGCTAGATTAATTCGCTAAAGTGTCGACTATCCCTCTGAGGACTTTCAAAAATAATTATGCCTACCAAATCCCAGAGATCACAGAAAAATTGGATGGAGAAATAATAGATTCTGAAGTAACAAATGCACGTTATGCGTACACAACAGAAATGGTTTATATAACCGACAGTCAACATCAAATCATACGGTATGTTGTATCTATCAGTTTCAAGGACACTTTTAACCCAAATGACGTAAAAGGTGACATAGAAAGCTGTTAAAACACTGGGCCGTGTCCTCAGACTGTGGATGTAATTACGGATTTAAGTGCTATTCAGACACTTTCACAAAAGCTGCACGGATGAATGCTCCATCATCTCCAAACAGTTTTCTTTAAAGCAGTAAATATCAAATTCGTCAAAACCACAGGCATTTTTTTTTTTAATTATTAATTTGACAACTCTAAATGAATGTGATGAAATAAGCCTACATCCCACACACTCTTAAACACTGCATTACAATTTCATGACCTTAACCTTTAGTATAATGTATTCATTAGGTCGGGTGTGCAAGTAAACATTGGTGCATGATATGGAAAGGTGAAAAATATAAATTATAGTATGTGTGTCAATAGAACACATGCACTTTCTAAACATCCAACAATTTATACTCAGAATTCCCAGAATGCCAGATAAACATGGCCATGCTTCTGCTACTTTTGTTGCTGTCATAACTTTCAGACTGATGAAGAATGTAGAAAAATTCCACATAATCACTGACATGCAAGTTTCTCCTGAAATCCGTACGTTACATGTTATAAAAACATTCCAAAATCAAAATGCCACTGTGTATACCATAGACCATCACCAGAAAAAAGGTCAAGCATCGGAGTAAAACACAAAGATATCTCAACTGAACCTCCAGGCACAGCGACCATGTAGAACTTAAATGACAACACGAAGTACATGTAACACAAGGTGACACTTCATGGTGTTAAAGGATAACCGTTTAAATTGCTTGCAGCTTTGGTTTGGTAACGATTATTGTACACCTCGCAGATAAAATGAAAAGCAGCCTGGTGCCCTTCTAAAGACAATAAATTTCAAGGACCTCATGCCCTTCACCGAGGTATGGAGAGAAAGTGTACTGCAGAGTGGCAAGTTCATAAATTCCTGAGTTTTGAAACTTGCTTGGCTAGCTATATGCTCAGATTGTCCTGGACATTGCTCTGATTATAGCAGGATGGTGTTAGGATAGTGTGCTGTATGATAAAGCAGGATAGGGTTAGGATAGTGTGCTGTATGATAAAGCAGGATAGGGTTAGGA
>JBCNYH010000027.1:7100055-7115095 GCA_039654325.1 Tandanus tandanus
TATATATATATATATATATATATATATACACACATACATACACACACACACACACACACACACACACACATACATATGCATATATACACACACAGTCATTGACAAAAGTCTTGTGGACATTCATGTATAAACGCCCATATCTCACAAACCTATTAACCGATTTTCATCAACTATGCCTTACATTAATCCTATAACTATACAGATTGTTTTGTGAAAGCAACAGGAAATGGTACATTTATTTATACTTTTTACAGCTAATAAAATACGAACATATCCATTCTAGGCTGGACAAATGTCTTGACGCAATCATGTAACATCAAATTCTGGATCAAAGTAATTAGTGAAATTATCAAAATATAATCAGTAAAATTTGTAAAAAAATAACAAGAATTGCTTGATTAAATAAATATACATAAACTACAGGTGTTAAAGCAGCTTTCAAGCAAAAACTGTAGAAACCTTTAAGATCTGCTAAAAGCAAATGAAAATAATTTGCAAGCAGTTTCAGACCCCCTTGGTACACATAGGTAAGCTCGGTCATACAAGGAAAACTATCCACAAAACAACTGGCTGCACAAAAGTTGTAGTTAGCCTCCTGATGACTCCCTCAAAAGCTGTGCTTACCAAGGCCCTAACATGTGGAAACTGCTATTAGCAGAAACATGGAGAAAAAAATGACATTTGAGATGAATTATTAATTCAATATCATATCGCTATGCCACCAATGTTGTTACTGACCATCTAGAAAATTGCTGGACCCAGAGTTCACCGAAGGGCCAGTCATGTATGAAAGGGAAACATCATGGTTTAAGGTCACCTCCAGTACATAGGTATCACAAAGCTATGTAAGACGGGTGGTATCATCATCAGACGCAAATATCAACAGATTATTGCTTCCCATTGTGTTTCAAACCTACAGGTGGCTCAGATTTCTCACCATAGGGTTGGTAACAGACTGTTTTCTGACCATTTGATGAATGAGCTGCCCTCTAAAATAGTTTACTTGTGTACTAAACATGGATTACACGTGTCTTGGGATTCAAGAATTTTTAGTAGCACTCACAAATTTTTATTATTTGTAATTTGAACAAATTGAAGGTGTCTGATTCTTTTAATATGGTAATTGTTCATCATGACAAGCACCTGGAAGTCTGGTACGATCACGGCCATGTTTGCGGAGGCACTATTGACCCTGAGTGATGCTTTTAATTTTTCCAATATGATTATTATTATGTTGTATTTGCTACAATATTATATATTTAGTTATAAACAAGGCCATTTGATTATTTTTCTGTAATAAATATAGTCTTGAAAGTGAAATTAAATCTTTGAGACAAGACTTTTTTCCAGGCAAAAACAGGAATATTTAAAAAGCTGTAAAGATTAGAAGAAATTTATTTCCAATACTGCTGCTAGCAAATATTATTCAAGACCATCAGAGGGTTATTTTAAGTCATAGTCAATGAAAATGAAAATCAATTAATAGGTTGGTGAAATATGGGCTTTTATACATAAATGTCCACATGTGCCACAAGACTTTTGTCAATGACTGTAAATGCATACACACACACACACACACACACACACACACACACACACAGACATATGTATACATACACATATACATACGCGCGAGCACACACACACACAGAGAACAGCTGCTAGCTGTCACCCACTATGCTGTGCTTTTAAAGATCCTGGACGTCAGTGCTGGGGTTGGGGATGTGGACAGAGAGAGAAGCCTAAAGATCACTCATGGGTGGCAGAGAGTCCAGTCCTCTCCAGCAAGTTGGAAAAGTATTTACTGCACTCCAAATGAGAGGACTTTAGGGTAGAACGGATTATGAGCCCTTGGTAATTATAGATGACGATAGCTGGAATGAAAGTGTCTAGACACAGGCCTGTATGCCTCCAGGTTTTTGGCTACCTCTCCAGATATATGAAATCGAAGTCACTGCACTGGTCCACCTTGCATCATGCCTTCTCAGGCCATAATGACTAAAACACTCCTAACTGTTGGCTGTGTGAAATTCCTTAACGCATTAATTAGACGTGTTTCAAGGGGGACAAATGACAAACATTCACACACACACACACACACACACACACACACACACACACACACACACACACACACACACCAAGAAAATTAGTCCTTTAGATACACCAGAGGCTGTGGGAACTAAAAAAAGAGAGCTGCTAGGATGAAAATGAAACCGTAAGCTGGAGTCACTTTGTCAAACCACATATGCTCATTAACTCAGTCTCTTGTTGTTTCTAAAGAGCATGCTAGAGCATTCCTCTTATCTGAAACAAGGGCAAAGAAAAGGGGTGGAACAAAAAAAAAAGCCTCTTTAGGAAAAAAGGTTTCTTTATCTGGAAGCATCCATACATGCTAATTTAGTCCTGGAGTCTTATTTTGGTTTGCTTCTCTTTAGAAGCTCAAACACACCCACACATTGGGTGTCAGAAGGGGAGGGGAAAAGCATGGTGTCTAGAGTCTGCTCCAGATGCTGAGGCACTTAGCGCCAGCACCCAAGAATAGCCTCTTTCCCCTTTTTAGCCATTATCACTTTCACTTGTAATGAACATTCATCCAACACCAGCCTGTCTTTCGCTGGCTCTTTAACTTGCTGTTCTGTACGCAATCGTGGTACTCGTCAACCTTTTCCCACATTGCTAGGTCGCGTTTCTACAAAGAACTCGACAAAAAGATGCCTCAGTTAGACCGCCAGCATTTCTACAATGGCACACATCAGCATTTCATAGGTGCAGAAATCTAATTCATCATCACCCTTATAGGCCACGCTGCATGTTGCACATTTCTGACAAGAAGTACACTAAATCAAACCCAATGTGAAGTGCGACATCCTCATTTCCCAGAATCCTCACATATTTTTTAAATTTTTTTCTTTTGCCCCTTGCACGTTCTATGGTTTAATGGAGTACATCGATCAGCCTCGCAGATTCTTTTGTCTCTTGACTTTCCTTGGGGCAACATAACTGGTCTAATGCATTCATTGTCATCGTGACTCAATGTATTCCAACCATCTGTTCCATTCTGTGCCCATAACGTTTTTTTCTTTTTTCACATCCACAGAAGCCTTTGGTGTCTTCGTGACATGTCTATTAAAAAAAAACCCCAAAAAAGGCCACTTGCATTTCAACTAAATAAATGAGATCAACTTTCATTAATAAAAAATGTCCTTGCTAATAAATGTCCAGGGAACTGTCCAAGCATAGAATGCATTTATAGATCTTTGTAAAACAATCCCGCTGGCGCTTTGTGCTATTTTGTCTGCTTTATTACGGTGACCTTATCAGAAACGCCTCCAGCAGAAAGCTATAGGTAGCATATTTTATTAGGCTAATTCATATTTATGACCAAAAAAGCCTCCAGATTTTAATATACAAGATAAAACACGAGTTTGCAGGTTTACAAAATTGAATTGTGTCCACGAAAGCCTTGATGGGTAGGACAATTTGTCAGAACACCAGCCAAGCAAGTAACATGAGAGACTTATTAATGCTTCACCAAAAGTCATGGCTATAAATGGGAAAAGTCAAAGTGATAAGGATTTGTTTCAAACCAAACCAAAATAGATGCTTGGTAACTATTTTGCAGAATATAAACATATTACTCATTTAAACTTTGACAAATTCTCTGTCTGGTGTTTGTGTTAATTAGCGCAGCTTTTCACTGTCATTCAGACTCGATTAGATTATTTATTACACCTGATGCACACCTCTTAATTGATGGCATGTTTGTTTATAGCTCAAAGTGCACAAACTAATGTTTCCCTTACTTTGAATCCTGACAACGTCACACCATCTGTGGTCAGCAGCCATATAAAACTAATCATGTACATCTGTGAGCTCATGTTTGTGAAAGACGGTAGATGGCGCTTTTATCTGAGATCGTTATGCTACTTTGTGCTATATTATACTCGATCGGTGCAATTTATAATAGTGGATATAAATTGACTGAAATGTTAACAGCATCCAAAAGTATTCACTTGTTTAATTATTAATATTAATAACTGGGCAGTACGTTGGCGTAGTGGTTAGCGCAGCCACCTCACGGCAAGAAGGTCCTGGGTTCGATTCCCAGGCTCGGCAAGGGTGTTTCTTTGTGGAGTTTGCATGTTCTACCTCTGTTTTTGTGTGGTTTCCTCTGGGTCCTCTGGTTTCCTCCCACAGGCCAAAGACAGTCACATTAGTTTCATTGACTGTTCCAAATTGCCCCAATGTGTGAGTGTGAATGGTTGTGTATGTGTTGCCCTGCAATGGTCTGGCAAGCTGTTCAGTGTGTACCCCGCCTTCGCAAAGTGTCAGCTGAGATGGGGACCAGCCTCCCCGTGACCCTAGAAGCCCTAGTCCCGCAAATGAGAGAGTGAGTAATATTAATAACTCATCTTTATGCTATTTAGAGAAAACAGTCAGACTAAGCAAACATTCAAGTAATTCAGAAATCTTGTATTAACAAATCTTAATTTCTTCAATAAAATCCCATATACCCTTGACGGTAGATATATCCAGCTTTCATCGCTATCTGACATCCATTTTTATTCCACCTCTCCACCCAGGTATACTAAATATGGATACATCACTAACTTTTGCCTGTGTGAACAATAGCATCAAGGCACAGCTAATCCTCAAGGTTTGCTTCTTTTCCTCATGCATGTATCCCCACTGTGCCTAGAAAGATCCCAGGACATGTGGGTCTGACATCACTGAAGCTTGGAGGGGAATGAGCCACCTGCCATGTTCGGTGGTGTGGTGCAAATCAGTGTTGGTTTTCAGATGAGTCACGCATGAAGCAGAGCAGCAGGCAAAGCACTTCGTCAGTATGTAATGAGAGCGCTGGTCGAGTTCTCTCAGCTGTAATGCATTGCTGCATGCTCTGAGAGAAAGAGCGAGCAATCGAACTGATATCCATGGACAATGGACAGCCATCATGCCTTTATGGAGGTCTTTCTATAGAGATGGGTAATTTCCTCTAATTACCCAGTGGAATGTCTTTACAATAATAAAAATAGTCTTTTTGCCTTGAATAAGGAGCTCTTTCTCTTCTCAATTCACAACAATTCACACTTTTGGTGTTCCACGAGACCTTTGATCTTGGCAAAGTATAAAAGTGTGATATTTCTGATGTGCTGCGGGATGAAAAGTACTCAAAAAGCATCCCCCCTCCCAACCATTTACTCCTCCATTCTGGCACCCCCATTGCTGCTCTAACTACGTGCTTTAAAGGTCTTTTAAAATTCTCTTTCATTCCGCACCTCCTTTCATGTGACTTGGCCTGTCAATGTCTAACTCCAAGCATTTTCATTTTCTATCACTCGCTTTTCCCCCCTCACTGTTAGATTTAATGTAGGCCACATTCACAGTTAAATCAACAGTGGCCTTCTGTGTCAACCGCGTCACGGACTTAAATCAGTCTTGTAACCGCTTGCATGCTTTCCTTGCACGACTACTGCAAGCAATCGATAAACAATGCCCATCAGCATGTTACAAGCTTCTCAAATGGCAAGCACAGTAATGGTCATGTCCAATACCTTAAAAAAATTTTGCAGAATAAATAGGACTTTGTTAGGGCTTGTGTTAGCCTCTAAAATGGGATGATGCCATTATTTAGACCCAGGATTTGAGCTGGATTAAAAAGTCCCTTCATCTTAAAGTGGCCCAAGAAATTGATGTATCTGTGTTTTAATATATATATTCCAGTATATAGAATATATGTAGAAAAAAATAAATTTTAAGGTATAGTTTTAATTTATTAGTTTGTCACTTCCTGGAAGTAATTATCTGTACATAACTTGTGCAGTTCTTGTCTCTATTCAGTGGGGACGGTGTATCTTGAATGCGATTGGCTGACAATATCTATAAGACACTGCAACACACTCTTTCATGGCTCTTAAGCCATTTTATGGAGAATTTAAGTATCTTAACAACAGGGATTTGTAACAGAAGGGCTCAAAATGCAATACAGGAAGGTTGACCAGGGCAACAGGAGCACAGGGAACACATTACCATGCAATTTCCATTGGCAACAGTCCCATCAAGTGGCCTTATTGTAAAACAGCTTTCCAGCAGAGACTTGCAAAGACTTTCTCTTGCTCACACACCAGTTTCATTTGCCTCCTTGCGACTTTGGAGAGGAGAAATTGTCTGGCCAATTAAGGCTGGCTTCTGGAGCAAGAGCACTGATCAGCTGTGGCTGTAAACCCTGGGCTGTTTTTTTCATTTTGAGAATGATCCATGATTGCAGCTCGGAGGCAACGCACCAGGCAGCAGAAGTAGCAGTTCACATCTAAACCAAATGCCAAGTCTTGCTGACAGGTGATCTGGTAAATAGGGCGCAGTGATCAGTCAAGGGAGAATGAGCTGGTATATCTTGGAGGTGTTTGAATGAACACAATGACCTGATGGTGCTTGGGATTCAAAAACTACCTCTGCATGCTGGTTGCCATTTATTGCATATCGTGTTTTTTAAATTATTATTATTAATGGTGATACCCTCCCAGACACAAGCTCATAGATTTCTCTAAAGAATCAAACATATTTTAAGGGCCTCTCTGTGAGACCATCTAATGAGAGAGACAAAACTCGAGAGGAGCACTTTCACAGGTTACATTTATAGCAATTAGTGTAAATCCTGTCACATGCCCCAGTCAGATGGGGTGGGTATCTGAGGATTTTTTTTTTCTTTGAGTTGGAGACCAGGTCACCCAAAAAAACTTGAACATATTAGAACAGGAAGTGAAGTGTTGCTTGATATAGAGACCAAAAGCAGAAAAGATTTTAGGGGTCCATAGCCATTGATCTTGGTGTTCGGACTGGTTCTAAATACAGAAAGTCGGTGGTAACTCAAGAAACCTCTCTTTAGAACCACGTAGAGCAGAAAAGCAGTCAGAATGCACAACATATCGAAACTTTAGGTGGATAGGCAACAGTAATAGAAGACCACACTGGGTTCATTTCCTGCAACCAAGAACAGGAATCTGGGGCTCCAGTGGGAACAGACTCAAAAATTGAACAGTTAAAAAAGATGATCTAGGAAGAGTTTTTAAAAAATAATAATAATAATAATAATACATACTTTATCTTTACAATAGAAAATAATGATTTCTTCACGAATTGTCGTTGCTTGATTGAGTGATACCAAAATATTTTTAGACTAAGTTAATAAACTATGAACATTTCAAATGCCCCACAAACCAAAACCTAAACTATAAAATGTTATGAGAATCATGAACAAGACCCAAAAAAGTATCTAAAAAGGTGCCAGTGTTTTTTTGTAAAGCCCTATGAAATATTTAAGCCTGCTATTTCCTCTCCACTAAATTCCTTCTATGTACATGATCTGACTTTGCTCTGTGACTCATTTTGAAAGGTTTCCCACGCTTACACTGTCCAAGTGAGGGAAAAAAAAAAAAAAAAAAAAAAAAACATTCAATAACACTCTCTAAACTCAAGTACCTGCTACACCGACATCCTGAACTATTCCACATGGCTACTTTAGGAGAGTAAAGTCCAACGTGAACACAGGAAATACATTCAACAGCTTATCATGCAACAGTTGTTCAACCAAGTATTTTCCCACCTGCTGAAATAATCTCTAAGGAAAAAAGTCTATAATAACCCAACACATCTCCCCAACCCCCCAACCCCCCGGCCTTCCTTCCAGCAAAGTCAATAAATAGAAATAAGGATAAACAATCATGGGGGTTTGGATTGCTTGATGTTCCAGCTCATCTGCCCTGCAGTATGTTGTGATCTCCTCCATTACATAGCATTTGTTTTATCATACAGCTGTATTCTGCACCTCTATTTGACATTTTTGGTAATGTTGAGTTTATATTTGTATAGGTCTGCTTACTGAATCCTATGTACAGTAAAATTAACCTATGAAATAGGAACTGTCGGATTTGCATTCCTCATTCTTATAACTAGTAAACATTGAGCTTTCTACTGCTAAATAATTCTCTTTCATGTAACCAAGCCATTGAATATAATTATAAATAAAAAATTAAATATTAATTAAAATTCGAAATTTTCATTCTCTGACCAGGAAATACAAACTAAGCAACCCTAAGCACTAAAAATTTTGTATCTGCATCAGTTAGGGCTGCCATTTGAGTCATTTTCATCACTTCAGTAATTATCGAAACAAAGGATCTTAAGTATTTGCCTACTTAAATTAAATTGGTGACACTTTTGGACAGGCAGTGCATCATGGTTTTAATTAATTCACTCTTCACCTTTAGTAAAGGCTGTTTTAACGACTTTTATGATGTGAATTTTGGCACCGTGGACTGTCAGAACATAAGCCCTCATGGAATTGGGACAAGAGTGTGGACTATGGGTGAAGAAGCATTCAGGGAAAAAAAAAACTGTATAGCAGATAAGGGAAGACACACCAAATGCCTGATTTTAAGAGTGGCTATAGAGAACATTTCACTCTAAGCAATTTCTTGTTGCAAAGAATAGTTCTGCACGCCTCTCTGATCAATGTCCATGACTCTAAGCTTCCTGGCTTTTGTTGCTGCTCTGTTTATTACTGCATATAAGCATTCCTTTATATCCTCAGGTTAGTAAAGGTAATGCAATTTAAAAAAGTGTATGATGCTCATCACTGTCTACCTGACCTGCCTTCTGATTGATTTCTGAATGCCTTTTTTTGTAGAAAACCATTTAACTGAAGCATGCAGTCCTTCCTTACACTAAGTGCAGGTATTCAGAATGATAAATATCCCTACTTAGGTACTTATTACTCATCTACACCCTAAGGAACGATGCAAAATCGAGGCAATGTTTCTACTAGAAAATATGATAACCATTTACCTACATGAGGTTTCTAACTTCTAATGGACATCTGCCGGATGTCTTTCGGTCAGATCCCCCCCCCCCCCAACCACCATGACATTGATACTGAAGTTAATAAAACACGGTCTTTATTTGAAGCAAAGGCATGACATAGTGATATGTTTTCAGACTTCTGTCGGCAGAGGGTGATTCACTCCTTCCAATTTCCCCTCGTGGACATCATTCAAGGGATTGGCTGTATTAAAATGATTGCTATCAGCATTTCTGGGATGATGCACCCATATACTGTACATAGAAGAGAAGTCATCAAACTGCAAGCACGAGTTTGCTGTTGCACCAATTCTGAGTCCCTCTGGGATTCGAGATAATGCACAGGATACGACAATGTATGCACAAGGCCTATTCCAGATTTCATGATATCGTTTATCAGAGAATCTCTAAATCCCAACAAGAACTGAGCTGGCAGATTGGATTTATGGTGTATAGAACCAATGGATGCACAGTTCATTCACAGTATAATCCAAAGCAGTAGGGGTCCAATCATGCAGGGCATAAAGATGACTAATATACAGCAATGGAAGAGTGTAGCATATCCAGAAAGATGTAGTAACATCCGAGATCATGGTCAGATTAGAGACCAGGGATACTGATCTTGTGCTTAGGTGCATTAGCAACAAGAGGGACGTCTAAAAGCAAACATTTAAAGTATTAGACCATTATGCTGTCTCACACACTTTTCAATTAGGGGCTGAGTGATAATAGGGGCCAAGCACTTAAAGCGATTTCCTTGCCAGACCACACACTTCTGTAGTAAGTCCATGTCCCACCCACAGAGTTCTAGGACTGCTTGAAATGTGGCATTCTGTTAGAATACTTAAGAGCCAGGTACCTACCTTGAGAATTCAGAATTTGCTGTGGATCAAGCACCGGATCAATTTATCCACATTGTTTTATTCCCTCAGATTACAAATGAACTCTGAACTAAAATAGGAAAGAGACTTCTCACTCAACATGCTGTCACTTCTGGCTACTGAGTCCTAATTGGAGTTGGGGGAGTTTTGTGAGGGGGAAAAAATATTATGCACACACACACACACACACACACACACACACACACACACACACACACCTAGCTTACTATATACTAACAATTGCGCATTCTGATTGGTTAACCTACTCTTAGCTTATCAGCTCATATACTGTTACCCAAATGTTACTCTGGGGAGAAAAAACAAAACAAAAAAACCCAGAAGCGGTAGGGACTCATTCGAAGCCTTTATTGTTCGTTCAAGACTGATTCTATGAAAAGGAACGACATTTGTAATGAAAGCATTTCACGGTACAAATATGAATTAGACATTTATTCAGTGTGTATTAAGTATGGGCTAATGCCGATGTCTGCAGGAGAACACATATTACCTGTATTGACCAAAGCTGAAGTTCCGTTAGCTACTGGCGGTTTCTTTAGTGAAAATTAAAGTAATGTATTTTAGTGTTGTACAGTACATTTTTCCTCAAACACAACTTTTAGACTTTTAAAGGAAAAGGCCTTCAGGTAATCAGCTAACCGGCTCTCTTGTATTTTTTATTTTGAAATTTGCATGCAATAATAAAAATGCTATATATCTTACAATTTACATACATTTATATTTAACAGTTATTAAACTCTCTCTGATCAGATATGACTAATAGCCCACTTGGCTAACACCTTGTGAGCCACAAGATGCTATCCGTTCATAGGTCACAAAATAACATATATAAACATACAAATTATATTTTAATACCATTTTCACTCTTCGATCCACATAAAGTCAAATCACTATCCAACTTTCATGTCTGTTACTCAGAGACAAAGAGCTACCGTGTGATCTTAGCCCAATTATTTTCTAACCATTCAACTGTCTTAGTGAGTTCAAATTCAAAACCATTTTTAAAATCCATTTTAATGGTCTGCTACAAATCAGTGCAAAATAAGAGAGCAGCAGGGGAAGCTGACAATTCACATGAACAAGACATTCAGCATTCCCTCCCCAACTCTTGGTGTCCAGTGGAAGTGAAGCGAACAAGCGGTTAGGTTTTTTTTTTTACCAAACCCCCACTATGACCATTCCTGGGTAAGCACTGCACACAGGGTTTGTTGTTGTTGTTTTACGGCATGGCAATTTACATGCAGCTGTGAATTTAATTTAGAAATTGCTAGTGTTAAACCATCCATTTCAGCATGACAGCTCATTAGCATGTGGTGCGTGTGCTGGCCCGGCCTCCTGACACGCGTCCAGAGGGGAGTGCAGAGTTGCACAAAACAAGTAGGCAAAAGGTTTAAGAGCACCATGCTGTTCATTTTTCCATGTTCTAGCATCACAATCAGCATGAACTGTTTAAGAGTGCAGCATTATCTTGCTTTAACCCAATCACACACTTCTGCGCTGATAAAAAGTGGGACAAATTCTGCACACTGAAAATTTCACCAGAAACACCATTAGGGCTTCTATGTAGATTTCTATACAAGATTCAGACTGCTGAGTAATTATTCAAGCATGCATTAAAATGGATGGAATATTTTATATGTGCTCTAATGCTCTCTGAATTTGTTAAAATTACTTCACCAACGAAGCCTCACACACTATCTGATCCTATACGATTAAAGAAATAGTTTTCACTTTCCAAAAAATGTTTAAATACTAACACAGACATCTTTTATAATTAATTAATTAAAAATAAACAATGACCTAAATGTTCGTAGCAGCACTTCATTTGGAGTGCGAAGTCTAGGCGCTTGAAAAACATTCTTGTGAAGCATGTTTCTCGATGCCACGTATACTGATTTTAATTTCTCATTATACATTAGAAATTACATCAAAGTGCTCAGAAATGCAAAGGTACAAGCTGATGGTTTACAAAATATCAAGAACTTGAAGCAGGGCAATCAAAATAAAGTGGTAAAAAAAAAAAAATATATATATATATATATATATATATATATATATATATATGAGATAGTAAACCAAATGGTAAAACGCAATGACTAAATTAACATTTATTACTACAATTCAACATGTATTTTTAAGTCTATATACTGTAAGTCAATTATATATAATTTAAAAATTTTAGGGTTTATTTGCTCATATGTTCATGATCTTATAACCTCAATCAATTTGTGCATTAAAAATGTAAATTCTGAAAAATTACCACATTTAAGACATTACTGATGTATTAGCGGTCTACTAAACTTGTATTTATTTGGTCAATCCCAGATATGATTGGACTAATGTTGCTTGAAATTAGTTGAAAATTGAATGTATTGGGCTCTAAAATCTGACTGCAGACTTAAAATTTAGAATTTATCAAAATAGTGATACAACAAGAATAAAACATGTGAAATGTTTCACCCATAGTTCATTAACTGACCCTATAAATAAAGTACAATGCAAAGCCCTTTTCCAGTCCATTGAAAATATATGAGCTTTCCAGTATCATTCCTGTATTCATGCCTCAGTCTACAAGCGCAAGGAACTCCTGTTTCTCTAATAAATATTCTCACAAGAACAGCAGCCCACACAGATACAAACAAGACAATTTCTGAGGCGACTCCAGTAAAAGTTACCTCTGAGCGTCTTCCATCCACAGCAAGTGCTGCATCAGTTGCCATGGAAACTGTACGCCTTGAGATAAAATGCATACAGTACAAGCCTAAATTGAAAGAATGAGGTCTCAAGTCAAATGAGGAGAAAACAAGTTGTTGATAAAATATCAAGGCCCTCTTAAACACAATGGCAGAGCGCTGGACTGTGCCGTCACACACTGGGATTGCCCATTAGTGCAGCGGTTCACCCAAAGAGAAAAACAAGTGGTCCGGGGATTCCCTGATGCTCCGCGAGCAACTGCCTGCCACAGTGAAATGAGATTGTTTCCTAAGCACATTACATTACAGGGAATTCAGCTTATGAGTAAATCAGGTTAGAGACTCAATAAAGAATGCCAGTATGCTATTAATTAGTCACATATCAGCCTTTTTTCCCCTTCAGATGTCCATTCCAGTACTGGGAAAAAATGACCTGGGATTTTCAAATATAAAATATCCAAATATATAATACAGTGAGTGGCATTAACGTGGGCAGAAATCAGAAATATCTTGCTGATGAGAGGGGTCTGAGGAGAATGGCCAGACAGGTTGAAACTAATTGTAACTCAAGTAACCACTCTTTACAGCTGTGGAGAGCAGGAAAGCGAACACACAACAAAACGTTCTATTTCACAGTTTTTTTTAACAGTGTTTCAAAGATTCCTTTAAAACATTCCTGAATCCAGAATTTCATCCGGACCATCTCTAAAATCTACTGGAGACTTCCTTGTCCAAAGACCCAACTCTGGTACAAACTTCATAAAATCCAGCACAGTTTATGCATGACAGTGCTAACAAAAACACACACAAAATGCAGGTACAACATAACCTCCTTGGAAGAGGTTAAAATAAAGTAATTTAACCTGTTGCCCAAAAATAAATAAATAAAAGACCACAGAGGTCCAGATGCTCCCGCCGAAAAGACCATTTCATAACACGACAAGATAGAACAAGCATAGAAAGTTTGAAAGCCCCAGCTTCAGGGCGCGGCAAGTAAATGTCTGGCTACCTAATATACAGTTTTGCCTCTGTGACCTTGAAAGGTAGGTCAAGGTCACTCACACACAATCTCAGCCTAGCACTCATAGTAGTGAGCCAGCATACCAAGTTTGAAAGCTTCAGCGCACAGCAAGTAAATGTCTGGAAATTAAAATGTGACGGACAGACGGAACCCATTCCTATAGCCCCCGAGCCACTTTGTGGGCAGGAGCTAAAAAGAACCAAAACAAACACAAAGCCCTTAGTCATGAAGAAATTCCTTTGATTGATACAAAGCGCTCAAACTGTAGACTCTTCCTTTTTTATGCTAAATCAACATCTCCTTACAGAAGGCTTTAGGACATCAAAGTCTACACGTTTTCCTACAATCAAAACAATGCTGGATCGGAAACTTACTCGACACCACCTGACCAATCAGACAGAGAATTCTAAATGATTTATGCTTTTGTACTGAAATCAAAAATCAGATGCAGATAAGAACTGCTTGCAGATCCAAGTAGCAGTCACGCAAGTGTTTGTTGCGAGAACTAACAGTGACATCAGGTTTAAAAATACTCTGGACAAAAATAACACGACATATCTGCACTAGGGAAAGTCACATCATTGAATGATTGTTTCATAATAAATAACTGCTAAACAGTCTCAGAGTCCTCCTTTTATCAAGCAGCTGTATTAAAGCTGCAAGACTAACAAACCACTGATAGAAGCCTATCTTTAGTAATGTGACATTTTATATTTTTTCCCCATGCTTAGCTGAGGCAGTGTTCTTCAGATAATGTACGGAGCTGACCTGAATATAATTACTTGACCTAGACTAAGAACAGCACTTACTCTAGGTGCTCTGGGCATGCGAAATTGCTTTTCAGCAAGGTTAATGAACTCGGAATTAGAACAATAGGAATAAACAATGCAACCCAATCTACACAGTGGACAGTTTTCAACCTCGACAAGACCTCTGGGTTTGTACATGAACCCTGCCAGCCCAATTCTATTTTCTCCTTGAGACTAAACTGTCCCGGAGTTCTCCTCCTCTTGATTCAGAATTAACCCGCATACCCTCATGTCACTTTAACCTTCCAACATGATGTCACGTTTGCCAATTTGTTCGGATGTGTCATATGAATTAAGATTGTAACTGAGTATGAATATCGAATGAACAGATGTGAGTAACGTGCGCCAAACAGACACCAGTACAGAAACACCACGCATGTTAATATACACAAGTTGCTGTGTGATTCATTTACAAGGTCCTTATTAGTAGCTGCATGGTCAGGGTTGCTGTGGTTTAAATTAAGTTATCTCCACTGTTCTGTTTTTACATTTACATTTACAATGTTATGTGTGGATTTTCAGGAAATTTCTTCCAGAGGTATGCTTATGACAAGAAAAACACTATTACATTTTTGAGAAAATCCGGACCAAATTCTAGTTACAGGAATTTTGTAAGGATTTTTGAACATTGTGAGATAGGATTCTTTTTTTTTTTTTTGGCTTGGCAGAGGTTTGTGCCCTATGTACGACGGAGTATTAGGGCCACATTAAGAAAAATGTTTTTTGACAGACTTCGAGAATAAAGTCGTAATATTACGA
>JBCNYH010000027.1:7142878-7156129 GCA_039654325.1 Tandanus tandanus
CCCCCCCCCCCCCCCCCCCCCCCCCACCCCCCCCCCCCCCCCCCCCCCCCCTCCCCCCCCCCCCCCCCCCACCCACTCTGACATGCATCAATACAATAACGTCTGTTGCATAAAGAGGCAGAAGAAAGCAGAAAAAAGCAGACAGCACTCAGAATGCATTACAGTTCAGAAGAAAAAAAGAATCTCAGATCTCATGAAATCGTGTACATTTTAGAGGTATACAACTGATTTGTAAGAGTGATGCGAGGGCTCTGGTGGGCCTGGAGTAAATCAAGTCATAGCATCCCTCAGTGCCCTTCCCTGATCCAACGCTATATTTCACTTGTGCTTTTTCTTTGGCTTCAGCTTATGGTTATGTTCTCTGCTCTCTTTTACACAGCAGCCAGGTACAAGTGGTTGAACCAGAGCTTGGCACTCGAGTTAAGGTCGGTCTTTGATGCTTTGAACTTGGAGGAAAAGATAAGGGCAGAAGAGGAGTTTGTTTTGATTTTTTAAACCGAAAAATATAACAGTAATTGGACTGGGGGAAAAAATAATTACACAGTCAAGCTGGTGAAACTTAAGATACAGGAACATGATGTACTGCATCATATGGAGGGCCAAGTAGATTTTCAACTCTTTTCCCAAACTCAAAGCCCACAGCTTGTAAACACAAAATGAATATGTACTGCCTGTTCTTTTCATCCATCCATCCTAAAAATATTTTTCTTTCGGTTTATAGCAGAACATATACAGTAATTGAAATAGGCTTGTCCTAAATTAGGCCCTTTTTGTTTCTTTAAAATTATTTAATAATGTACTTCATAACTGTGCCCTGAAAAACTCCAGAGGTAAAAATACCAACCTCAACTAAAATATTTCAACAGCATTTGAGTTTCAATTGTAAGCATGAATTTTTATCATTCATGCAATTATTTTTCCTGCACACAAATTTTTAAAATAAAACTTATTTGTTCCTTTTTTCATACATATACATCTCATACAATGACTGAAAGATTGTGGACAACTGACCATCACAGCCATGTGTTATGTGGGCCTTCCTCGGAACTGTTGCCACAAAGTTGGAAGCACCCAATTGTCTGGGACGTCTTTTTATTCTTTATTACTCAAAGGGCCCCAAACATATTCTAGCATGACACTGGCCTTGTTCATAAATCAAGCGCCATGAAAATATGGTTTGCTAAGTTTAAAAAGGAAGAACACGGGTGGCTTGCACAGAACCATAACTTTCAGTATAAATTGGAATGCCAAGAGTGCACCAAGCATCATCCCAATCTCACTAACACCCTTGTGGCTGAGTTCTGTACCCACATTCCAAACTGTAAGCCTCCCCAAAGGTACAGAGGGTGTAGTAACAACTGCCAAGCCCACATCATTGGAGTGCAAGTTGTAATAAGTTATATGAAAACTACTGGAGAAGAATTTGTTTTGTATGTAGTCTGAAGTGAGACTTGTAAAGAACTGGAATTACTTCTGCACTATTATCACTGCAGTCTCGCAGGGAATTAATGTGTCATGGCACAAGGTAGATAGCATCAAGCCTGCAGCGAGCTATCTCGGAGTAACTTTGACAGACTACTACTCTTGATGCATCTTCTACTGATGAGGGGGTAAACATATGACTAACCATAAAATGTGTCTAGTTATGCAGGGTAATAGATTGGATGTAGTATAATGCCGGCTACATTATCGTGCTATGTTGTAAAAGTGTCTTGTTTGCATTGCTAAGATGAGATACTAGCCATCATTGACATCAACCTTAATTTGTAAGCGTATTTCCAAGAGAACACTGGCAACAGTAAACAGCTCCGGTAAATACTGATGAGCATAAATCAAAGTCTTTGGGAAAACACCACAACATATTCATTTAAATGTGACTAGCTCTCCTGTATATTGATTGATATGTTTGGACATTTCTCGTGTGGAAATCTACAGTCCACTTTTGCACAAAGCTCCCTGGACTTTACCATTGCACGGGATGTTGGACATACACTGAGCACTGCCAAAAAATATATATTTTTATGTTGGCACAGAGAAGCTACCAGCTGATCATTGTCAGCAAATTAAGAGGCATGGAAAAAAGACATTTTGGACCTCTCATTACCACTGAATTAAGCATCTAAATTAATGTATATACGCATTTTGTATTTGCATGTATAAGTGTGTTGATTTCAGAAAACTTAAGTCAAAACTTGTGCACCAAATAACTCTTTATTCCATATTAACTGTAGAATCAAAACCCCCCCCCCCCCCCGCCAAAAAAAACCAAAAAAACACGTGAAATCCAAACATTGCCTTGAAATTAATATCCATGATGAATATGTAATCCTCTGCCCTTAACTGTAAGCAAACTATGCAGTGCACCAAATAACAGGTTCCTGCTTGACCATCTCTACCTTGAACAGTACTGTCTCATGGGAAAAACTCCAAACAAAATTAGAATAGTCATCCCTTAAAACAAATCTCCAACCAATGTGAGGCAAGATGATGAAAAAAGAAAAAGAATTGGCTGGACTTTGTGATTAATGGATGCAATCTGTCAATAACTACCATCAGGCCCTTGTCAGTTGGTTATTTTCCAATTCCTCTAGGCCATTGCAGTAACACTGGAAGAAGTCTGAGAAAAAAATGTCCATAAGGGTTAACATTCAGCAGTAGGCTGCCAGCAATCCAATATGTACTACTACATCCATCTTCTAATGATGATAACCTAGGAGGTTCCATAAATCCAGTAACGCCTTGATGAGGCGAGTCCTAAAGGACCAACCACTTGTGTATTAGATTTTGTCTGAGCTACTTTTTAAATCATCAGTAGTTGTGGAGGCTGTATTGAACATAATAAAGATTAAATGTGAGTCTTCCAGGGCAGGGAAGACTTGTGTGTCTTGCAAAGCTTATTTCCCCATGATTGAAAAATTTTAATATTAAAATAAAGTCCATGTTTTGCTATGGAAAATCCCCCAAATTGATTTAATACAAAAATAAAATAGGAGGTGAACAATGGCTTTACATTATGAAGATTCTGTGCAAGTTTCATAAAAATACACAGATATAGGAGGAGTTGTGGATTAACTATGGAAACCCCTTTGTCGAACAGAGAAAAAGTCCATGTCTTGCTAATGGAAACCACCAAAAAACAACACTATTTATATATAAAAAAAAAAAAATAATAATAATAATAATAAAAAAATTGCACAGCAGAGTAATGTAAATAAATGGAAAGTTTGGTTGAAATAAGTTGACTGGTTGAGGGTTGCAAGCAAGTATGACAACAGACAGTGCATACAACAGTGCAAGTTGACAGTGATCCATTTGTGTAGCTCCAGCTTCAGTGACAAGCGACACAAATTCAATACTAAAGCTGTGTTCTCAAGTTTGTGAAGCCGCTGTACAAGAAAGCACATCCTGCACTTTTCTAAGATTTTAGAGAAAGTGGTCACCTAATAGTTTTGTTCTTTTCATAAAAGTAAAAGCAGCATGATGTATTCCAGTCACATTTCCAGAGGTGCAAGAGTACATAATCAGCTCTGGCCAAAATGATCAGTTGCCTATTATTCCTCAGATTGTTGATGTGTTTTTGTTTTGGCTCTATTAGGCTTAAGTGCAAGCTTAAAAACATGGTCAGGATCTTATCTGCTTCAGGTGTTATATGACCGTTACCAGCCAAATTTTTCAAAGCCTAACAAAAAGGTACAATATTCTGTCTAACAAGCTTATATTTAAGGTCAATGATGACTATCCCCTCTTACATCAACAAGGATATTTCTCTGTTCGCCTTGATTCAGCAGCACCACTGATTCATACAGCAACAGCTACAACAAATGAAAGAATGGAAGAAGAAACTTCCTTTTTATAGGTTTTGACAAAACATAAATTAGGTACAACGTCTGCCTGCAGTACAGTAAGGCTGTTGATTTTGCCAAGGAGCTTAATGGCTTTTCTGGAAAACCAAAAGCTGTGACTTATCCTCCGATGAATGAATACGGGAGGAGAAATCAATAGCATTTCCTTTTAAGCACATTCCTGGTATATCAGCTGCCCAAACTATTATGAATAATAACTTTATTTAACCTTGCTTACAGATCACAGTAATACCTTTATCATGCCTTCTCTATACATCTATCTACTCACTAAGCAAAACACAAAGCTGAACTCCACTTGACCTGTTTAAGATTAAACAACTAAATGAATTTGATGCACCACATGTCAGTCTTACCCTAATAGGCTGCATTGACAGAACTGGAACCACCAGTCCGGAGCTTCAAAAATGTCTCCTTACAAATTATTCTCCCGCAGTTTTTCTTTCAGTGTTAGATAAGAAATTTGTGTGACCTTCGGATCAGTAAGCCAGCACCCTACCACAGGGCCACCACTGCGTCTTCTTATGTAATTAATATCTCAAAATCAGAGCACTGCATACATACAGACAAAGTAAGAAATAAGCAGTCACTAAATAATTCTGAGAAAACCTCTGAACTGGGACACTGTAGCCTGTTGCTGGCTCGCAGCCCTGCTGCATCAGAGCATATTTTCTCCATCTTTTTCATGCTATTTATAAATTTCCCATTGGCTCCATGTTCTGGCCATTACATAAAAAATGTGAGTTGTGATTTGGTGTATCTCGAGCTTCTGAAGCAGTGCAGCCTGAGTACTTCGATCAGCTGAGACAGACCTTATGTTACCCTAATGATCAGTCACAGCTCAGCTAGGTGACTTTTTAACATATTTATCCATGAGTTTACCTATGCTACGTAAATTCATCATGGACAATGTCACTGCAGTACATTTTTACATTTTATAATGTATTTTCTATAGAAAAATATTTGGTGAACTCTAAGTAATAAATTCAGTGGTGCTGAAAGTTCCAATATTAGGTGTACCATGCATAAATAGTATAATTTTGGCCCTGTGCTGATTGCAGAAATCCCAAATTCAAGTTTGGGCACCAAATTAAAAGTCTTATAAGATTTTCGTATGCAGATGTTAGTTACATAGGGAGGATGAAGATATGGAATTTGTAGAGATCTGAAAATCAAAACAGATCAGAGGGTGATCAGATAAGGCCAAGCCTTATTCCAGGGAACACTGATGGGAAAATATTAAAATTAGATCTAGGGTCCATGTTAAAGTATGAGCAGGTGAGTAAAGTATAGAATGGACATATGCCCTCATTATCTTAGGAAATAAAACCAAGATTAAATCAGGAAGTTCCAGAAAGTCAAGAAGTGAGCAAGTTAGAGTTTAACCATCAACACTTTTTAACCAGTAGTTCAAAGTTCTAAGCCGGTGATGCCACTTCTTTCTTGAATGCTCATCACCTACAATCTCATCACCATGGCAAGCTCATCTAAGACTTGTGACTGGATGAGACAGTCCACAATTTAAAACTAATGAGAAGCTCTACAAAATCACATTTATTACATTTATTTAAAATTTTTTTTTTTTTTAGTTCAAACTTTCAACCTAAAAAAAAAACACCAAGTTGTCTCAGTTTCCTGGAATTTTGGTTCAACATTCTGCCCAAGTAGGAACAGCCGGATCAGGTCTAAAGTAACCTCTGGACTTTTCTTACTGCAGCAAGGACTATATCCGCTACGGTCACTGTAGTGCAAACACTCAGCTCTAATTAAGCATTCTGTGGATCAACATTTCCGCAGACACAAAGACATTAAATATTTAGCAACACAATGACAGCCAGCTTACAGCTGCATCCACTATGGTCTAATGGTTTGATGAGAAGCATTTACCACTGACTACATGAGAATGCATGTCCTGTTTAAACACTAAAGGTCCTCAGCAATTGCCTTTAAATGATTGAGACTGTGTTTATGACTACAAATCTTTGCCTGAAATGGAAGCTAATGGTTTCTAATGATTAAAATGAGGTGAATCCAAAACAAATCCATGCCAGTGGGTGTTTGGATGTGTTTAATGAAGGCAAGCTTGCAGAGGTGCACGAAGATGTGGGAAAAGGGAGAGGGGGGGAAAAAAAAGCCTGTGCCCATAAGCCTCCTACTGAAAAATAAACACTATTTTTAAAGTAAATAACTAAATAAATAAAGAGAGAGAGAGAGAGAGAGATGCAAGTCAGCATAGAATTAAGTAAATCTATCCTTTATCTATGTTTATCTTTTATCTCTTAGGATTCAACAATTTAATTAACATGAACAAACAAAAAATAATGACAGCACAAATGAGATTAAAACCACATCTCCAGACACATTAGAAAACACAGTGATGTAGCTGCGGTTGAGGTTTTAGTGGGACATAGCGTTAGGGTTCATATTTAATGTTTTTTTCCCTCCCTTCCTCATCTTTAGGCCACGCTCACTTAAATACAAATCCAGATATATAAATTTCCAAATTCTATTCAAATTTTATTTGTCACATACAAAATCATACACAGTACATGTAGTGAAATGCTTATAACGACTGTCCTATATTTTAAGAATAAAAACTATCAGTATCATCGAATAAAAACTGTGAATATCAAGAAGAATAAAATATCAATAACTATTTCAATAACTATGTGAAATGAAAAGTAGACAGGATCAGTAGTAATACACATTACAACAAAACAACAACACTGTAATTAGTTTTATTTCCAGCGAAACCTATCATGATATGCTTCTTCCAGGCAAAACTGGATGCTCTTCTGCATGCTTTAAAAAAAAAAAAAAAAAGAGAGAGAGAGGGATCACTATGGGATAAGCTATGATACTGCAAGTTTTCCTTCTTCCAGCCAGGCAGGCAAGCTATCTCATTCGGTCCACTGAGAAATCACATGGAATTTTTGCAATTAACCATGAAAGCCTTTTGTAAATATTAGATTTCTGACATCTTAAGCATCCAAACTTAATGTATGTTCCATCAAGCAGCTGGAACATGTTTGTCTTCTTATTATCGACAAAGCTACTCTGCTTTCGCTGTGCTGCCAATTTATTGTGCCATTCATTTCTTTTTACAGACTGCAGATTAATTCACAACGACGGCGATTTCACATCATTAGGCATGAATAGTGCGGTTTTGTGCGACTATGTGAAAGGTAAAGGACACTGTAGTGCGTTCTCTTTATAAACGTTTGATCTTACAGTGAATATCTAGTGAATGCCAGTGTGGCTTCACATACAAGAACATCCCTTTGTCATTAATAATGAGAACTGTGTAAAGCAGTTGTATACACTAGTGTTCACAAGTTTGGGGTCACCCAGAAATTTTTTTACATTTTCCATTAAAATACAAAATCATGCATTAAATGAGTTGAAATGAAGATCAGATATAGTCAGGATATTGAAAAGGTTAAAAAAAATAATAATAAACAAACAAACAAACAAATAAATAAAGAAATAAAAATTTAGGTCTTTCAAACTTTGACCTTTTGGGTGGTCAATTTGTTTCGAGGTAAGATTATGACATTTCATCCCATACTTCCTGAAGAACCTTCCACAAGTTGGACTGGCTTGATGGGCACTTCTTCCATACCATACAGTCAAGCTGTTCTCATAACAGCTTAATAGGTTTGAGATCCAGTGACTATGCTGGCCACTCCATTATTGATAGAACACAAGCTGACTGATTTTTCTCTAAACAGTTCTTCCATCGTTTGGAGCTGTGTTTTGTGTCATTGTCCTGTGGTAAGAAGAAAGCACGTTCAATCAAGCACCGTCCACAGACCATGGCATGGCACAAAATGGAGGAGTGACAGCCTTCCTTGTTCAATATCCCCTTTACACTATATAAATCTCCCACTTTGCCACCACCAAAGCCCCCCAGAAAATCACATTTACCTCCACCATGTTTGACAAATGGCGTCAAGCACTCCCCCAGCATCTTTTCATTTGTTCTGAGCCTTACAAATGTTCTTTGAGATCCAAACACCTCAAATTTAGATTTGTCTGTCCGCAGTGCTTTTTTCCAATCTTCTTCTGTCCAATGTCTGTGTTTTTTTGCCCATTTTATTTTTTTCCTTTTATTGACCAATCTCAGATATAGCTTTTGCTTTGCAACGGCAACCAGAAGTCGCCTCTTCACTATTAAAGTTGAGACTGGTGTTCTGCCGGTAGTATTTAATGAAGCTGCCAATTGAGGATCAGTCATGTATCTGTTTCGCAAACTAGAGACTGTGCTGTACTTGTCCTCACGATCAATTGTGTACAGGGGTCTCCCACTTCACTTTCTATCCTGGTTAGAGCCAGTTTGCACTATTCTGTCAAGGGAATAGTACACTGTTGTATGAGATCTTCAGTTTTTTGACAGTTTGTCTCATAGAATAGCCTTCATTTCTCAGAACAAAATTTCAGAAGAAAGTTATGTTTTCCTGAATCTATAATTAAACCCACAAATGCTGATTCTCCAGAAATTTAACTAGCCAAAAGGAGGCCAACTGTATTACTTCATTAATCAGCACATTAAACAGTTTTCAGGTGTACTGACATAATTGCAAATGGGTTTTCTAATTATCAGTTAGGCTTTTAACATGACAAACTTGGATTATACTGCTTTACTACAGGTGGAACATTAACAGTGTCTAGTCTTTCTGATCCATTTGATCCATATTTGTTTTTTTTTTTAAGGAAAACCCCCAACCCAAAAAATGCTTATATCTTCTCATCTTTTCCTGTCAGGCTTCCTGTTATAGTTTTCACAGTGGGAGGGTTAGAAGTCTTGCTGTAGCTGGATGTTCAACATGTAGACAGTTTATCTGTAGAACTCACAGTACACAGTGTCTCTGAGGTAGGAATAGCCTACTCCTTGGTTGGGATGCCAGTCAACCTCAATTTTGTTGCCGCGCCACCACCGAGCCCAACCAAAGTGAGCTCAACCTTCTTATATTCATGTCGCGCATGCGCCACCACCGAGACCAACCAAAGTGAGCTCAACCTTCCTATAACCGTGCCGTGCATGCGCCACCACCGAGCCCAACCAATGTGAGCTCATCCTTCTTATAATCGTGCCGCGCATGCGCCACCACCGAGCCCAACCAAAGTGAGCTCAACCTTCTTATAATCGTGCTGCGCATGCGCCACCACATAAATCGAGACAGGCAGGAAAGCACAATTAGTGTTGCTGTTCTGCTCGCTGCGCTCGCTTCACAGCAAAAACTTTCTGGCTTTGTCATTTATTTCCAATTTGCCTTTCTGAATCCTTTAACTGACATTTTTACTTCCTTTTATGTGTGTTTTTGTTTGAATCCGGGTTTACATTATTGCTTTGTTGGCATAGTTTTGGGGTGAGGGTGGGGGGATATCAAACAATAGATGGGTGGTTAAATATTCATAATTTTTAATGCATTGTAAAATCTCCAGCCTTTTGTGTAAAATGTTTGACTACACTTTGCCTTTATATGTGTTTGCCAAGTCTGAGGTCATGTGTAAATTTAGTACTCAGTTCCTTTTCATCTTGAAAGATGATGAAAGAGAATTTTTGATTCTGCCCTAGTTAGTATTGTCAGCTTGTATTACAGTACACATCTGATCCATGGTTTACTTCTATGGTTAATTATTTGTTGGAAATTACCTTCACTGATCAATCATTCATAACTCACAGAAAAACAGTTGACTGCTCATACCTTTAAGAAATGAAGTATTATAAAATGAGGACCTAAACATGACACATTCATGAGCACTGGACCAAATTTTGCTTAAGAACACAAATATTATATTATATGTGTATATATATATATATATATATACACATACATACACACACACACACACACACACACACACAGCGCATGAAGAGTGCATCACTTTATACATTACCCTTCTTACCCTGACTAAATCTATTCATTAGATTACATGATCTTTTTCCATTCTTTTTCCAGTCTGATCTTTAAACTCCCTAGTAAATTGAAGTTTAATCCCAATTATCATCACTTACAGGTGGTTTTCTTAGGGTTACATAAATGCTGAAACCCAATCCTGTGAGTTTTCATTCAAGTGTATTTGGAAATGCTCTTGCTTTCACTAATACATATAGCCCAGAGTTCTACTGTCCATTTTTTGATTTGAAGCTTTTAAAGATATCTCCAACAACCATCAGTCAAGATTTTTGATGGTTCACTACCATCCTTCCTTTTTTTTAATAATGTGTTGGACAGCCAATGATTTGATGCTAGCCAAAAAATTGGTGCCCGTCAAAAATTTGACCCTTGTGAAACATGGTAATTTCACTTTCACAACCATAGAATGTGTCTTCTGACATGTTAAGGAAATAAGAAGCTACTCATTGCCTCAGTTAGGGTTAAAATAATTGTTGCCAGCTTAAAACTGAATAATTATCCAATCTAAGTACATATTACTATATATTTTAGTAAGTGCAAACATCTTTTATGGAATTATATATGTGTATAGAATTTGAGTATGCTCATTTGAATAGAAAGGCTTTAAACCCAATCACACTGAGGAATCGCATGACGTTTCTGGCGCCTATAACGTGCTTACGGAAGTGAACTGATCCAGCGGAATGGCATCCCGCTACCCTGTGGTGATAACGGAGCTCGAATCCTATGGATACTCGTTTGCACTCTTAGATATTTAGATATTTTGTAGCTAATTGTCATTGATTCTGTCAGCAAATCATACATTTTACAGAGTAAGCAATTCACAAATAAACAACTAATGACATTCTTGTGCTATTGAAATGTTCTCTAAACATAAGGTTTCTAAATGGTGTACTTTACATGTCGAGACTAAGATTGCATGTCTGGTTACCTCCTTTTTAGTTCCTTCTATAAACAAGTTATTATAAAATTAATTACTCTTGATATAGATAGGATACATGTATGGGGTTTTTTTGAGAAAAAATTGTGAAGTAAGGGAAAATCACATGCGAGCTCCGCTTTTAGGCAGTTCCTAAATCTATATATTAGCCTCCTACCCAAGATCACATCCAAAGGCAACATTGAGCATGATGCGTTTATCTGATGCATGCTTACCATAAAGTACCAGTCTTGTTAAACAGTATTTGCTAAACAGTCTGTTAGTTGACTGACCGGATAAGATGAGAAAAAAGAAGCATGAAGAAGGAAAAAAAGGAAGAAGAAGCAGCTAACTGACTGCTTAAGGCCTTCAATGTTTCAAAATGCTCCAAGACCATATTATCTGTAGGCATGAGAGTCTCTTATGTGCATATGTAGGCGTTAGAGAAACTGAACTCAGTAACTACCTCAAAGCAGTATCATCGAGTGTAAATTGGTTTATTTGTTCTGTACCAAGCTTTTTAGGAGTTATACATTTGAATTCTACTTCTTACGCAAAGAAAAATTCTGGAAATAAAACTTTTTACACATCCCAATTTATGGATAAATTTTTGTTAAGCATACACTTCACCTTGTACAGACTACTTTTCCTACCTAATAATGTAGATTTTTATTTATTTATTTATTTATTTTGTGTTATACTGTATTAACCCGCAAGGGAACTTATTTCCTCTGCATTTAACCCATCCAAAGTGAGCACACACACACACACACACACACACACACACACGGAGCAGTGGGCTGCAACACACACTGGGGCGCCCGGAGAGCAGGTGAGTGTTAGGTTCCTTGCTCAAGGGCACTTCAGCCATGAATGTGGAGGAAGGGAAGATGCAGCTCACTCCCCCACCGCAACACATTTTTCCTGCTGGTTCGGGAATCGAACAAGCAACCTTTCGGTCCCAAAGCCTCGCCTATAACCATTAGTCTATGACTGCCCCCAATAATAATAATAATAATAACAATAATAATAAAGCATGGTGCTTTTTGTGACCCAGTTGACCTTACACCCTGTGGACTACCCCAGGATAGATGTAGGAATTAAATGATGAATGAATTAATTAAATGTCATGCTCAATCTGACCACTATTCAGTCCGTTTTCTCATGTTGTCCCTTCTCTAGTGCACAGGTGTCAAACTCGAGGCCCACAGGCCAAATCCGACCCGCCAACTCATTTTATGTGGTCCACAAGAGTTTTTAAAGAAAATAATTATTGTACATTCTTATCAACCATTACCATGAAACTTAATTCATCATTCTTCCACTAGTTAGCAGCAACACATTTTTAATAAAAAGCTAGTCATTCATGACTCAAGAAAGATTGAAAGCTAGCTAATCACTGTTAAGTGTTGTCAGAAAAGGAAATTGATAAAAGGAAAAGGGAACAAATACCTAAAACAAATCATTCTGCTATGCAGAACTCTTTTGCTTCATCACCATACAGACTTTCCAGTTCAAATATACAAAATAATACACAACAGAATTGTCCACAATTTGCATATTATGTTCTCTCAGCTTGGCTGTAGCTCTAATTAAACTGCTCCAGCTGGAAAAAACCTGCAGAATCGGGCACTCTTGACAAATCAATTTCAATTCAAGCTTGCTCAACTGAGACACCTTCATCTCTTTAGCTAATAGATCCTTCCTTAAAGATGTTCAGGTTTTTCCATTATCAACCTCTATTCTGATCCTTTTTTGATGGCATGGCGAACGAATTTTCAACCCTTGTGACCAGTAAAGTGGGAGTGGGTGTTTTACCCTTTCTGACATTTTGATGAACTAGTTAAGTCCAGGCCAAAACACTTGACTGATTTACTTTGTCATGCCACAAAGGTTAATTGCCAACTTACGACCATGTAATCTCTCAGAACTATTGATTGGCAGGCTGCAGTCTCACTCTCAGCCTTAGAGAAATCCTTGCCAGTCTTAATGCTCAATTCATACTCCGTTATATCAGATTTTTAAAATCCCAAGCCGTTATTATGAAAACCTTGGAAATTCACATGCATATATTAGAGTTGAGTCAACACCTCATCTGCTGAATGCAGAAATGTAATTAGAGGTGGTGTAATCTATATTAAATCTTAAGCAACAACTGTTTAAACTGTTGCAATCTTTAATTGGTTTAAATTGGTTATGTTTTCTTTCCATCATGGCCAGATTTCCATCATGGCCTGAATTTGTACAGCAGCCAGGCTTTTCAAGGGCATATCACCTGCCTGGTGCAAGAATTTTATTTTCATTAAATATGTCTGTGTGAATTTGCATACATAGTAGGCTTTAAATAGTGGGATAACAATGCTTTTAAAACCCCTCAGCTAATAGCCTAAGCATTTTATTCTTTACTATCTGTTTCATTTTATTTATGTTTTATTTTAAGATGTAAGATTGCTTAATCTTTATATAGATACAATTATACACTGCTCAAAAAAATAAAGGGAACACTTAAACAACACAAATGTAACTCCAAGTCAATCACACTTCTGTGAAA
>JBCNYH010000027.1:7159995-7178794 GCA_039654325.1 Tandanus tandanus
ATGAGAATAAGTAAACAAACAACAATATATAGTAATAACAAAAATAGTCTCTTTTTTGAGAAAAAAGTCAATATTTAGTGTGGCCACCCTTTACTTTGATTACCGCATTTAACCTTTAAGGGATAGTGTTCAGATATTTTTTAATTCCTTCACCCGCTAAACCGTTCCATATGCGAGTGAAGGTATGGCAGTCAGAACCTTCTCAGTATTTACCCTTTGTTTGTATTTAAGTATCCTTGTTAACACTTTGACTGAAATAATCAAATATTTTATCTAAGATTTTCTTGTTAGACTTTAGCACCATACCTAGACTAGCATTAGCCTATGCATTATGTTGTGTTTAAGGTAGAACCTGTCATCTTAAACCAAACCATAAACACCCTCTCTATTTGCAATTTCAACTTGTGATAGTCTTCTTAAACACCAATTTCTTTCCTGTTTACAGAGTGACATGAAATCAACATGGCACAAACAATGAACAGTGTAAAGTGCATCTTCTTCACATTTAAATTAGTTTATAGCACTACTGGCTTTACTTCTCTTAATATACAGACACATTGCTTGGCAAATCTATAACAGTTCCCATGGTAAGCAATGTTTTGACAAGGAAATTAAGCAAATTCAAGTTGGATTAAGAGTAACATATTGGCCAGCTTGCTGCCAAGCTACTCAATATTGTTTGCTGTTAGCTCTGTATTGCAATCTCAGTCCAAAACATTCACGTTATGATTGAAATTCACTACAGTCAAACATAGCCAACAGCTACTCATGTCAGTAAATGTAATGTAGCTTTTTTATGAGCTTTGCATGCTTTGAAAACTTGCAAATTACAAATTACTAGGAAACAAACACGGTAGCTTTAGCTCAGCCAGACTTTATAATCCTTGCTGTTAAGTTTTATTTTATTCTTGCACAAGACTATTGCTTAAATCCATAAATGCAAGCTATTCCCCTTTTAATATCTCTCACAGTCCTCAAGTCTATTGTTACAGACTATGATGACTTAACTACACTTTACAACCATTGTGAGCAGAAAGCATATGAAAACACGTACAGAAATCTCAGGCTACTGTTGGCACAAGCTCACTGAAACTGGGAAACTGAAGATTTGGGGGAAAAAATAAAAAGAAATAAAAAAAAAGGTTCAGTTAATTGCTTTATTATAGACTTAAGTAAGAAGGTAACTCCGAAGAAATTGCCATAATAAAACTGATAAATCATTTGGAACGGAGTTGTCAAGATTCTATTAAACGAATCCATTAGCGACGAGCCAGTGTGACGCATTATTTTCTTTCCTCTTTAAAATACCTCGGGTATTACATGGAGTTAACATAAAAACAACTGCTAAAACACTCATTTGTTCTTTACCACTTTCAGCTGCAGAGATTAATATACAGCAGCCCTTTAATCACTATAGCCAGCTAGACTGAACATGACAGCTGTAGGGCTAAAAAAAAAAAAAAAAAACAGCACATCCTCCCTTCTGATCTCGCCCTCAAGAGTGGCGCTATTTATGGATTTTAAGAAGGATGTGATCTCATTTTATCACACAGGCACCTTGGGTGACAATACCACAGCAGGTAAACATCCCTCAATTACGGGAAGGGGGGTGTGATGAAATGAGAATACCAAAGTGCAATCTAAAACACACTCGTCATTCATGCAACGCACACACACAATACCAGTGATGCACAACACGTCTTAAGACCAAGTCTGAACAAAAGCATGATTGCTTAGGTGTACACAAGAAACACCTTTGAGAGAAAGTGTAGTTTGCCCTGTGGAGATCTGCTTTAGATCTAAAAGATCTCCAGATTATTTCATTAAAAAAAAAAAAAACCTACACTGTTCAGTGTTACAGATTTCTATTAACATGCACAGGACAAATGTGTTCATTTGCATTTTTAATTTGATATTCATTGTGCTGGGCCATTTATTTATACTGACATAACTAATTGGCAGCTCTTTCCCTGAAGTAACTGCTGGCTATGCCACCTGAATACATTTGAGGCGTGTGTGGAAACTTTGAATCTCGTACAGGGTTTATTTAGATGTGAGGGCTTGGGGGCTAAACAGCTGAACCACAAAAGGGATGGCAAGTGATCACGCTCTTCACATTGCATGTTCTGTTTAATCAATCAAATGTGCATTTACACTTATGGAATTTGGCAGACTCCGTTATCTAGAGAGACTTGAATAAATGCTTTGTTGTGTACTTGAAAAACATGTTACGCTATCACAGATCGGCTAGTCTTTAAAGATGCCAAGAAGCTAATAAAAAGTACTGCTAAAGAATAGTAAATATATAAACCATAAAGTTTTTGGTAAGTGTTGATTAGATAAGATGCATAAAGGCTGTATGAAGTACTGGGTCATACTTTACTTAGGGTGCATATAGTAAAAGAGCTTTTAGTATACTACACAGGAAGGGTGCAATCTGCCTGGTCCACTATCCAGGGTTTAAGAAGCATTCATTCAAAATATTTTCTCATTTCTGATTGAAGGAAAACCATCAAATTATTGGTATTCTTGTGCGAGCTGAATAGTCCATCACTCACTTCAGATAAGCTGATTAAGCTGAAAATATTTTGAATGGATAATAAAACAATGACAGAATTTGGCTTTGATGTGGTATCATCTCATGCTGAAAGAAAAAAAAATAATAATTAAACTGATGCACTTAACACATCATACAACCTGCATTTACCAATTAAAGAGCATCGTTTTCTCCTATAGCATTTTATAAAGGTTGGAAAATACAAAGCAGGGCATCTGAGACCATTCCACTTCACAGAATGTCTCCAGGGCATCGAGAGTCCTATGTCATCTCTTCGGCAATTTTCTCCTCACCCGACAAGTTTTCACTGGGGTTCAGGGCAGGGGACTGAGATGGCATTGCCAGAAGCTTGATTGTGTAGTCAGCTAACACTCCTTGTGTTGATTTGGACATATGTTTCGAATCATTGTCCTGCTGGAAGGTTCAGTGATGATCCAGTTTTAGTTTTCTTGCAGAGGCAGACATTTATATATGTCCTGGTATTTTATAGAGTCCATGACACATGTACCCTAGCAAGCGGCCCTCTGGGAGGAAAACATCACAAAACCACTACGTATTTTACAGTTAGAATAAGGTTCTTATCAGAATAGCTATTCTCCTTCTATGCCAAACCTACCCTGATTTTTTTATTGCCAAAAATATTCATTTTTGTTTCTTGAGACCATAGAACATGGTTACATTCAAAGTTTTAGTATAGTTTCAGTAAATACCAACACTTAAGTTTGTGGTTAACTGACAAAACGCTTTTGGTATGAAGGCGGTGTGTGCGCGCATGCGCACACACACACACACACACACACACACATACACATACACACACAGTATATACATGTACACACACACATTTTCTGACTTATAAGGGTGAACATGCTTCTCCCTCATTTGTTTGTGTTCTTATCTTTATCTTGATGGAGGACAAAAATAATGGGCATTTATTCAGAAAAATCATTTTTCCTCAAAATAAATTTATTTCAACTAAGTTTGCTCTCGCATCTTCAGTGTGATATGAAGCTACTTCACCAAAAGGGTGGATTTTTTTTTTCTAACCCTTATACTAACCTTTACAAGGGGTGCCAATAATCATTGAGGACACTGCATGTAGGGAACAGGAAGCCATTGGGATTTGACTCATGGTCACGGTTACCATAGTTACCAGAGAAATAGCTATAAATAATTGGTGCTGTCAAGCCTTTGCCCCACTTGTTATTTAATTAACGCAACAAAAATATGTAGCTGAAGCCCAAATTACAGCATTTACACTATTTTTATCTGATTTTATCAGGAACGTCAAATCCATGTCTGAAAGGTCATCTTGTCGATCCTTTGGATTTATGGGTCTCAAGACTGGCTTCTAAGACGCGTAATACCTGTCAAGAGGCTGCTGAGCAGACAGACTTATAAAGGTCTTTAGTAAAACTTCCATTTATAACTTACAAAAGAAGCTTGGGTAGAATTTTATTTCATACAACTTCAGACTGACATAGCTGCATCACATACCCAGTGCATTTTGCAGTATGCGAGCCCCATCAATAATACAGTCTTAGTGCACAATTCCTAAATTTTGTAGGATTAACTACAAAGCCATAGCAAACAGTTTTTAATTTAGCTCACAGCTTTAAGGAGCAACTAGGGATAAGAGGTATTTAAATAGCTTTTTTTTTTGCTTTATAGTCGAGATGGGTGGTTGTGGGCACTAGAAATATGGGTAAAAATGCAATTTGCATTCGTACTGATCACAAGCACAAAAGGGTAGAGTTCATTACTACATATATAGTTCAATACATTGGCGAGCCATGCATTTGGTACCTGGGCCTTCGGTAGGGACTTATTCCAGCAGTATCATGTCGCAATTATTGAAACCATCAGTAATATACATAAGCGCAATATATCAAGGCCTGGCATTACAGAGAGAGAGACATTTCGCGTACTGAGGGTGAATACCATTATTAATAAGGCAAGAAACCCAGTTAACCCTTTATCTCCGAACGCTTCATCGCCGATACGAATGAGTCACATTTCTGCTAGTAACTCCGAGCATTAAGTAACTTCCACCAGCAATCACTGGTGGAAGCTGTCGGTAAATTTGGCGCTCGGCTAGATGTAACGGCTCGGTGATAAAGGGTTCAGAATCAATATTTATCTAATAACATGACAAAAACATAAAAAATTAAATACATCATACTCACCAGAGATGCTTATTATTTATAGACAAAATCCATCCTCCTTTCTTTTCTCTGCCCAACCAATCAGAGGACACGAAAATGTTGACGTTACTGCCAGCATTACTGATTCTGAAGGCCCTAGGCAGATTAGATTGACATGGTAGCACTAGAGGCTGAAATCTGATTGGACAAAAAAAATTCCAACATACACGTACTCGAAGCAATGCAGCCAAGAGACATGCTACAAAATGAGAATAGACTGTTGGGAATAAATTAATACAATTTCATGAAACAAATACTAGAATTTAAGTTGCAAAAGTAGGTCAGTGCTTCTGATAGTGTTTGGGCCAACAGAGAAGGCCTTGCTGGACCTGACAGCCCACCACTGGTTCAATACTACATACTACTGACATTATATTGCAGTCCTGTGCATAATGGGGTATGACTTTTGACATCAGGTCATATGAGCTGTTCAAATAGCCTTTCATATGAGCACGGGGTGATGTGAAGCTGTACAGGACATATATTTTTCAGTTTCATCTTGGCAGCTTTGAGAAGAATGATGCATCTTTGATCATGCAGTCAGCATGGAACTTCACACAAAAGAGAGCATGGACGGGCGAGGAATTACCAACCAGTGTGTCTGTAGGAGCACGTAAGAACACCTCTCATAAACATTAACACCACTAGAGCACACAGGTTCGGAATTAAAAATATATATGGAACCAAAGAACTAGAAGGAAATGCAATATCGATTTTATGATACCAGTCATAGAGGATCATATTCAGGGGGGATGACGGGACATGAAACCAATAAAAACATGTATATACAAATAATATTGGAATTGGGCTGAATGTTGTGGCAACAGACCCCATGGGTAGAATTTTCCATGTTCTTCCCTTAACTGTAGAGCCTATAGAAGATTTCCAGAATAAATTTGCTGGTACACGGACTGGCTAGGCTACAGGTGAATATGTGGGCAGGTGTGTAAGCATGCATGGTGCTCGGCTCTTCAGCATGGTTGAAAATGTTGACTGTTTTTTGCAGTGTTGCTGTCACAGCAATGATGTATTCCAAGCAAGGTTTGAGTTCAGTACAATTCAAAGGGATGTCAACAAGCCATGCTGGTCTGACATCGGCGCTCAAAGCTCACTACCTGATGAGAATCACCATGAAGGTCATGAGAAATACAAGAAAACATAAACCGACCTTGCATTCAACATAGAACACAACAATCCTCTATACAAATGCTTCTGACCAAGGCTGATAACAACAGCCAAAGTAAACAGGGTACCATGCACATGCACTCATTCACACTAAGGGCCAACATGGAGGACAAACACCGACTATAAACCATGGTTGAAGGTGCTTGGTATTATGAGCTGTTTTATAACTAGTTGTTCAGAGAATTGAAGGCATCAAGAAATCAACTCAATACCAGGACATTTTAAAACCTATTTCACCTATTAAAACTGTTGTCCCCTGCACCAACAGACATCCAGCATCTAGGGGTTCCTATGGCAGACTGAAGTTCAGTGTGTTGGGGAGCAAAGTTTCAGGGACATTTCTCAAGACTCTGGGGGCCCTTGTATTAGTTTAACAGGGTTCTCATCTCATTGAAATTGTCATTGCTGTGGACTAATGTAATTAGCTCTCCTCAGATTTGCTTCCAGCAGTCCCCAGCATGTTTTGCCTCTCCTACTGCAATACCTCTGTAAAGATCAATGCTCAATGAACAACAGGATTTCAGTGCATCGCTTTGGGTCTAGAAATATAAGAACCAACTATCGATAAACAAAAGGCCAATAAAGATGAAACTGCCAATAATTAAAAGGGTAATATAATGACTGAACTCTTAAACATATTGACATGAGTGCTCAGAGATGCAGTAGAGGTCAGTAACTGAATTCATTCATTTTACATAGCTTTTACATCATCTTTAAACTAATGTCTGACTATGCTTGTTCCAATTATTTTTATGTATAGATCGAACAGTCTGTGATTTCTTTCGACAGTGAATATAAAAAAAAAACAGTTTTGCAACAATACAGTGGACATCTCTCATTTCAAATCAACCTGACCTTGATTTTTGAAGCTCTTATGAGGACAAACTAAATTAAACTGCAGGCCAGTCTAACTCATGTGGCTGTGACTCGGCCTCAGGTAACAGAAGTTCTGCTGATATTTAGTACGTAGCATTGATGCATCGAATACAAACTTGCTTTTACAGTACACAACAGTTCTATAAATAATATGAGTAACTGAAATTTCAGACGCCATATGGCCAAGCATATTTTTATTAATTTTTGCTCAGACAACAAAAGTAGAAGCAAATACACAAGAAAAAGAGTCTCTGTTTCTTCTCTAAAGGGGAGGTTTTAGCAAATATTAATAAAAAAATTTTTTTTAGCTTAATTTAAATAAAAAACAAAATTGCCTCACATACATACTGCTAGTATTCGCTCATGCACCCTCTACTAAGTCAACCATTCTTTTAAAATCTTTTCAACATCGATTTTCAAAAATGGACAGTTATCTTATATCTTGGGTTTTACTTGCAAATAAAGCTTATCCATTGAAAGCCCACGGTTCATGGCAGCCAGCCATTCTTTGAAAAGATCAAAGTGGTTCCTGCAATTTTTTTCCCCCATTCTAAACATTACCCTTTAATATTTCATGACGCCCTTTTCCACTTCAGCGTTTGATGCTTTGTCTAGCTTCAGACGAATATTATTTTGCTTCTTCAGTGACCTCATTCAGAATCCAAAAAAAAAATTTTTTTTAAAGCTGCAGTGTATAACCCTTTAGAATTTAGAGATCCCCGTCAGAAATGTTCCTCTGAATAAAATTCTGAGGACTGCAAGTCACAAATCAATACACATTCAAATAGCATTCAAGTGGTGCTTGTAGTTTTGACGTGAATCTGCACTGACATAGTTCACAAGTCAGAAAGGAAATATTTCCATGAGTGGTTCACAGCAGGACTAAAACATGTTGCATGTTATTTGTACTGAAACATGTTCATTCTACGTACTCAAATATGCCACTATTTTTTGGACTTTTCTCTGTGATTTCCTTCCAGAAAAAAAATAGTTACATTTAAAAAGAGGGGAAAAAATGTTAAACCACACACACACACACACAAATAAAATAAAAAATACAGAGTGTCAAATAATAACCATTCTTGAATATCATTTCAAAGCAAATGGCTGAGACAGAATGTGAAAATGTTCAGTATCATAATTTCTTGTGCAGTAGTCATTAAAAACTGCTAAATTATTTGATGTATAATTAAAATCAATGTAATATTAAATCAAAGATGGTAATTTTTTTAAACTGACTCATTCAAAAATGTGTACGCAATAAAAGCTGGCAAGTTCAATTTACCATTTATCCGTTCGAGTTTAAAAGCCGATTGTTCTGCTGTACAGATAACAGATTTGAGTGTATTTAAGTTATCCTTTGTCAATTTGAAATGATCTTTTGTTTATGTAGCTATGATACATATAAAATTACTCACTCTCAGTTATTAGCTGTATCTTAAGATTTATTTAAGCCAATCTGCCTATTGATATAGTAACTGTTAAAGAAGAAATGCCGTGAAAAACTTTTTTCCTCCACCTTGTTTTTGAAATAAGAAACGTCAGTGTGACTTGGGGGCACAGTGAACCTTTCAAAGTGAACGGTTACCTTCCCAGTCTGTAATGGCCATGGAAAACTAATAGGCAGAGAGAATATTGATTGTGATTGCCCAAAGCGATCTGAAATAAAGCCATGCCAACTGCGTTGGTCAACCACCAGTCCACAAATCATCAGTAATACAATAATAATTTCCCCCAAAAATCAAAGATTAAACTATGTAGGTTTCAGGAATGATGAGTCAGGATTGAGCGTTTGCCACAGTTCACCTCGACACACATGGCCTCAAATATTCCTGCACTGTTTCATTAACACACACACACACACCTCAGACTGTGCCTGCCACCAAATCATATACTTCTTATTTGTGATGACACGCTCGCCGTCAGTATTATGTCAACTGAATCGCATACATAGCATCCCCACTGTGTCACATCAGCCTAGCTTTCATTTTTATGGTGTAGACATGACGCATGTATGACGTATCAAAGCTGCTATGTATACGCACATGATGTTCCCATCTTCCTCCACACTGTTGCTTGGGAACTCCAAGCTATGAAGCAGATTTTCACCACATTTAAGCTTTAAAGAAGCTTGAGTTTCACTTAAAAATGTTCCCGATACCAATGTACAACAGTCCAGAATATCAAAGCCATGGTATTAAATAAGACAGTTCTCTATCATTGAAATATCTACATATTTAGCAAACAAAAACACAGCACATTTAGTCAATAGCAATCAAACATTAGCTAGCTCACTATTCAACAGTGACTAGAAAAACAAAAATCAGTGTTGAAGTTCATTGGTGGGATTTTTAATGGTTTGCAGCCAATAAGCAAATGAATAATGGATATACAAACAAAATAAAAATTGCTATGGCAAACAAAGCAAAAGTCTAAATTCAGTCTGCATCTCTGGAATGTATATAAAAGGCATTTTTGTAGTAGAAACCATATACCTATTATAGTAATACAGGTCAGAATGAATTCAGGTAGGCTACCAATTTCATCATGGTATGAGAACACGTGGGAACAGAGCAGCGAGGCTTGTGATAATTCACTCAAAGGATATTCAGTCAGCATGTTAGCAAAATGAGCTGTACCGGGTAATAGTAATCATCAGTACTGAAGATACTATGTACACAATAATGACCCTTTTTTCACTCTCAAATAAAGACTGAGAAACAAGGAAAAATGCAGCTCCCTTTTCCAAAACCTAAAATCTATTTAACACAAATGGAGGCATGAAATGGCATCTCAATTTAAGCAGTTCAGTTGCAAAAGGAAGAACGTATAGCTTCCCAAAATGCTTAGTGATGCTTTCTGGTCTTTTAACCTCTCGCAACATTATCGTCTTCATATGAAGACCTCATATGGCATGCTGGTCACAGGTTTATACTCAGTTTAGCTTGGAGTCTTCGAGCAAATATTTCCACAAAACAAATGAACTACAATAGTTACTTAATGACATTTAAACTAGTCACATAAACCTTTTTTTTTTTCTTTTTTTAATGAAAGTTACAAAAAAAATGCATTTAAAAAAAAAGATACATTAAGGCTGGTATGTAATTTATTTACAATTCTGGACATCACATTCCTTCTGCTCTTTTTTTAATGCTTGACTACTGCTGAAGCAGTGACATGCATTTCATTTTATTCTGCATGTTTCAGGCTCAGACTGGTTTTAGTACACGGACTATTTCCCAGTTCTGTTGTCAATGACCGTGACTACCTTTTTTGCTTAATAAATGTAATTGAATGGTTATCTTTGTTTACTCTATATCTCTTATCTCTCTCATTATTTAAGAACTCTTCATTACAGTTTGTTCTAATGTGTTATTGTTCCTATAGCAACACAGGGATATGTTTGGGTAGTACTTTGCACAATTAAACAACAGATATAAAAAAAGCAACAACATGATTTAATGGAAAAAAAACAGCACAAATTACTTTCCAATAATAGCAATCCCCTGTTGTGGTTTTATTACTTAGAAATGTAGGAATATGCTAATTCACAAAATGCTCATTAAAAGAAATAAATCAAATCTCTTCAGATAGACGGTGTAAGTAGTAAGAGGTAATCGATAGGCACTTTACTCTTATCTAAGCTCCCCAAAATGAATGCAAGGAGAATGGAGCACAGAGAAACTTGGGGTGTTTCCCTGCAGTTTAAATGACTGATAAATGCATTTCAGTATTGATCTATTGCATGCTCACCTCAAACAGGCCAGTGCTGCTGATGCACTCTGAGTCCTCTGGGAAATAAGAGACGGCCGGGATGCTCTAGACAGAGGCCTTCAGCTCAGACTTTGGGGAGACAAGCCATCCACCTAAACACACCAAGAAGTAAATATGAAAAAAAAATGGCTTGGTCAAACTTTAGTGTCAAGTACTTTGAGGTTAAACACATTGATCTTGGGCCGTGATCCCAGTCGCTCTGTCCAAGTCTGCCAGGTTTGTGTCTTTCTTTGTTTTGGTGCCAAGCTGAGAAACTGGAAGCCCTCAGGAATGCTTTATAATAAGCAGGTAGAGTAGATTGTATTATGAGATCCGAGATGTGATGGACCGAAAGTGATTATCCTGCTCTCAAACCAGGGGAAGAGGCGAGCAGAAATTAAGTTAGGTTTAATTACCTTGGTTTTATTCACCGCTAACCTTGAGAAGGGGGAGGGCTCTGTAGACTGCTTAAGGCGATTAAGTAATAAGTTCTCGCCATGTACTTTGTAATGTATTTCTGATATGGGTCATGTCCTTCAGATTCAATGGGGAAAAATAAATAAATAAAAATTAATGCACACTTCCAAAAACTAACTTTGGAGATTTAAGGGGGTGGGGGTTCAAAAGAGGAAGGACTTGTCTCTATTATGCTCTCCTAATTTCCAATATGAGACTGACTTGAATTGGCATTTCACAGGATTTAACACGCAGAAGATGCCTGGGTGCATTTCGAAAAAGCTGGATGACACTGCAATTGTGATGGACTCATTACTAAATCAGGGTCACATTAACTGTGCTACCTGGCTGGTCTAATATGTCAAAGCTCTTGAAGTGAACGAATCTGAACATTATGATTGCAGCTTTTTGGGTTTAAATATGACTGCAGATACGGATCTTTGGACCAGTAACCAGAAAATGCCACTGTATTCCACCACTAATAAAGTACACCATCATCATCCTCAACCTCATTCCATGATTTCCGTGACAAGGTATGTTTTTACCTCAGATGGTTGCGAGCCCCCAGCAGAGCCCTCTCCAGAACAAACATTCCATTCACACTCAAATTCACACTTGGGGGCGATGTGAAATAGTTAGCCTAATGTGCATGTTTTTGAACTGTGGGAGGAAACGAGTGAACCCAGAGGAAACCCATAGAGTCAGAGACACCATGCAAACTCCTCACAGAAACACCCTCACCAGCCACTGGGCTGGAACCCAGGACCCCCTGCTGTGAGGCACCAGTGATAACCACCTTCCATGATCCAATACAGTATACACATACATAACATTACAGAACACAAATATGACTATATTGTAGAAATGTGACTAAAGTACATATAATATTCACTGGGTTTCTTATAACAAATGCAAAAAAAATAACCCCTGCATTTTAATAGAATTACCAGCACTTTGAATTGAATTATACTGTATAGTATGCAGGCTGGAGGTTTTTTCAGGAGTTTCACCTCATGATTTACTGCTCTCTCTCTCTCTCTCTTTGAAAAAGGCTGAGAAATGAAGCATCAGATTGTATGCTTCTAGCATTGAACGCTTCGACTCAATCACATTGTGCTGCTGTAGGAAAGTCGTGTTCTTTGCAAGAATAGTATTTTAAGGGGGAAAAGAAATACAGAAAGTAGTTTAAAGCTGTGCTTCTGGGACTGTTGTGCCTAGTGTTAATGAATGATAATCTATTTAAGCAACAGAAGTGTGTCTAGTTTGCTGCTCATAACCAAAATCAATGTCGGCCTGGTGCACTGGGTACTCTCGGGTCACATTACCAAATGATTCTTCAGCCATGATTTTATCAAGTGTGTGGCTAAAAGAATAAGAAAACTATATTTTTTCTGTGCAAGATGGATAATTAATGCGCATAGAAACTATTAGCATCCAAAGGCTAATCTGTTTCAAGTATTTAGTGATAATGTTCAGATGCATATAATTTAAAACCTAGTAAAAATTTGAGATTGGTTTAAAAATCTACTTTTGCATCTTGGAAAAAAAAATATGTTCCTCCTCCAAAGTAAACATTTTAAAGTTATGTGATTTCGAAGGCCAAGACAAAGCAGCCTCATAAAGCCATCCATTTCAATCCTTGACAGAGCACATTTTCACATTTTCATGCAGCGTTTTCTGAAGAAAAAAAATTGTGCTGCTGAAATCCTGCTGAAAAGATTAATGGGAATGTATTTCTCATTAGAAATGTCTGTGCTCTTCATCCATGAAGTAGAGTGGGAAGTGATTGGTCCGAAAATCAGAAAGTATGTGACCAAGCCTTAGCAAAAACTTTCCAACAGCTGGTTCCATATTTTTTTTTTTTTTTACTCATCCCTTTTTACTGATAAGAAAATACCTGTACACATTTTCTTCTTGGAAAATTTATAGTTTTAAAAAATGGGGACAGCATGGCCTGATGGGATTGCTATCTCTGAGATAGTGTACATTATCCTGAGGTGTTAATGCTTGAATCAAAATGGCTGACTCAGTTATTCACTTGGACCAGGCATCATCATTGTACCTAATTAAACTGGAAAATATATATATATATATATATATATCATAAAAAGCTAGATTTGTTTTTTTTATCTTCCTTTTCTTTTTGCATTTTCTGGGTTCCCCAAGTTGTTGGTTTAAAAGGGAGTCTCGCTGCTAGATGCACTTCCAGTTACCTCATACTACTTATAAGGGCTTTTTTCCTTGTCACCAGTATCAGTTGACGCTAAGGACTTGAGGCCTGTTCCCAACAGAAGGCTGAGAAAGACACATTTCATGAAAAATTCTTTTTAAAAAAATTACTTTCATTCAATATTTTGTTGCTTTTCCTGGAATAACCATTGAATGAACGGAAGAGCCAACCAAGAAGGGTTTTCAACTAGCACGGAGTTGTGACCCCAAAACTCACCTGACAGAGAATGACATCCATCTCGACTTCGGTAAGTAATTGACATTTATTCTATCCGTGCCCACTGGATATGAGCAATCGCTTGTTTTGATTGGCTGATCTACTACTAGGATATCCCACAAGTATGTAGGTCATACGAAAAAAGATATAATAAACAGCCCTGCAAAACGGGCATAACCGCTCAGCCCACAGTGGCCATATTGGATTTCAGACCATGACAAAAATCGATAGGCTTGTGTGGTTTCCCAGTCCCAACATCAACACTAAAAATGGTGACGATCAGTAATAGTGTTTTTGAGTTATTGTGCGGAAAGCAACTGTGGACTGACGGACAATACCCCTCACGCCCATTGAGCTGAAGTATTTTGAAAAACTGAAGCATTTGACTCTTGAGCTAACTGCTAACACTAAGCCAATTCTTCTATTCATTGTAGACTTATTCCATGAAAAGCAACAAAAGTTAGAATGAAAGAATCTGACTGTAACAACTTTTTTCCACGAAATGCAACTGTACTGCTTTGCTGCACGGAACAGACCTCCAGTAATCAGCTCTTCAATTAAGATCTGACATTTTCCAAGAATCTGATTAAAACAGTGCAAATGCTTTATTTCACACCATCCAGTGAGTGTGGTTTGAATAAAACAGTTATTCCACTCGCACTCATTGGTTATGCCGATAACTACTTGAGCATATTCTATTCAAGCTTGTGGAATAGACCCCAAATCAAGACTGTTAATTAACCGCAGATCTCTGCCTCAGTTTTTAAACTTACACATCTTCCCTTGATGGGAATGCTACAAACAACCGTCTAACCCCTGACTGTTGGTGGGTGGCTGTAAAGTAAATAGCTTCTGACACCAAGGGCTGCTCTTTGTGCTTAGAGTAAACAAACAATACCGTTTAATTTACCTCCACAAGAAGGTGCACCAGATATTACAGGCAGCGACCGTTTACTGAATGCTGCAGATTATTTTCCACCAAGTGCATAAAATGGGGGTTTTACAGATCATGAGATCAAATATCATAAAATATACAAGATCTACAAGGTACAGCAATAAAACTCTCGACTCTCTTATAAGAGTAAGAACTGGAAATAAAAAGACAAGTAGAAACCAATGAGGTTCTCATATATATCTGATATATCCAAGTAAATGGATAACAGTCTGTTTATCCATACATCTGTCTGTCTTGTTGTTTAACCCTCTATCCATCTATGTAATTTATCTGCTCTATCCATCAAGACGAACACAAAAATATCAAGACACAAAAATATAAAGGAATACTAACAATCTAATCTGTCTCTCTGAACCCATTTATCCACCCAGCCATACACATGACAAGATACCAATTAAAAATAAATGAAGGAATAATGGTAATCTAATCTGTCCATCAGTTTCCTTCTATCCCCCATCCATCAATACAGCTGTTTATCTCTCGATCCATTCGTCTGTTTATAGGTAGCTGATCGGCTGTCTCTGTCTATCTATCCACCCATGTATCTTGAGACACAGACATGACAATGCACACCTTAATAACAGAGAAAGGGATAATGTTAAGGTATTTGTTCAGACATCTATCCATCCATCCACATCCTCCCATCCATCCATCTGTATAGCTAAAATCCATCTATCCATTTGAATAGCCATAATCCATCCATCTATCCATGTACATCCTCCCATCCATTAATTTGTATAGCTAAAATCCATCCATCCATTCATCTACATCCTCCCATCTTATCCATTTGTCTAGATGTCTGTCTGTCCATCCACCCATCCATTCTTTCACATGTACATCTATTCATCCATCCATCTACATCCTACCATCTATCCCTCAATCCGTTTGTGTAGGTATATGTCTGTACATCCATTGATTTGTCTAGCTAAAGTCAATCTATCTGTATATCTATTTATCCATCTAGAGACACATTTTAATTATAGATAAAAGAATAATCTAATGTTGAAAAAGGAGTACACTTCATAAATCATGTGTTTTTAGTTTATAGCACACTTTGAAGAACAAGCCAGTGTACCATACTGTGTTTTGATCTTTATTGTAAGAACATGGGTCATAATTCATGGAGCTGCGCTCGAACAGTGTGCCTCCATAAGCAACCCCAAGTCTGGACTAGCTGGTGATCAAAGTTGTTTGGTTGTTTTTACACTACATGGTCTGAAACTTAGTAAAGACTTAAAATAAAACTTAGTATAGGAATAAAACTAGCATGCGAACTACTTTTGTAATAAACCTTCTGTATTCAAAGGTTTCTTTTAATGAAATTCAGTAATGCACATTAGGATAACTCAAACTACCACTCAAATACCCCCCACCCCACATACAACCACCACCGGTATTCTTTTAGTAATACTGTGCATTATTTATGTATGATATTTGTTGGCAATGTGAGCTGTGCATACTGATGAGGGGATTACTTTCTTTTGATAAACACCAACACATAACTTTACCTCATTACCTATATCAGGTTCAGACACATTTCAATATTAAAAGATAATTGCTCTCACACCACATATGTATCAGAATGGATTAGGTACACAGAGACTGCTCCAGCGAAAACAGACTAATAAGAAATATGTCCATTAATGGGTTAAAGTGAACTGATTCACCTTGACATGTGAGGCAACAAGTGTGACTTGCCGTAAAGTGTCCCCCTCCTCCCTTCTCCTTCATTAAGTCAGAGACTTGGACAGTCAGTGTTTCGGCATATCAATAATTAATTGGCCAGCATATTTAGGGAAGGAATTTTGGACAGCTGCATAAGGACTGCACACAGGGTCTGAAGCAAAAAAAATAAAAATAAAAATAAATTAAAAAAAGGGGGGGGGGGGGTGATTTGCTGCTCAGACTGGATATAACTTTTCTGTCCTCTGTGTCTACTTCTTTCAACCATCTCTTTAAAAAAAAATCCATCTGATTTGAAACTACTATAAAAATGTTAGAGACGCATCTTGAGGGTTATTTAAAATCATCTGTGCTTTTCCTTTCTAGCTGACGTATGGTGGAGGTCTTGAAGCTGGAGGTCAGAATTAATAGTAAAACACCTGCATGACTGGCTTCTTCTGGGCTTCACGCTGAATGCCAACATGCAATCTGATCAAATCAGTTCATTTTCACACAATTCAAGGTATGAGGTGCACAACAAGAAAAAACACTTTGCAGCAGTCCAAGCTAAATTCTCTTTAACAACCAGAAATTTATTCAGAAAACACATGCATAAAAAAATCAGAGGTCAGCTGGGTTTGCTTAATTAATTTTATATATAAATCTGCTTATAAACATTTACACAGTTCATAACGAATGAGAAACATCTGGCATCTGATTGGTCAGTTATCTAGGGGTTAAAAAACATTATCCCTACGCTATAATCCTGACAGTTATATTCACCGGAAACTCCTTCCTTCACCTTTTAATAATAAATAGCAATGTGTTGTAAATCTTTTTATGATGAGCTTTAGATTCAGTAGCCTACTTGCCATACAAGACCCAGTGGAAGAGGATGCTATAGAAACAAGTACATTATCTAAACTTACTATTTACATTACAGCTGGAAATACTGTCAGAGTTGTGCAGTTATAGAAAATTAATCAGGAACTTATGATTTCAGAACTCCGAGATCCAGTACTCTGGTGCAATTTTAATGAGAAGTGATATCTCTTAAGAACGCAGCAGTGGCAGAGATTGGCACTCGAAATGATGGGTAAAACCAAATCAAACATCCGGACTTTTCTTATTTTTTTGTAATTATTCATGATCATTTCTATTTCAAGCATTTAGAAGAACTGAACTCACAGAACTGTGTGTTTCTGGCTTTCGACCCCTGTCCCCCTCCCTGCCGCACCATGAGGTTGTTTTACCTCTGCTTTCATTGCTTCTCTACAAAAAAAATAAATAAATAAATAAATAAAAAGCTGGTCGATTTTGAAATGCTAGTCCTCCCCTTGCACTCCTCACAAACAATGACAAAGTGGCTATTCCACAAATACAGGTTGTTTCGCAGCTGTGCATGAGCACTCGGGGCAGATGGTGAGAGCTTTGACGAGTTGCTTTGTTCACTCTTCAGTCGCACATTATTCCCCCTCCTAAACAACTGCAGTTCAAAAACGTACGACTAAAGATGGTGCCACTTTGTCAGATCCTTGCGTATAGGCATCTTGGAGCATCTGGGCGCACTTTCATAGCTGCAGCCCACCTTGTCTATAGTTTTACTGGATTACTGATAGATGCCAGCATACGCTAACACTGGCAAGGGAGCACCTGCCAGCTCTTTAAGACTCTTTGTTCCTAGACAATACAATCAAAAACATCAACAATCAAAGCATCAAGAACTCTGAGGGAAATGATGAAGGCCTCTCCCTGGTATTTTATTATTTTTCTCCTTTACCTCATGGTATGCTGTATTGTTCCAGCACGCGAGTAAAAACAAAAGCCGAAATCGAGCGGGAGACTGCTTTCTTTGGTAATATTGCTGTTTTCTTGTTCAAGCTGCTACTTTTAGCTGGTCTTGTTTTCATTCAGGCCCTGTGCAATCGTCTGATGCCTGATATTTACCCAACAGTTGAAATCTAGTGAATCCAATTATTTCTATTCTATCCCTCCTGTCACGTTCACCTCCCGCCCCTTACTTTAGTGTTCCTTTAGTGTTAGTGGTTGGTCTGTTTTAACTGCTCTTAAATTAGCACAAAAACCATTTTTCACAACCAAATTTTTATTCAACATTCTTTAGCTGTGAACAATGTCTCAAAGTAGTGTTTAATATGAATTTATAGAATTAGACATAAAATAACTGCAGTGAAAATACAAATAGGCACTGAATATGTATTACAAAATGAACATGTAATGTAAAAAATAAATGGAAAACCAAAGACCAAACTCAACATGAAGTCGTGTGTGTGTGTGCGCGCGTGCGTGCGTGTGTGTGCGCGCGCGTGTGTGTGTGTGTGTGCATGTGAATTTATGCACATGAGTGGCATGTAACACTCAGGTCAGAGTGGGCCTTGCAAACATAGGCATCACATTTGCAGCATCTCAGGCCTGTTTTGTTGTCTCCAGGGGCACAGAGCTCACAGCGCTTCCTTTTCTGCCCATGTCCTTGTTGGGAGAGAGCAGCCAGGGCAGTGGCTGGGGCTGAGGCTTGCACACTCCTAACCAGACTGGCAGAGGCTGGTGTGCGGGGAATGTGCTGGTGCCGCTGAATAAGAGGAGTCACCAAAGCTTTCCCCAGCTCTGCTAGAAAAGTCTCCTCTTGAAACTCTTTCCCTGATTCCAGGTCTTTATGATGTTTTCCACTCTCACTCTACTTCCTCTGT
>JBCNYH010000027.1:7178894-7193965 GCA_039654325.1 Tandanus tandanus
GAGGCAATCAGATGTAAAACAAAATATTTATGAGTGTTTTAAGTTGTAAATCGGTCAGATTTGACCCGAACACGACAAGGCTATTCACATAATTGTGTGGATCGTGTGGTTTTTAATATACAGGCATTTATATTTAGTGCTTTGCAGACATGCATTCATTGGATGACCATAAAGGAATGTACTAATAGACTTTATAAAATAATGATACACAGTATAGATTTAAAATATATATAAATAAATAAATAAAAACCCATTCATTAGATCTGTTTGAGAAACGGTCATGAATCATCACAGTGTTCCTAAATAAATAACTATAGTCGCCCTGTTCTTTTTTTAAATGACATTTAACATCCATATGAATTTGAGCCAAATACTACAAAAAAAAAAAAAAAAAAAAAAAGTACCGCATTTTAGGAGACTTGCAGTGCACTAGCGACCTCTACTGGTGCAGGACAGATCAACAGTATGCAGCCCTTATCATAAAGTCACGGTTTAATTCCCTGCTGATTATTATTATTATTATTATTATTATTATCATTTTCAGTAAAGTGATAAGGCCACGTGCGAGCACACTGGATGCAGTGAATGTTTCACCTTTCCAGCGGGACTTGTTTTCTGAATGTCTCCATTGTAATTCGTGTACTTTTTCCCCCCACCATGAGGCATTTTACTTGCACAAGGAATTTTCTCCATAATAATAAATAAAAAATATCAATCAGTGTAAGGATCTGGCAATTTTCCGACCCTGGCATTTACAGATCACCCCGGAGGAGCATCCAGTAACACAGAAAAGTTGCATCTGGGAAGGATCTGAGTGGTGAATGTTAAACTGAGCAACAGAACAAGTCAGAGCTAATCACCTGCTTTTTATGAGCCCAGAAGAAGAAAGGGATACAATAGCTATTTGACAGTAATTATATCAAATTCTACATCATACAGTCCCCTTGTGACTTTCCTGAAGGGCTCACCATGCTTACGCATACAAATAAGATGGTATTCAGGGAAAGGCCTTGTTGAGCATTAGATGCTGCCCCTGTCTATACTCATACACTCTTGTGCGGTGATATTCACTGCCCCTGTCAGCTAAGACCGATGAAATAAAAGTGTTATTTGAGCACATCTTTCAACATTGTGGAATTCTGGAGGACACTGTCATGCACCGCAGACCTTAATTCAATATCAGAATGCGCCACACTTTTATAAGATGAGGAGGATGGTAAGTATGATTTCAGGACATTACCCACAACCCAGTGGGGGTGGGGGTAATCAGATTACAATCAGGGGCGGGGGGACCTTTTCTAGCATTACTATGGCCTCCATTTGTAAATACAATCCGAAAACCCATATAGACGGGGCATTTGAAGCTACCCAAAATGACGCGATGAAAGAAAATTCCTAAAAAATCAGTATCTTCAAAAGTATTCACCCTAGAGAGTTGGGACTGGACTCTAAATGTGCACAAACCACATATTTATATTCACTTTTCACTATATATATGTCTAGGAGCAATATTTTTCGTGCTGTTTAAAATGAAAATGTTTTTGAGACAGTCTCTACCAGAGACATCATTTTACATTGGTATCTCGATGGCCTTATGGTATTTTATACGAATTTCTGTACCTTTTATCATTTTTCAATGCATCAAGGTGTCTCTGATTTTGTTTTTGAAAGCTGATTTTTTAATGCTGAGTGTCTTTCACTTCCAAAGTTCCAAACTATGCAACAACTTCTTTTTTTTTTTTTTTTTCACCTTAAATGTAGGGCATCGTTAGATGTCACAAACTCACACATCAAAACTCCTAAATTCAGCATTAACATTATTTCTTATTTCCAGGTGCTTGTAGCTGATAGTGCACAGTTCATAGAACTATTAGAAGTAGAAAGTAGAGAGAAATATCAACCTCTCTCGGTACAGAAACTGGCCAGGAACCTCAAGGTGCATCTCGATAAGGCCTCAAGCAATGCCAGCGTTACCTGAGCAGCCTTTGATGCTGCAGTAGCGGTTCTCGTAAAGGCCATGATGGTCATTCATGATATACATGTACAAATTTAAATTTACATTTTCCATTTCTATGAAGGTAATTGTTTGTATTAGAATTTAATTATCATAATTTTCAATCCAAATAGCACTACTTTTAAGCCATGTTTTGAATTTTGATAATTCCAACCAAAATAATCTCAAAAGGAGGGTAGTATTGAAATTTTTGACTTATTTCACAACGAGTTTTGTACTTCGATGACATTTTAATTTTTAAATGAAGGTGCTTTGAACTTTGAAACATGTAAGTAAAATAAAATGTTTTTGCTTAAATGTACAAGTTATTTCCAATATTGTACTTTTTGATAGAGAATAGATAGTTGCTGTGTGGCGTCGTGACTTCATTATTTGTGATTTTGAAGATTTTTTCGCCAGTAACTTGAAATTGGTTACAATTACACATATAGTTACTATTAAAGGTGAATATAAACATGTGGTTTCTGGTTCTTGTAAGCCCAATTGTAAGAGTGTAGGTATAACCATTCTCAAGATATTGATTTTCAGCATAATTCTGCTCTCGGCGCTGTCTGTCGTTTCTTTAAAGTCTCCCTCCATATGGCTCTTTAAGCCCATATGACCTATACTATATACCATTCTAATTGTTTTCATGTATATTTTCACTTTTTGTGCACACAAGATCAATCTGATGACATTTGAAAATAACACCCCCATAACCAATGGACAGATGCCATTGCGGATACCAATGGTGGACAAAGTGCTGCCAAGTACGTAACGGACATGGACAGAAACTCATTCCAACCGCCATCAGACATTGTAATTTATTTATCTATTTTATACCATATTAATTCCGCGAGGGAAATTTTGACTTCTGCATTTAACCCATCCAAAGTAAGCACACACACACTTGGAGAGGTGCTGCTACATATTAGTGCCTGGAGAGCAGTTGGGGGTTAGATGCCTTGCTCAAGGGCACCTTAGCCACGAATGCGGAGGAAGGGAAGGTGCAGCTCACTCCCCCACCAATATTTTGTAATACCAAAAGACTAATCTGAGAATCATAGGGGAGAGCAATCCTTGTGTTCCAGCTCAGTGTTAGGATCTGGTTATCAGTACTGGTTAAGATCTGTGCCTACTACGCATTAAGTCATCCCCTGGTATTTACTGGTCCAAATTAGAAATACTTTGTGGAATCAACCAAAAAACCTACTGTCTACTAGAACTGCCCAGGCTGCACAGAATCTCAACCTTTTTTCACCTGTAGATGGAGAGCGTACCTGCAGAATATAAGACTGTTTCATGTTATGTTTTTCTGTTTTTTTATTCCTTTATGCTACCTGTATAAATCTGTTTTTCCGGATTTTGATCTTTGCCTGCCTGACACGACTCCACCTGCATATTTGGTCAACAAACCTCATTGATTATGATTTTTAACACCAATTAACAAGATCGGTCTTGATTTCCAACACGGCATTTCTATACAGACTGTTAATTACTATTGAGGAAAATCAATTTCTGACATTTGACGTTGATGTTACCATGACCCTATTTGGAGCCATTCCAGAATCCAAGTTCATCTGCTGATTACAATTATAACTCCAATTAATCATTCAAACATGCCAGCACTCGTTCTTGAAATATCTTCCTCTCTGATGGACAGACAACACAAAAACATGACGCCTCCACCATTTGCTGGAAGAAGCATAAATAAATAAAACACATCTTACTTATTAGGTTAAAAAAGCAGCTATCAGAGATGGTAACTCACCCAGCAGTTCTTGAGAAATAGCCCAGACAAAATTTATAAAAGGTCAAAGGTCAAACAGATTTCAGAATGATCCACAACCTGATCCACACACAGCTTTTTGTTTGTTTCACAGTGAAACACACCTGACATATATAAAAAGTAGGTGGACTTATAAATATATATTTATTTTTCTAACGTATCACATTTAATTAAACTCAGATATTTAAAGAGAGGGTACATTTATCCAGGAATGAGGAGTGGTATTCCGTCATAATCACTGTTGTACAGCAATGGCAGCCAAAAATTAAGGAAAACCGCCATAATGTGACGATTGAATTCAGTCATTTATTCTGTGCAACCAGTCAGAGTACAGTCACAGCTTTCTACTGTTTTAGAATCATAGCAGGACAAGTGTCAATACAAACTAGTGAACTTCATAGTTCCATAAAAACCTTAATAATTAACATATTTACATGGTTGTGGTGTCATTTTAAAGGGTTTTTCAATCTGTTTCCATCGGTGTTATTTATCCTGAAATTGGTTTATTTAGAAAACTGACAAACAAATATTCCAAACAGGTTATCAACTTAATATCCTTCTGCTAAAACCAAACCTTAAAACATTGCTGTATGCTTGTTTTTACACATCTTCCAGGTTATTTGTACAAGTAAAACATAAAGGCAACCATTGCTGACTAATTTCCTTTTCTCCATAACTAATAACTTGCAAGTATCTCTGAGTCCAAGAATTTCATTGCCAGTAGTGAAGTATCATTGTTACCTGTATATGACAAATAAACTTGAAACTTGATACTAATTGTTTGAGCTAGCTCCAGCACTAGCAATGCTAATTAAATTAATTTTGATGTTTGTTGTCACACAAATGATTATTAATCTTAAAATATACTAAATTCTGACATGTAAGCTTTGGGTAAATGGTTGTTGAAGGATACATTCGAATGAAAACATTTCTTACCTTCATTAAGTGCGAGGGTAACATGGTTATATTAATATATTATAATATATAATAATAATAATATACACAAGTTGCTAAGCTTAGTTGTTGAATAGCTCTGCTCCCAGCACACCTGAATCCAATCAATCTGCTAATTAACAGCTACACCTGAGGGGAAATAGACCTAACTTCGAAACCTGTGCATTAATGGTTCTATATCGAAAGCTTCTTTTCTTTCTTTTTTAATTATTTAAATAATTAATAATTATTATTGTTGATTTAATCATTTAATTAATTAATTCTGTGAGCACAAACCTTCACAAACCATTGTCGTCGTCGTCGTCGTCGTCCCCCCCCCCCCAAAAAAAAAAATCCTTAACAACAGGAAGAAGCTAGGTGTAAAATAAATAAGTAAATAAATAAGTTCACTCTTATATTTCGAAAAATACTTGTTAGTCATTTTTACTTCACAGCTTCCCACAGTACTTCCCACGCACGACCATTAGGTGGTAGTAGTGAGCCTTGTGCACTAGCTGAGTGTCCATGAAGAAGACGTGCAAATGCATCAACCGCGAAAATGTGCTACAAGTGAAGGAAAAAAAAGAAAAAAAAAGATGTCGTCAACAATAGTAGAGAAAGATTAACAGTTAGATCTATAGTAGATTTGTCAAGAACTATTAAGAGATAATGGCTGTGTCATTAAATAAACCGTGTCGGTTTAGTTAGCAGTGGCCTAGTAGGTGTATTAATTAAAGGTAAGTTCAGATTACTGCTTCAGACCTGGTCGCCACTTTGTTTTGAATATCGGTTTCTTTAACCTTTAATAATTGACAATCAGTAGAAATGATGGTGTAAGCTTCGAATTTAAGTATATTTATATTTGATATGTTTTGAATAGCATACACACAGCTACTAGCACCAACATGGTACAGAAGTGGTGTGTAGCCTGTCCTACTGTACTTAGCTTGCAGTGCTAATTTTGTTAGCTAAGTTTTTTAAACCCCATTTTAATTTTATTATTATTTATTTATTTTTATTTTTTTTACAGTCTTTTAAAGTAACACATAATGTGGTGCAGCATCTGATATGCAGTGATTTATTTGCAGGGAAAAGTAGCTAAGGAGGCTCAATATGTTGATGGGTGACGTCACATATTAATTTGCTTAGTCATGATAAAAATATGGGCTTTTCTGGGTGGAGTTTGCATGTTCCCCCTGTACTTGTGTGGGTTTCCTCCAGGTACACCGGTTTCCTCCTACAGTCCAAAAACATGCACAGTAGGCTGATTGGCTGTTCCAGATCACCCCTAGGTGTGAGAGTGAGTGTGAATGGTCGTGTGTGGTCTGGCGAGCTGTTCAGGGTGTACCCCACCTTCGGCCAGAGTCGGCTGAGATGGGCGCCAGCCTCCGTGCGGCCTTAATTAGGATTAAGCTGCTCAGAAAATGAATAATGAACATATGTTGATTATGCGTATTGCATATCGCATTGTAAGTAAGGATAAATGAAGTAAATTGGCGTTCACTTATGTATGATACACAGATAGACTGGCAGATCCACTGATTTGGTATTGGGGGTCAATAATGTGTTTTTTCTTTATTTTTATTTTATTTTACTTTTTTTTTTTTTTTTTTTTACAGTACATTGTGATAATTGTTTTATTAGTTTCTGTTGTTTTGGTATATTGTGTCATTTATTTATTGTCGTGCAGCACACAAGTCCCGTTCCAGTTACAGCACATCAGCTTCTGCGGCTCCCGGTATCATTAACCTGTCCAGAGGTCTCAAGAACCTTTCAGACACAGATTGAACTCATTAGCCATCTCCGCACCTATAAACCCCTTGGGTTAAATGATGGTTGAAGAAGGTCCTCTTCCACTAGGAAGGATCAACCACCAATTTATAAATGTATTTTTGTCATACAGGTGTGTGTGTGTGTGTGTATAGACGAAACAAAACACCAAGCTCAATTGAGCTGCATACCGGAGGTATATCTGAGACGCATTCTGATCCAACTACGTAGCTGGTAATGCCAATAATTCTGTTTCTGGTTTGAAAATCAAAAATCCGCCTCCATAAAATTGATCATCAGTTTATCTAGTATAATATGCCTGCGAAGTTTCATGGGATTCAGGTCAGTAGTAACAGAGTATTACTTTGAAATTTCATGACTGATGTCTTGATTCCACAGAATTGTTGGCACTGTTGCGTAGTATAATGTTGCCAAATTCCATTCGAAGCTGTCCACGCATGCAGCAGATTGAACTAATGGACAGAACTGAACAAACTGACTTTGTTCAGTTGTTACTTCATAATTCTGTTTATGGTTCGAAAAAATCCAAATCAGGTGTCATGGAATTCTAGCTATTGTCCACAAGAACAAGTCTGCCAAGTTTCATGTGATTATGAATGCTAATAACAGAGGAAGAGGACTTTTAGTGCTAACTGTCCACAACAACAAGATGACAGAGTTTGACAGCAGACCTCTAGTGTAAAAACAAGATTCATACATCAGTACTATCCATGGTTTTGGCTATTGGTGTAAAACATCTTGAGCGTATGTATCCCCGACACTGTAGTAGGGCCTACAGGATACGGAATCCCACTATAATACCGAATTTTATGAGGGTACAAAACTAGATGCCGTATGTTGGTGTTGGTGTGGGGTGGCGGGGGGATGGTTTGATGTCGTCACAGAGTCTGTATCATCACAGACTGTGTAGGTCAATTGGTGGTGATGTCACAGAGAGAAGCTACTGTCGTGACATTGGGGACATCATGTCCGAGACACTAAGAGACAGAGGGACACTGAGTCTGGCCTCCATGAGAGAGCATCACTAAGCTGTCTATCACTATACATAAGATGTTCCACAATAACAGGTGATCGTTTATTTCTTACAGAAAGAATTCATTCGTCTTTGGTCCCAGCACTATGAACGAGCCTTGTACACATTTACAAGACGCTCAGTTTTCTATCAAGGACACAGACAAAAGGATACCATAACTGAGAGCAGCCATAAAGGAAAATGTTTGGTTGCTTTTAGTACTTATAAAATGTAACATCTCTAACAAGAACGTTTAAAATGAAGGACAAAGTGGTAAGACGATGCGACAAACAGTGGTGACCAGAGATTTGTGAATGGTGATCAGTGATTGGTCACAGTCAGGCTTTACTAACTCTGTGTGTGTGTGTGTGTGTGTGTGTGTGTGTGTGAGACTGCTTTTATAATTCTTATAATACTGGCTGTGATGTGAGCTGGAGAGCCGTATCCAGTTTAAGGCAGTCACTAATATGTGCTGCTAAAGTTGCTATTTCTGATATTTCTGTATTCCCTCAACCTCGTTCAGATACTGATAAAAAGAGAGATGTTTTGGCTGTGGAAGATAACTGTGTGTTGTGGTTTTCCTGTGACAGGGTTGAGGACTCTCCAATTCAATCATGACCTCCATAAAAGATTCTGCAGCTGTACTCAAAGGTACTTTTCTATTGAACCAGTATTTGTTGTGCAATAAATATATTGAGGGAAACTGCAGGAAGCATGGATGGATAAGGCACACTTTAAATATTGCATAACCATTTATTATATGGATTTTTCTTTTAGAATATTGCATGGAAACTTATTTCCCACCCATCAAGAATTAGCTTTCTATTACATACATTCATCACCAACTGGGGAGGGGCGCAAGCATGCACATGCCCCCTTCGTGACGCGCAATTCTGCCACTCATCTTTACAAACTGCTGTGCATGCGTATTAGGGGCTCGGAAGGAAGGCACTATCCACCCCATTTCGTACAAATGAGCTCGCAGATGCCCATGATTGGGTGGTGATCGCTGTGAATGACAGGGAGGTGAACGTATGCCATGTCTCCTTCCAGTGAGAGCTCAGCCAGTTAGCTCCCGTGGACTCCCGGTAGTGGGTGGCCGTTGTATCGACCTGGATTCGAACCGGCAATCTTGTCGATGCGCCACTCGTGAGCCCGAAACTTTAATTGCTTGAATGATTGATTATTCGAATATTAATCAGCCTAAATTTGTATATTAATTCAAAAAAATACAGATGATGACAAACTATGCGCTGTGTGTTTATATTGAGATTCTACTGAACAAAATGGTGTACTAAAAATAATGTCTTTCCAGATACCTGGGGGTGAGTTTTTGTTCATTCACATGTGCATCTGTGTTCCCCCTTCCATCATACAGATGTTGTGGCGTATGTGGATGTGTGGTCCACGAGTAAGACAGAGAATTACTCCGATCCCTTTATTCAACAACTTCGGGATATGGGTGCTCAGGTGAGGGAACTTGCTGAATGTTTTTTGCACGTTTTCATACGTGTTCAAGCATTAACCAATATGATTTCGTCATGCAATTCCAGGTGTGTAAAACATTCAACAAGCATGTCACCCATGTAGTGTTTAAACATGGCCATCAAGCCACATGGAATAAAGCCAAGAAAATGGGTGTGAAGATTGTGTCTGTCCACTGGGTGGCCAGGTAAGCTTAAAAATGGACCAAGTGTCGTCTTATACTGCTCTCAGCATCATGGACTTGAGAATGTCTAAAGGGGCTACGAGTTAAAAGTGAATGCATGGTGACGTAAACAATAATCTTATGAAATTAAAATGATTTATTAATCAGTCTAATAATAGTTTGAATAAATCATGTGGATGCTGACCACTTTCATACATTAAAGCCCCACCACTTTAGAAGGGTACTGTATTAAGTTATATCATCAATAGCAATATTTATATAATATTTCAAAGTATGAGCTTCATATAAAATAACTTTACAATAGATATGATATGATATCAGTATTATTGCTAAATATGCTAAACGTTAAACGTGATGAACATCTAACTAATAGATTTGCCCTTCATGCTGATACTGTAAAGTGCTTTTGAGAGGTTTAATGGATAGCTCATAAATAATGCATAGCTGCCTCAGAGTATGTTAGTATTTCTTGGTTGTTTGGTTATTTTGTCTGGGTACATTCTTGAAGAAAGTAAACACTGTCAAATTTGCTACAGTGACTAGCAAATCTGGATGTGAAAATAGTTTGTATTATAGCTTTGACATTTGTTATACACTGCCTGGCAATAACAATACATTTAACCCTAATTGATGCAGTGAGTAGCTTCTCATTTCTTAATCAACCATGTCAGAAAAGATGTCACTGCATTTCAGAAGGGGCAATTTATTGGCCAGTGTCAAGCAAAGAACAACTAATGGAGCAGTGGGAAAAGGGTCATGTGATCTGTTAAGTTCAGATTTACTCTATTCCAGCACTAGGCGTGTTAGGGTAGGAAAGTGCATGAAGTGACGTACCCATCATGCATCGTGACTTTGGAGGCAGTTTTATGATCTTGCGCTGTTTCAGTTGGTCAGGTAGAGGCTCAGCAACGTTATGTGACAATAACATGACATCAGCTGAAGACCTGAATGTACCATCAGTGGGTTTTTAGCTTCCCTGATGACAGCGGCATAAAACTTCAAGCTTAAAATGTGAAACAGTGGTTCTGGGAATCATGTCACACATCAGTTGCCATCAAAATAGAGTCCAGACCTGGACTCCAGTGTAAGTTTTTGAAATGAGCTGAAGTGAAGAGCTTTATGGACTGGTTCCACTTTCCTGTCATCAATATAAGATTCTGGGTTAAAAAAGAATGCAACTCTGGATGGAAAAAAAAACTTGCGACATAGATAACATGGCTTGGTATCCAATTTTATGCACTACTGGATAGTAACCATAAGGATCCTATAACTATCTTAGCAGGCAGGAGTAACTAAACAGTTTGAGTTTTGCTTTGTATAAGTTGGGGCAAATGCTGCTTCAGTGTCCCTTACACACTCACGGGTAGCTGTTCAATGTCGCAGTAAATTCACATTCTATAATTTTACTCCTCTCAGTCTTGAACTGGATTTCAAGCCAATGTTTTTTTTTTTTTTTACATATTAGACACTCTTGCTATTAATGGGCTCTGTGTCGTCTGTTATTCTGTGCAGGTGCAAAGAAACCAGCGAGCACGCCGATGAAGACCTTTACCCCGCTCACCATGAGGAGTCACAGCTTAATCAACTTAAAAAGCGAACAGTAAGCTGATTAGTCGATCCTTTTCCTCTGTCAGTTTTGGTGTATATTTGTTGTACAGCAAATCTGGTATTAGAAGGTGCTACATAAACAAGGAGTTATTGTTTATTTTCCATCTGAACTTAATATACATGTAAATGTCCATGGGTGGTTCTTGTTTATTGTGTTTTTTCTTAGCACCGGTGCATGCAACCCAGGGATATTCCTCAAAACACTCCTAGGCGCTTGAAGAGAAAGCTGGACAAAATGATGGAAGAAATAGTCCGCTCGTCTCCCGTAGGCAAGAACAAAATTCCTCAGTGTCTCTTCTCTTGTCTGCAAACCTATCAACCTTTCACTGTGTTACATTTCCCAGTGCTCTGCATTTTAACACTGGAATAAATGGGGGGGGATACTGCACATGAATAGTCTCTTAGGAGCTGGAAAATTGGTCCAAATCTTGAAAGTCGTTCATCGTTCAGCGCGGACGCATTCGAACAGTCTGCCTAGACGTTATTCCTCTTCAGGCTTGTCAGATCTGCCTCAGCGGGATTTAACATGACATTTGTACTTGTACAGTTCCAGATAAAGACACATCTCCTTTTATTATTGATGAGGAGAACGGGATAGTGTACAGTCCGTCTTCCAGAAGGGCTGACACCATGGCTCAGCGGCTGAGAGAAATGAGAGCACAGCGGGAGATTCTCTCTCCTACTGGTATGCTTAAAGGTCCTTGTTTCTATCAGATGCCTTCAGAAGTGTTTTTGTTGTGCCTGTGGCGTTTTATGTAGTTTTTTTTTTCCTCCTGGCATGTTTTTGGGAGGAGAGATTTTTTTCATCTAGTTCTTCTTTTCATCAGCTTCTCAGATGCAAGGCTCACCAGAGGATGACTCGATAAGGCCATCTCTTGGGGACATACCCACAAACTTAACCATGCTGCTAGTTGGTGAGGTCATAGATCTCTTCTTTGCTCTTATATATGATATTGCATTAAAAGTTAGCATCAGTATACAATTATGAAATTACTGAAGATATAGAAAGTTATATTCTCCTATATAACTAAATTGTGTGTTCTGTAACTTCAAAGGTATTTCACAGTGTTGTGAGTGTGTGTTAGCAGTACAATCCAGTTTGATTTATTGTGATTTCATACAGAGGAAGAAGAAGAGGTGGCCCTGGGTTGTTTGTCACGTCCCAGCTATTGCTCCAGCAGTGAGAAAAAAGATCGTATCAGCGTGTCAACAAAGAATACGTCTCATAAACATGTTGAGAAGTCAACTTCTGATTTGAATGTGGGTGTGAGGTTCAGCTCGGGTGATAAAGAAGCAGTTAAAGTCCCACCACCACAAAATAAAAGACGAAGTCGATCCTGTTCTGGAGTGATGAAACAATCTTCTTTAGATTGTTATGTGCATACAGCACCGTCCAAAACGTCGGTTTTGCCTCTTTTATCAACACCTAAACATGGAGCGACAGAAAAGCCTAGACCGCGATCGGGTAATCATAAAAAATCCCGAATTAGCTTCTCGTTAAGCAGTATGGAGGCTGGAGTCAACACCAACAGTGACTCAGGTGATTGTGACAGAACACGTTTGCAGAAATTAGCTTATTCACCGAAAAGTATTGATGTGAAGATTCAGAAGGTCGGTCATAATAAAACAAAGCAAGCGGACATGTCCGCTTCTGAAGCTCATAAGAATAACAATGACGACCACGACGACAGCGTATTCGAGGACTACTTTGCTTCAGCCAACGACGCACCAATGTACAAGGTCCTGGTCGCGCACTCGGCTTCTGAAGCAGAGCGCTTGCCTTCTTTTGACCTGGAGCCTCTGAACAGAAATAGCCGTAAGATCCGTTCGCAGGAAAACGTCGGCCGAAACAGAAAATCCAAAACCTTCAACGATAGAGATATTATGGAAGAGGATGAACTGTTGGCTGGATGTAGTACAGGTGCATCTCTCCCAGGTCTGAAGGAGTCCAGTTGTGAGCAAGAGATAGAGCCGGCTGCAAAGAAACAAAGGAGGAGAACCAAGCAGAACCCGGTTACACTTTCAGAAAGTAAGGATAAAAGAATGCTAGACAGAAATCCCTCAACTTACTTTAAAGCAGATTAATCATTTATGAATGTAGGACAAGATTACAGTGTTATCAACTGTACAATAATTTTAAATACTGACTGATTTATTTTATTGTTCAGTTTGTATTCTGAGATGCCAAGGTTTTTTTTCTCGACAATCTGAAGCAGAAAATTGCACAGGGTGCACACTGTTTAGCTTAAATACTAATTTCTAATAAAAAATTTCATGAACCTTGTGTGTTCCAGCTCACTGTGGAAGACTGAAGCAATATCATAGAGCACTTAACTGCACACATGCACCTGTGATGTGCTGCTCGTCTAAAGAGAGTTTTTTTTTTTGTTTTTTTGTTCTGCGTATTTGTAGGCACACACAGTAAAAGCACTACAGACGGGCTCAGATGTACTGACTTGTGTAGCGACATGAACACAAAACGGATTGTGAAAATGGATAAGTATATGAAGGTAAAGTAATCCGAGCTCCTCAAACCTGTACTTCAGTGTAGTTTCCCATTTATTCGTTCAACTTTTCATTCATGCATGCGCAGGATTGTTCACGAATTGTTTGACATGCCTTATCTAAGCAATGGACTACTAAAAGGGTAGTTTATCTTAAACGGTCAGGGAGGGAGGTTGCACTTTTTGGCAGAGCTCCATATGTTTGTGAATGTAATCATTTTTAAATGAGAGATTGTGACCGTGTGCTTTCTTACCCCCTGTTTCCTGACCAACACCCAAAAGTGTATATAGATATTTTATTTATATACGGGATATTTGTTTAACTACAGCGCAAGATGGTATGTGTGTGACTCGTGAGTGTGTTTTTTTAATCTCTGTGGAGTGTTGCAGCATGGTTCAGAAATGGAGCGTGATAATTGGCTTTAAACAAGTCACTGTTTTGCCTTCTTGACTTCCTGTGTGTGTTGTCTTTTGCTTTTGGGACGTTGCACCTGGTTGAGTCCTCCTTTCTCACTCCTTCAGCCTTGAAGAAAATCGCTCTTGTTTGCTGTACGGCGCACAGGCCTTTCATCTCTCTGATCTTTATTTGATTATACTTATATGTGACCTGTGTCCGAGAGCACATACAATCATGTCATAAGCAGGTGAGGAGCTCGACTGTTCCAGGGAGTTAGTTTGTGTAAAGGTTCTGAGACATGGTTGCTTGACATCATGTCCAGAAGACTAGCATTAAATGGAGTACACTAGCAGGTATTGTGTTGGCTCGTATCAGTGGAGATCAAAGAAAAGGACTGGGTGACCTCATGCCGGATCCCGATGTCAGGTGTGATAAGGGCTGAAATCTGTTCCTCCGAGAATTTGAGAATGAAAGCTCTCTTCTGGGACAATCAAGCTTGCAGAAGGTTTATTACAGATGACGCACATATCAAATTGTGCAGGGTGGGTCCAAAGGACAATTATTAACAAGTCACAGTGAAATGCCTTTGCTTTCATCCTTTTCAGAAAAATCAGGTATACTAGAATTAAATCCTTTAAAAAGATGCCCACACCTGTCCCCTGGTAAAACAATCACGGAACACCTGGCGCTCTTGCATTTTAAAATTTATTAGTAATGCCTTTGTACGTTTTACCATTTTGTCATGTTACAACAAGAAATCAAAAAGAACCGGCATGTTAACCATTTGGTGGTTACATAAATATTATCCCAGTATCTCAGTTTCTGTGATACTCCTCTGTCAGCTTTGCACATGTGGATCTTCATATTTTTGTGCTCTTAATATTGTCGTTAGAATATGTCGAAACTTTGGCTCCAGACTCAAGTGTCTTGCTGACTGGAATGGGTTTTCTTCTAGGATTGCTTTGTGCTTGGCTCATTTCTATTCATCCCTCAGCAGTGGCCAGTCTCTCAATCCCTTGGTTCCTGCTGAGGAAATGTATCCCCATGACATGATAATGATGCTACCACCCCCATGCTTCACTCTAGGCATGGTGTTCTCATGGTATTGGGTTTCTGCCAAGCATAACATTTTGTATCTTGGCCAGAAAGTTTGAGTGTGGTTTCTTCAGAGAAGAAAATTTTTTATGCTGAGTCTCCAACTCTTGCCATAAAGCCCAAGTACAGCTTGTCCCACCTGACCTGGGGAGATCCTCAGTATTATCAGAGTTACTCTTGGCTTCTTTATTGTTTTTCAGATTAATACCCTCCTTACCCAGTGTCTTTTGGTGGACAAGCTCCTTTAGGAAGTGTCAGAGTTGGGCCTTATTTACTTATA
>JBCNYH010000027.1:7201976-7212876 GCA_039654325.1 Tandanus tandanus
TCCCTGAACCACTCTTTCATTATTTGAGTCCCCATTTTATATCCGTGCCATCAGGGAAGAAAAAGTCCATTGATATGGTAATCTGTTCATTCAGTACATTCAGGTCATCAGCTGACTTCATTTTATTGCCACATTAATGTTGCTGAGCCACGACCTGACCAACTAGAGCGACTTTTTTTTTTTGATGGGCAGTGTAGAATAATATAATATATAAATAATATAGTATCCAATAAAATCAAGTTGGATTTGATTGTTCTAATATATTTCTGTACTTACGGTACATGCATGGGGATAATTCCCGTAATCTGGCTGATTCTAATTCAAAGGAAAAGCAAACCCATGACATTATTTCAGCTTCCCAAACCAGAAAAGCGTACATGAGTCAAAGGAAAAAGAGGAGAAGATTGTGATTATCTCTCACAATTTTGTCTCATGGCTGTTCCACAACATTAAATGGACATTTCATTGATGTAAGAAATGAAATATTGCCATCATAGGCAGATTGATCTAGAACAAGCAGAATGAAATGCTTCAGGACGTGCTGCTGTAGGAAAACAATCCAGATCTTTGTGTATAATGCAGTTTTATAGCAAGTTGTTTTCTTTCACCACACTAACACCACGTCTGATCTGTCTTGCAAGGAAACAGCAGACAGTCATACAGGTGGTGAGCACTCTGGGTGGCTTTACTGTGGTTGACACGGTGTGCGAGAGCACAACGCACGTGGTGTCAGGGAATCCAAGGCGCACCCTTAATATCCTACTGGGCATCGCACGAGGATGCTGGATTCTCTCCTTTGAGTGGGTATGTGCTATTTGTCTGCCATACATTACCTTCTGGAGGTGTGTTTTACAGTATATTCATGTCTTATGGTGAATTTCATAATGATATACATGGAAATATCTTAAAATTATCCACATTAGAGTGTTTTACATTTTTATTTATACAATTTTACTCAAATAGTTTTTCCTCAGAGACATTTCACCAGTAATCAATATTTCAATTCAGACTGGGGTCGATTCAGCTGTAACCTCCAGCCAGCCAGCCATGTAATGGCTTGTAATGTTTCAGTATTTTACCATATGAATATTCACAAAAGTCCCTGGTTCACTAGCCATAATTCAACCCTTAAACATCAAAATCCATATATTACATTTTAGTATACAGTATAGTTTATAGAAATGGGATCTCGGTTTGCTATGTAGAGATATCACCTCTCAAACTTGGAATAATGCTTGAATCAAAATAGTGGGGGGGACAAACCCGATTCTGAAATCCTAGAAATTCAACAAAATGCCTTCCAAAAAATACAGTATAAGCAAATCTACACAATATGAACCTCAGATACTAAGGTAAACGTTTTACTAACTTTAATATGGAGCACATGTGACCTTATGTTTTAAAAATATAAAAATAAACCATACAAATCTTGCTTTTCTAATGTTCTCGTGTAGTATATACTCAATGATTCACCTCCTGCTTGGTGGATATTGATGAATAGTCCTATATCCACCTGGCCTTCAGTGAATAAGTGGTATTAAGTATTATGTGTTACACCACCAAAATATGACCGTGGTGTGGCAAAACAGCCTCACATGGAGGCGAGTTTGAAGGTGGAAGCTTAAAATGACGGTGGTTTGGCGAAACAATTGTGAGCAGTAGGTGAAAACAAGGAGTGTAGGTTCCAGTGAAGTTGTATTGAATGCGCTTCACTAAGGTGACAACACAATCGATACAAGGCAGCTAGACGGGGAAATTTTTTAAACCTTCTCGCGGTTTATATCGGTCAGTGCCATCGGCGAACACCATCTCTGTGACAAGTCGATGATGGTAAGTCAATGATTCTTTAGGAATGTCAGCAGTTTTCTACAGGTTTTCAGAGGAAAATACCTTGCCTATTAAAAGTACTACAGCTAAAGAACTTGGGTGAATATTTTTTCTTGTGGAGAAAGTCAGACAGGCATAGAACTCAGCGTAACCTTTTGCTATTATAGCAATGAGTAATTAATTGAGTGACTGTAGTCTTCCTGTCAACCCAAACCAGTCTGGCTATTCCCCTTTGACCTCTCTCATCAACAGTGCCTTTCTTCCCACAGGAGTAGCTCTCGGTAGATGTGTTTTGGATTTTAGTACCATTCTGAGAGAATCTAGAGACTGTGTAAGAAACCCCAGGAGACCAGCAATTTCTAAAATTCACATATCACCTTTTTGTCAGATGATTCTTTTAAACAGCTTCTTTATATGGAGGTGACATCTAGGGGGTAATTTTGAAACTTGACAAACATGATGAATTAAGCTGAATAGTTGTTCTGATGGAAGTTGAGGGGAAGTGTATTATTTGAATTTGAGTGTCTTACTTTCCACACATGGTTCTGAGTGAAAGTTACTTTAAAATATGTATTAAAGAAAGGTCAAACTGAAAAAATATGGATTTTGTTATAGATCTTATGGTGTCTAGAGCACCGGCAGTGGGTTCCAGAGGAGCCATATGAACTATCTGATCACTTTCCTGCTGCACCGGTAAGCTGAATCAAATATTATTTAATTGCATAATATTGAATAACATTAACTGAAGCCCTTAAGCTGTATCTGCATAATTTTATATGCTGAGCTACAGCCACACATTTGGCTGATTGGATGATACTTGTGTTACGGTATTCCTAACAAAGTGGCTTCCCGGTGGAAGAAAATTAGCCTAAATTGTTTCAGTATTAAGCAGTGCATTATATTGTATTTCATCATCCACATATATATATATCATTAAAATAATTTTTTTAATTAAACATTCAAATTGAATGCATCGTCACAAAGAACATTTATTACATCTTTCTCCACCGGCATGCTAAAAAATAAAGAGGTCACTGATTTTTTCTGGCACAGCTTGAAAAGTCATGTATGAAGTAATGTGAATAAAAGATGAGGGTTTTTCAAAGACAGCTTGGCTGAAATGTAGACATCCTGCTTGGAGAAAAGTAAAAGGTTAGAAAATAGGGTCAGTAGGGTTCCTGTTTGTTTTTCGCCGGCCCTGAACTGGGCTTTTGTAAGAAAGATACACATTAGTCGCTTTCTGGATTCCACCTTCTTTGATTTCTGTGAGCGATGCCAAAAGGCTGCTCTGTCAGAGCCTTCAACCATGATGCAGTGCAAAATCTCTCTGATAGTGTCGCAGAGTTTATTGTTTGGATGCCATTTTCCAGCACGGTGCCTTTCAAATGAAAGAATGACTTTGGCTTTTGAAGTGCAGGATATAAATTCAAGTGAACATTTACTGTATCTATGGATGACAAAATATATGGGCATTGCCCAGTTTTTACACCTATTCCTTTGGGTAATGTAGGAATTGAGGCAAAAGTTTTAAGTACCATAAAAGAAATGCTGTAGAGCAGAGATACCTTCAAAAATAATGAAATGGAAGGTTTCTGCATGAAAACAGAAATACTATAAATAGCTGCAAATAGTAATAAATGAAACAAAGTCAGTATTTGGTGTGACGGCCTTTGCTTTGCTTAAAAAAACGAGTATTCTCAGGTAGAATGTGTGAGTTTTATAAGAAAAGTAGCTGTAGGTTTTATTGAACGTCTTGCAGAACCAGCTACAGTTCTTCTAGAGGTTTTTATTGTCGCACTTGCTTCTAATTTTTGCAGGAAAACCCAGTAGCCTTGATTATGTTTTTGTCTGAATACTATTATTATATACTGATATTATATATTATACTATTATGATTATATACTGATTACTTTACTGACATAAAAACATTTTTCTGTCACATTGAAATTTCTGCTGGAAAATAAATTTTTGGAAATCACGTTTTAGTACTGGCATAGTACTAAAACTTACAGACACTATAATAAAATTTATACCTAAAAAATAAAGTGCCTAAATGTTTTGCACAGTACATCTTATCTTAAATAAAACTGTCAGTTCACATCTAACTGAATTCATAAATGGCATGATGCCTTAAGTTTCCAGTCTGGGCTGCAAAAATTCTGCTGCTAAAGACGAGTGTTGGATACACCTACTGGTATTTTACAATAGATAGTCTTCACCAATACAAATGGTTTCATTTCACATATATGGAACCCAATGTCCAGTTACTTTTGGATTGTAGTGTAGAACACAGAATTTTTATTAACCCCACTGAAAAAAAAAAAAGGTGAACATGACTTCATTTTAATGACATTTTGACAAACAAATGTACACCTTTTTAAAGCACATTAAGTATGTATGATACAAAATATCATAAAAATAAATATCCCAGAATATCTCAATCAGCTTTTAGTAAAGTAAATCTTGGTGTAAAAATGATGTTAATACAGACATGTAAAAGAAAAATTTAAATGTCGATTTTCCTTATATATTTTGGATAATGTCCATGATGTCTTCTATAAAGAATTTTGTGACAAACAAATTTTAATAAAGTTTAAACAAAAACTTTTTTCCCCAATAAAAAATTCTGTATTTAAACAAAAGCAAAATAAATAAATAGAAATTCTTGCCTCAGCAATGTAAAGTGTAGTTACAACCTACTGGTGAGTTTAAAATAAATGCAGTCCTTTTGGCACCATAGCTGAAGATTTGGTATTGCTAGTGTGATGAGTTGCCTTTAATGGATCACGTCAAAAACAACTAAGTATAAAAATTCCAAAAGTCATTTTAAAATTATCAGTGATCTATCCTATATTCTCTGAGAGATGTGTTAACTTCTAATGTGTTAAAAATGTGATGATTTATATTAAAATTGGTCCCAGAACTGAACTATCCAAGTATAGATTGTTTGAAATATTTCTGCAATCCATGTACATAATTAGTTATGTTGTGTCTTTTTCTTAGAAATTAACATTGTATGGGTCCAAGCAACGAAGTACTGCGTGTTTTGTTTTTTTTGTCTCAATTTTTTATTTTTTTTTAAAAGCAAAACTCTAACTAAACAAAAAACTATTAACTCGTTTCTCAAGTGGTTGTGAAGGTTTTGATAAGTTAGGTTGAGGCAAATCATGTGCAAAATATAGTCGTTTCTTTTTAGAACGTCTGGGAACATTTTCAGAAACATCAAAAAATTGCAGAAAATGCTAAAATATGCAAACCGTTAAAGAACTGTAAACAAAAGGACATTCTTTTCCATTTTCTTTGTTAGTGTAGGACCCTTCTATCTCATTCATTCTTTACGTTTGTACCATAGTTGCGTTTTCTATATCAAACCTTATGAAAGTATAATTGTTGTCTATAAGCAAGAAGTTCAGAAATATAAACTCTCTAAAATACTATATTTGACCACGTTATGTCTGCATAAGGAAAAAGGCAACCCTATCTGATATCAACTGTTCAGTCTTTAGGTACACATCCAATGTAAGGTCTTCTTCAACAGTACTTGCCCACACTTTGTGCTGTGTCCTTAGACTTAATGTTTACATTTTTATCACATATTCTTACTGATTTAAAACTTCATTTTAAATCTGTAAGTTTCTTTCAAGTGTTTTCTTCTTTGCAGGCTTTTCTTACTCAACGTGGAGATAGAGGTCAAGCATTTTTCCCCTTTAAAAAAAAACTATGGTCCCATGCTGATCAGTTTTGACAGTGGGGTTGCCTCATTAATGCCCCAGTTGCTGCTCAAAAATCCACCGGTCTTATCATCATAGTTGTTGCTTTTAGTGAATATCCAGAGCCTTTCCAGTAGTACCATTTGATACCATTGAAGCGACTCGTGTGTTGCCCGTGCTGATAGTATACGCCGTTGAGATTCGAAGGGCCGCAGGCGTCGAACCACCAGCCTGTGAAAATAAACCGAAATTGTGACTTTCTTAGATTAGTAAAACACAAATTAGGGGCTAGTTAAGCACTGATGGCTTTTCTTCTTATCAGTTCTTCTCATGATCCAACAACTACCAACTGGGGAGGGTGAAGGCTAACATGTGCTTCCTCCAAGACACATGAAGCCAGCTAATCACATCTTTTACAACTGCTGTGTATGTGCCAGTACTGTCTGCCCTCTTCCTAATACATGAGCTCTTGGACACCCATGATTGGCTAGTCCTGCTTTGATTGACAGTGGAGTGAGAACCTGCCATGCCTCCCACAGATACCGCCCATTTTTACTTTTTTGGATTTGTTTGGTTTAAAACTCTCAATCTCTGTACAGAAGTGTTTAAAAAATGTTTAATTTATATATTTAAACATTTATAGTTATGTTCACTCTTGTGGAATGTCCATAAGTTATTTCCTGTTATTACCAATATTAAACAGGTATAAACAGTCATTCCCTCGATTCTCTCTCTCTCTCTCTCTCTCTTTCTCTCTTAACTCACTTAGTAAATGTCTACAAACACTGACACTGGAGATATAAATACTAAGCAGACATTGCTTTACAGAAAACCTCACCATATGTAAAGATTACATATTTAATATTGTTTTTTTTTTTTTTCATTAGACTTTAATGACTCCGCCATGTTTATTCCTGTGAATAAGCTGTTACCATAGAAACCAATCAAATTTGAAAATTCATCAACTTGTTCTAATATTTTTTCATGCCAGTATTAGCACACTTACCACAGAGTTGGCAAAGAGTTATCTCTTTGTCTGTTAATTCAGTTAGTACAGTCCTATATGTAATGCTTTTATTGCTACAGATTTCAATCATTAGTATAATTAAAGCTTGTTCAGACCCCCATCGCAAGAGTAAAGCTGAGTTAGCAGATTGTTGTAAACACCCACAAGATAGAAAGCTTTGCAAGCCTGCGGTTTCCAGGCTATTAATGTCAACTTTCACAACAGCCCAATTCCCAAATAAACTGAACAGTGATTAGCTCGCAGCTAATTTCGCTGGCGAGTCATGACCGCAGACGAGAAGAGCGGGACGTTAAGAAGAGGGAGCTTGTATTATTTGGAGATGCGTGCGTGTTTTAGATATTGGTATTGAAGTATTGTAAACAACCTGCTTACCTCCTGTGGTTAACTGTGAACACTTGCAAACACATTTATCATTGTCTGCATCCTTTGTGCTGAAATCATTTCCCGGCTGGGCAAGGCTGCTGATTTTACCCGCAGTTCCAGTGTAGCCTTTAAGGTGTATCCTGTGAAATTGCAAATGCAGAAATACACAATGTCAGAGGGAAGCCTGTGATTATAGGGAACGTAGTGAACATGCAGGTCAGGCTTTCAAATCACTCTGCCTGATTTGTTTTTGAAGAATACACATGCCTGATTTAGTTTTACTAAAGTAACTAACACTGTTACTCTCCTAATCCAAGTAGAGCAGTTAATGCATGAAGTCAGCTTCTATACTGGGACTGACCAACACGTTGTTCTCTCTCTCACACACACTTACTGTGACTTGCTCTCCCTTTTTCTTTAGCACACTTTTTCTCTCTTACTCTCTCTGTATTGCTCTTGCTTTCTATCTGTGTATCTCTATCTGTTTTATCTCGCACTATTTTCTCTCTTTTTCTGTATATGTCTGCCTCTATATCTCTCTCTCATACATCCTTTCTATCCTTTCTTTCTCTGCTTCAGACCCCTCTATCTATCCATCCATCTGTCATTCGCTTGTCGCTTTCCTTTACTTCCTCCATATCTCACTTTATCTCTCTTGATAGCTTTATGTAAGGTATAATGATGTTTCATATACACAAACTGTCTCTCTCTCTTTCTTGAACACAGAATTTCTCAATCACTTTCTCTTCTGTTTGCCTTTCATGCACACACATTCTTTATCCTTTATCTTTCCATCTCTTATTCACAAACTCTTTCTCCAGCTCTTTCTCTCTCGCTCTCCATACTTCCGTCTGTTTTCAGTGTGTGAAACGGACAACAGGAAAGTCACACTGTTGTCCAGTTTGTCCGGCTTTGTTAGCGCACAAGAACTTGGGCAGTGTTTGCCTTCGGCTTATTATTATCGTGGGGTCAAACAGCAAGGGTTAAGGTAGTTGGCTTTGCTTTTGAGGGAGCGTGATAAGGGTTCAGAGACAGCTCTGGGCTGTTGTCGTCCTGTTTCTGTATCTCATAGGCCATAACCGTTTCCAGATGGCAAAATATTTACTTTGGAAAGACAACAAGTGTGTGGCATTGCATGTGAGATTTTGTGGCAGTATGAAGTACAACTGTGTATTTGCTGTCACTTGTGTCATTAATCTTGACATCAAAATAATATTTTTGTTCACCTTACAAATCATAATAAAAGCTATTATTACTGGCATTTGTTATCCTATCCATACACATGCTGACTGGGGCTGTAATACAAGAACAGTATTTGTATCTGTATCGGTTTAAAGTCCCAACTATCCATTTATATTAGATTTTATTCCTTTTAAAAAAGGAGTGGGCGTGGCCTAAGTTCAGTTTATAAAAAGCTAATTTATTTGGTTCTGTTTCTCAGAATACAGATAAACTATTTCCTTAATCCAAAGCACCACAACCCTCACCGTAAAATTAATGAGGTAAAAGATCAAATAATATGCTGTTATATTGCTTTAGTGCAATAAAGGTAAAACGATTATTCACAATGTTTAGATTTAATTTTAATTTCAGCATACCAGCCCAGTATTTTCTGATTTGGGGTTGTAGTTAATGATGTTAAATATTTTCTCGCCCATGCACTCCTAGAAATTTTTTCACATTAATATAGTCAAAATATCCTGAATTGACCCTTTCTTGATTGAGAAAGTGAGTTGAGAGCATGTGAGATGAAGGAGAGTCTGTTAATATCGGAGAATTACTTGCACAGATTCCCATTTTACTGGACAGAAAAACATAGTATACTCTTGATTACTAATTTCTACTAGCATATTCCAATGTTAAAGGTCAGATATTATACCCTTTTTCAGACCTTGTTTTATAGAGCACCAAAGTATTATTCCTAATCGAAAAGTCTTCATGGTTGTTCAGGAAGCTGCTCAAAACCTCCCCCTGGACCGCTGACTGTGAGGGCACACACTGGACGGCCTGTTTGGCTTCCTCCTCCCATTTATGGTCTTTCCTCTCTCTGTGCCCACTCTGCTCTAATTGGTAGCCTAAAAGCTCCGCACTCAGTGTGCTAATCATATCAGGTAATCAGAAGGCCCAGTAAGCTGTGACACATCAGTGTGCCCACCCCACGACCACCAAAAAAAAAAAAAAAAAAAAAACCAGTGATAGCCTTGTGTTTATGCCCTGCTCAAACAGCCATTCAAACACTCTGGTGTTGTCTAACATGGCTAATCAACACTGTAACTACATCAATGGGTCAAAAAAGTGGAAAGTCTTGAATCTTTTATGTAAAATCCCTAAAGGTTGCAGGTCTGGTAATATATTATAATCAGGATCAACATCACTGTATAGGATGGGAGGGATTTTAATGTTATAGTGCACATTCACCTGTAATTCTGTTCTTCACTGCTCAGGGAGAATTCATCATACTGAGAGAAAGCAGTGTTTCCATCCCAGTCTGTCAGCTCAATCCGCAGCACATATTGCTGCTCATTAGTCAGTTTGGAGATGTACTCATTACCCAGCCAGTGTTCACCTGAAGTGTCTCCGAAACCCTTTCAAGGAAAATTAGGAAAAGCATGAATACATTTTACTCTTCGAATGTATCACTAGTTCAGCTTCTCTCTTTTGTGCTGAGAAGCGTCTGTCTCTCCCAAAGCTCACCAATTTGTATTCTTTCCACGTCTGATCAAAGTCAACAAGGCCACTGAATCGCTTCTGCACTATTGTCCATCCACCTGCCGCCGTTTCCATGTCGCAATACGCCTGGAAAGAGAAGGAGGGTTGTCTAAAAACATGTCTACTTTGTTCACATTTAACTCACTTCTGTACACTTCACTTCATACCAGTACAGTCACAGTGTCTGTTAAACAGCTGTTAATTTGCCAAAGTTAAATAACTTCCCATGAAAAGTATCTTAGGAGAGAGCTAAGTCTGCACAGGCATGTGTAAACTAACTACCTAAAAAAAGACAGAGAGAGACTTTCTTTCCTGGGATGCAGTATTTTCCCAGAAACATTTCTCCTGTTGTTACTCAAATCTCAAACAGTTTGAACTAGTGAACTAGTTTGTATCTTGCCCTCTTTCTTTCTTTTGCTTTGTTTCTCTAACTTTCTTTATTCATTCCTTTCCTTCATAGACATTCTTATAGTCTTTAACCTTTTCCCGTTTCTCTCTATTTCTCAATTCCTATTTCTGCTCTTACACTGTTTCTATTCCCCACCTTTTTTTTCAACTTTTGATCATACCTTTATTTGTTCTTTTGTGTCTGGGATTGTTATCGTGTAGACTCCACTTTCTTTATTTCCAGATTTGAAGATGGCAGCGCAGTCTCTATACTGTGAGGGCATGTCTTGCATCATTGCAGCTTTATCAGCTAGAAGGGGAAAAAAACAGTGGATTGAGGCATGTGATGTCACTAATAGCATGCAATTATCAAGTCATTTAATAGACCTCTTTTACCGCCTTTGCTGAACTTTGTTGAAATCTAAAGTGCTCTCAATTATCCCCTTATTTTATGACCTAAAACACCCAGTGAAACAGTTTGCATCGTCCACTCCCCAAACAGTTGCTCATGGGACGGCATAATATTATTCTGGCCTCTTGTTTTTTCCTCCCACGTTCCCCTGTGTAATGTTTGGCCGCGATGCTGTGGCTCTCACTCACGGGTGGGGAGGTTGATGCTTTGGATGAGGTAGCTGATCTTCTCCATCTCATGCTGCTGTTCCTGCAGTTGCTGTTTCAGCTCCTCAATGAAGTCTGTCTGCTTCTCCACCATCTTCTTCAGCTGCTCCTTCTCCTCTTGCAGACCCTTCAGTTCCGCCTGCCTCTGGCACTCCATGTCCTCCATCCGCTTTTCCAGCAGGCTTAAAAAAAAAAAAAATAATAAATAAAATGTGTGTGTGTGTGTGTGTGTGTGTGTATATGTATGTATGTATATATA
>JBCNYH010000027.1:7213478-7225789 GCA_039654325.1 Tandanus tandanus
TATACATACATACAATAGTGTGCACTGAAGATTATACACCACCTCTTTTGTCAAAAAGGGCTCCTAATCTTTTGGTGAAAATGTATTGAACAATGCTGTTGAAGGCAATAAGAACCAAAAAAATAATTCTGACAAGTATATTGAGGTAAAAGTATGGCTAATAAACAAAAACATTGAAAATTCCAATTCTTCTGAAAAATTGAAAGGTGTCACATTTTTTTTGACTTTTGCGTAGCATGAATGTACTTCAAACCATATGGAACGGTTTAGCAAGTGAAGAAATTAAAAAATATGTGAACACTATGCCTGAAAGGTTACATGCTGTAATCAAAGTAAAGGGTGGTCACACTGAATATTGACCTTTGTTTCTTAAAAAAGAGACTGTTATTTTTGTTATTATTATATATTGTTGTTTGTTTACTTATTCTCATCAAAATGATCCAATATTGCATGAAATAAATACTTGAATAGTACTTGGTTTCTGATTTATCTTCATTTTGTTAAGTGTATAATCTTCACTGCACACTACTGTATATCTTGTCAGCACTGTGAGGATTTTAACATCTCTATTCATTGCTCTAGCTTCATGGACAAATAGGTGGAGCATATTAGCATATTATAATATGTCGATAAGCTTTCATGTCCTCCACCAACTTCCTCCAGATCCAGAGTAAAAAAAGAATAATGTTATTGTTTTCGATAGTATCTGCTATTCATTTTTGGTAATATGGTATGGTAGGTTCAAAACAAAAGCAACAAAGTTATAAAATCTAATTTTATTGATTCCAAACAAACCATTGTAAGAATTTACAAAATATTTTACCCAAACATTTCTTTTAGCTTTCACACCTCAAAGTTTCAGTACTTTGATTTTTTTTTTTTACATTCCAAACTTTACAAACCTTGCTGTTTAAAGAATGTTAAAATCTTGTTAATACTAGAAGTTTAAAATCAAAGATTTGTCTTTTTCATGATTCCAATCAGTACAGTTATGAAGTCAAAGCATTTAAGATTAAAAAAAACTCCCAAGTGTCAAAAGATTATAAATCTCATGCTGATCATCAGTTTTCAGCATGAACTTCTTAATCAAAACATAAAAAGATCAAATCTTCAATCTTAGCATTTTGACAGACACTTTAATGTTCAACTCTTCCAAATAAATAGTTCAATAAATCAAAATAAAGTACTTATACATAAAAAGAACAGTTGCTCACCTGTTTTTATCATTGAGTATAGTTATTTCATTGTTCTGCAGAATAATATCTTTTTCCAGTTTGGCCACTGAGATCGAATTCTCAAGGAGCTGACGTTCAAGCCGCGTCGTTTGGTTAATAACCTAAAAATGGAAGAAAGGTTTCCACAGAAGATATTTCAGGCAAGCTTTCACTTTCCCACCCTTGTCCGATGAATTGAACAGTTTAACAAAGCCTCCAAGTTTGCATAATTAAAGCCATTAGATCTTCACAGATCTGTTTTTCCCATTCCAGTTCACTTCACTCAGTATTTTTTTCAAAGATTCTGTCTGGTGTATTCTTGTGAATATGAAATAAATACATAAAACCTGCAGGAGTTCTCGTTTGACAAAATACGAACCACAATAATGTAATGAATTTAGACAATTGCACTTTTCCCCGAGAATAATCTGTCACAACCAATTCTCTCTGTTCTCTAACGGTCCGTAGATGATATTACATGCCACGGTATGGGTTTAGACTTTCAATGGTTATGGATGAGAATGTGGGCATGTGAAAGCCCTTAATTGTGTGTAAGGGGTGTTCACACCTCACTTGGCATTACAGTACAAGTCCTCTCATATGACAAGTGGGGAATGGGGGGGTTTTGGTGGAGGACAATCAAATCTTAATAAAGGAATGAGGACTAGAGGGACTGAAAGGCAGCGTGTACACAAGTCTTATTAATGAATTCTCTTAACACTCAAGTTATAATCTGATTATCATGACACTTGTCAGCCTTCCACTTGTGTGTATATATACGAATGTGTGTATGGGTATACATATAAAATACTCACCTGCACTTCGACCCTGGTGAGCTTTTGTATCTGTTCAGTCGTGTGACTCAGGAGGTTGTTGCCGATCTCCATCATGGCCACCGTGTGGTTGTGCACAGTGTCTTGTTGCAACTGGAACCTGTCTTGCCCCAGGTTGTCCTGGATGAAGCTCTCCAGCTGTGAAAGGCAGCAGATGCAGGACATGTAGGTTCATTTTATAAAAAGTGAACAAATTTAATCTACTATTGCAATTTGACCATTTTTGGGGGGTTTGGGTTCTAAATGGTTCTGAGCCATCATAACACCGTTATGCACGCCGCTGAACAAAGAACAATTAAAAATTCAGTGCATTTCTGTATTAAACTAGTAAAGCCATGCACTAAAGCCATTGTTTTGTCCATAACATTATTTACTGAATCCAGGATGTTTTGCCAATGATGATCACCATAAAACACCCTCTTGTGGATTTTGCTTTATTCAAAGTTCCACTACGTAGTAAAATCAGGATAATAAATACTATGGGCTACATAAGAGTACAGCTGACTGAGGAGTTTGTCAAGTCTGGTCAGATGGTTTATGCTTTATAGCTATATTACCGACCCAGAGCTCAATGAAGAGTTTTAAATGGAACTTGTCATAAGGTCATAACCCCTTTCAAGTAGATCCAAAAGGGCTAAATGTATCTAGACTTTCAGAATGCATCATAGTCTAAGCCTTACAGAAATATGTACTCTTGGCAGGCTTTTTTGGCTCATTGAAGCCAACATTCTTTAGCTTGTTAAAGCCTTTTCTGTAAACTATATAAGCCATCACTGTTCGCACAGGTGGTCTTATTAACATGAGTGTCTGAAGACAGGTTGTGGTTAACCATAAATATTCAAAACATTGCTGGATAGCCAGTTCAGTTTCAACAGCGCTACAGTTATCTGTATCAAGATAGCAACAAATGGCCGTGTTCTAAAGGTGATATGGATGCAATTACTGTGTCTCCTCTGTCCATCACAGAAACTTCAACCAGTCATGGGCTAGTTCTTTGAGGTTGTGCATGCGGAAGAGGGTAAGTAGCGCTTTATTCGGAGTGACGTAGGCTGAGAAACACTTTTTTTTTTTATTATTATGTGGACGTTTGCTTTCTGTGTCTCCAAGGAAGTATATCTTTGTTCAGATGGTGGTAGCTGTGTGATAGGACAGTGTTAAGCCTGGGTCTCACATAGCTGGAATTACTTCACTGTAGACGACAATAGACATCTTTTTTTGCCTTCTGGGGGTCGGACGGCATTATCCCGTAAGTGTTTTGGGAACTTCCGTTGGAAAGAAATTTGTCCTGATGGAAGTGGCGGGTAGCTTTAACTACCTTGTTTTATTTTTTCCACCGAATAACTTGTCTTTTGCAAATTTCCTCTGCCCATATTTGCAACAGACTGCCTTCAGAATCCCTCGGAATGGCCACTCTCAGAGCCATGGTTCTCAAGTATAAACTGGCTAAATGTAAATGAGGCCTTAGCGTTATTTAATGGGCATGACTTTGCAAGAATGAATTTGGAAGAAAATGGTGGAAAATAACCCGACCTTGTAGTTATATATTTAGTCTCATGCATATTGTTGTTTTGAAACATACAGTGGTTCACTCTGTTACTAAATCATATTAGATAAATGATGGAAAGCTTGCCAGAAAGTTCCACATGGTGGTTCAGGAGCTGTATAAAATTACATTTTAAACTAGGTAGAAATGTCTGTTTGTGTGACACCCCGAATATATAAAGATTAGTTTCTAGATAGCTTTATTTTGTTTGGAGAATAAGTGCTGTATTTTATCACTTCACAACAGGGTACTGTTATGATTAAAAGAAAAAGAAAAAAAAAACACCTTTCAGGTAAGTGTTTCCTGAGCCATAAAAACAAATTAATCAAAGCACTAATTTGTTTGCATGCCTTTGGAAGCGCCGTGTGTCTAGCGCTCATCCAGTCCTTGCACTGTTTCCTGCGTGGAGTTCCTGATCAGCAGACAGACCGGCACTCAAATAAACAGGATGGGCATGAGTGACGAGTTGCATCCTCAATGAAAACATTTGTATAACGTGACAGGGAAGGAAAACATCAGCGTGGTTTTTCGCAGAGGAGGGTGAAATGTTGTCCTGGAGTCTATTTGCTTTAATGCGATTGCAGGAGTGTTGTATTACGGCAATTGGGATATATTTAACTTTTCCTCACTGAAGAATGCTAAATGTGACAACTTTGATTATTGGCACGAATTTTGTTTGCCTTCCTCTCTGGATTTCCATCATGCATAGAGTGTTGGTGTGCCGTCGGAACTGCAGGCAGGACGTTTCACTGACTGCTAATGGTCCAATTAGTTGTAGGATTTCCACTAGGAAGGCTTGTTTGTTCTGTCTGTTTACTTACAACAGTGACTGTAAACTGGCACGTCATATTAACGTCATGGCACAGAGTCATGTCCTGACTGCTAATGAAGCAAATATGCCAAACATGTGAGATTCTGTAGCATGACCTCATGACACTCCGGGGTCTGATTTTTTTTTCCTCTGACATTCGTTTGTAGACCTCAAAAAGTGCCACTTAGAGGAAGAGCCTTTCCTCTGAGTGCATAGACAATACCATAAAATGTCAGACTGTTGTAGTCTGAAAGGAAACCGTGCCATAAAATCGGTTTACTTTGTTTTTTTCACCAATCGCAAACTTTTGCACAATGGTGTTATGCCGGAATTGAGTGCAAATATTCAAGGAGAAAAGTAGACACATGTTGGCAAGCGTAAACGCTGGGTCAGTTTTGTTGCCTGGGATTATATACCTGACTCACGTTGTATTTTCAGAACATCCTGTGTGTTACCATGAAAGCAGCTTTGCGCTGGACACAATGAACTTTTTCCTCCTTTTGTATTTTCTCATTTCTTACTTCTTAAGAAAATGCACTTTTTCCCCTTTCATGCACGACTTCATACTCAAGCAAAACCACAACTACTTTTTTTTTTTTGTGTGTGTAAATTATTTTACTAATCTTCATCAATCTGTATTGATAACATTCCTCAAAATGGGGTCCGTGATGCAATTAGTTGTCTAATTTCTTGAGTTCAATCATTTTAGCTTGTTTGGGTGGTCACTCGAATGAATAGGCTTAATCCAAACCTCAATAATGCCAAAACTTTACTGAAAAGTAAAAATTACTAAAAAGTAAGTAAATATTTACACATTGGGTCTAGCAGGAATAATCCTATCTGGATTATTTTGCATTGATATGTTAAAAAATAATTACAGAGGTAGCTGTCTGCAAAAAGTTAGGAGAGTCAGTTGATTCGCTGTGCTCTGCCAAACCCAATTTACTGGAAATATTCTTAGTATAATTAAGATGAAACTGTAGAGGACTGGTTTTGTTTAATTCCCAGTAAATGTATTGTAAAAGTATTTAACTTGATTGACATCATCTATTTCCAAGAAAAAGTGTATATATATATATATATTTTAACCCTGTGTGGCTTTTCCATACAGAAAACCAAACAGATCAGAAAGTGAAAAGTTGATCCTGTGATTTTTGGCATCACTCATGTTGTTTCTTGGTTTCATTTCACTACTACTATGAGGCAATGTTTTGTTTGGACATATAAATAGAACCACTACAGCAAAAAAGTTCATGAGAAAATTTCCACATGCACCTGTTCTGGTCATCTAGGAGGATCGGTGTTCACTACATACGTACTTTTTTTTTTTTTTTTGCATAAATGTTGTTCCTTACTAACTTTTTGTTATGACCCTTGAATCCTGTCCTGCAGCAGGTGGAATACGCTGCCTGTCTTGGTCTCCCTTCTTATCATCTTATCATGATACAAGTACTGAAAACACTTAAGGATCTTATTCAGTGATGAATGAATCTGTACCTTAAGCAGCCACTGAGTGTTGTTCTCTGCGATGGTCTCCAACTGCTGCAGCCTCTGTATCGACTCCTCGTATTCAAACAGGCTGTCTGTCTGCACCTGGTTGTCATAGCTGCTCGGGGGGCACGTCTCCTGCTCAGGCAGAAGAAACGTGTAGCTGCACGCACCGTTCTGAATCTGATACTGCCTTTTGCCGGCTGTGTACCCTTCCCCAACCGCGAAACAGAAGCTAAAAATGAAGATCCATGCATTCAGCATCTTGTTTCTGTTTCTTTTTACACCGTTGTCCTTTAATTTAAAAAGAAAATAAATGTTTACGTGGGCTGCCTTGCACGTCCCCAGAAGTCAAATTCTCCAAAGCGTTGAAGCTTAAATGCTGCTTCACCAGTGCCTCTGTTTAGAATTCTCCCAGCTCTTCTTGTGAGCTTCATTTATAATGAAAGGCAGGAGGTGGAGACAAATATCAGCGTGCAATAGTAGAAGCTTCACTCAACAGTTCCCAAGTCTTCAGCTGTCTCTCACACTCTGTGTCCTGCGTGAACCGCTGCGCTCCTCTAACCGCGGGACTTGGCAGCAAGACCCCTCCTTCTAAGACAGGAGCAGGGGACGCTAATTAAACACTTCCCCTCGGATGGTCCCTCTCAGCTGCCTCCTCCGCTCCAGAGAAGGTCTGTACAGACTGGCGAGAGAGGACGGGACGACAATGGCGGGATTAGCGGGAGTTTTTTTCCTTTCAAGACGGCCGGTCTAAAAAGGCCCTTTAGGATGCAGCTGTGTTTCTCAACCCATTCAGCTTCGACTATGTTAGAGCATGAGTATTTTTTTCCATCTTCTTAAGATACCCCAACACACACCCCTAACCCTTTCTTGAAGCCACAATAATAAATGTGGTGGAAAAGACATGTTTGACATCACATCGTCTTGAATTTATTTTTTTTCTAGCTTCCATTTCCTGCCTGCTTTGCCATTTCTGGAAGTCTTTAAAAGAGAGGAGGTGAAAAGCAGCATAAACAGAAGTATCTGGCTTCAGTTCAGGAGTCATCAATAAAGCTTGTGACATCTTAAAATTCCTGATTTCTATTAATGCCACAGCTGAAAATATTCACCCCAAGTTCTCAGAGATGCCATGGGAGTTACTATTACATTGGAGATCATTTTTAAAGACACATCTGACTTTGGTGCTGTTTATTTGTGATGTTTATGCATGTGATGCAATAAAACATAAGAGTGTTCGGTTCAGGTAAGCGTGATACAGCCTGACATTAAGTGGATGTTACCAATTTATTTACTTATACTGACATTTAATGTTGTGGAAAAAACAAAAAACGAATCAGTTGTGTTATAGCAGCTGTAAACAGTCTTTCCTTCGTTTTCATTCATTCACCGTGAACCGATAAATCCAATGCCAACACATACAAAACCACTCACACCTAGGGGTAATTTGGAACAGCCAGTCAGCCTAATGTGCATGTCTTTGGACTGTGGGAGGAAACTAGAGTACCCGGAGGAAACCCACGCAAGCACAGGCAGAACATGCAAATACGCCCTTGCTGAGCCTGGGACTCGAACCTAGGGCCTTCTTGCTGTGAGGCGGACATGATAGCCACTGCGCCACCATACCACCCCTTTCTTTCCTTCTTCACACCCCTAATTTCTTGTCCATAATCAAAAAAGTGCAACTTTTTATGCTACATAACATTAAGGCCATAAGTTAAGAAAACTTTAAGTTAAAGCTTTATATAAGAGAGCCAACACTAGAGAATCCTTCCAAAAACAAACATCATTTCTATCTCCTTACAGAAAACATATCAAACCTTATACACATTATTACAATACAGTATATATTTCTTGCTCATCCACCAGGAGAATTGGTATAAACTTTGCAGTTGGAACTACAGTTATGCTGTAATAGTAAATTATTCAATATCTAAATTCTGATGACTTATATTCAACTAACAGTACGATTAAGGGCATTATATTCACAACTGCGTAGCAAGTCATGGGTTACAAGTGAATAGACAGTAGTTCCTTTCTATTCCCAGTGATAACACGTCACCTATGAAGCCAGCGTGACGGATGCGGAAAGCAGGTGTCGCAGAGAGGAAATCATTCCGCTCAGAGGATGTTTTGTCCTTATCCTCGTGGGGGTCTCTTCAGAACAGACATCAGTGCGGTGCTCCTGTGGCTTTAATCGTCATTTCCACAAACACCTGAGAGGACGTTCCTCTGATCAACGTCAGAACGTTTGTTCATGAGTACTTATTGTACTTTAAATATAATATGCTCATATCAATGCCAAGGGCATGTAAAGGGTTATCCTAGTACAATGTAAGTATAAAAAGATCAGCTTTAATTTAAATGTTTTGTAAAGTGGAAGCATGCTGAAAGAATGTTGGTGTCGCACAGGCGTACATGTTGCAGCTCAGGTGCTCGCTCTGAATCATCTTCCTCCGGCGCGTGTGGGAGGCTTGTGTTTGCCTCAGCCGTTTCATGTCAGAAAGGAAGCTGGATGAGGAAGGAAGTGACCCAATATCCTCATTTTTCTTGAAGAGTTTACAACATTCAAATTTCTGTCCATTTCATCCGGATAGGGAATTCAGGATTGTCGGGATGAGGAATATATATTTTTTCCTGTTATTTGACGACATGATGATTCCACTGAAACAGCCATTGCTCCGTCAGTCAGCTGACCTTTGCCTCTTAAATCATGCTTCTTAATTAAAACTAAAACCTGTGATGAAACCGACTTTTTGGGAAATGTTGGGTTCTAACAGAGATTAATAATAATACTCACTGTGACTGGTTGATGTAAAAATATTACTTTTTTTTTTTTTGTTTTGTTTTTTTTTATACACGACTGCTCGACACACACTATATATAATGATCCTCCGAAACTTGTTTTAAACACAAGTTTATAAATAGGACTGCACCAGCCTGGATTTTAAATGGCGCTGGTGTATTTGCTAAGCGGAGCAGATTGTCCCTTTCAGCTGTGCCACTGACCCATAATGGTCACGGAGCACGTCCCGAATCTCTACGTAGCGGTGTGAATGCCAGCACAAGCTGCCTGCTACCATTCACAGTCCTCAAACCGGAGCCAAGGGAGCTGAAACGAGGCGCAGCCGATGCCATTATGCGAGATCTTTGATGTATTACCCCCATCAGCTGCAAACCAAAAGCTTTAGTTGCTTGTGTCACAAGACCTCTGTCCTGCACTCAAACAGCACAATACAGTTCCCATCATGCAACGTGCGCTATGCAATGTCTGTTTTGTTTCACCATTAAAGTTAGTATAGTGTTGTCATCATTGTGAAAAAGTGGCTCTGTGTTCATGTCTAACTGAGCTTTGCATATTTAATCCCCCCCCAGTTGGTGAGGGACATGTTTCAGATGAAACAACACCCGAAGCCCTGTGAATTAGTGTTAGTATTTTCCAGGACACAGAAGTAGCGACAAACTCGTGTTAAGCCCTTATCATCTGTGACTGTTGGCACACCTGAGCAAATATTATGACAGTCTGTGTGTGCATGCTTGTACATCATTAGTGTGTAGTGTGTTGTACTCGGTGGGCTTTGATTTAAAGCTGTGCTCATATTTATTCACACTTGAGTAAATGGGACTGCTTTGCTTTCCTGGTACTTTAATGGAAGGAAACATGATGAGCCTATTTACATATTAAGAGTTAGCTTCTAGTAACCCAGACCTTCATTATATACTACACAGTTGGGCACATTTCATTAATAGATATGACCAAGAGCCACTTACATTCACAGAAAGAGACAATTTGCCTGACACTGTAGATGGCCAGTTACAAAGCATTTCCTGCTGATCATTTCTTTACCTTATTATTGTTTGCTTAAAGCAAGGCTGCGTTCGAATCGCCATACTAGTGTACAACACACTGCGTTCTGGCCCAGTATACAATATGTACAGCACACCACTTCCCAACCTCCATGTAGTGTACTAGACTAGTATATCCGTTCTAATATGTTAAGGTCATCACAGCTTACATCATGCAGGGAGCTGTTGGCAGGGAATCGGAAACCTGCTATTGTGACGAGTAAATGCTAGCTAGTGACAGTGTTAACATATCATGTAAAAATTTTGTTTAGCCCACAAGTTTACATTAGCCAAATTCACTTACATTAGTGAGCTACTTGATTAGCATTCATTATGGGTTCGGCTAGAGAACTTCGCTCTTGCTACAGAATGCTAGCTAGCCACCTTGTTGACAATCCTGTCGCATACCATTCGGTTATATTGGCGAGCTAGTTAGCTAGCATTCACTGTTGGTTAGGCTATTTATTTTATTTATATACTTATTTTAACAAAATATGCACCTGATTACAACTTTTTACATTTATTTATTATACTGTTCATTTATAGTTTAGACAGGCCATCATCTGGCTGCCATGTTTTTACATGGCCTTGTTTATAGCCAATCAATGGTGCTCTGGCTGTATACTGGAAATTCTCACCAGAGTAGTATAATCATTCAACTATGTTCTACTGCAAATGTTTGTTTTTTTTCTCCCATGTACTGCATACTACTTACTAGTTTTTCATCAAGATCAGTATATGAGCATTGTACACTGGAATTTCGCACACAGCCTTTAATAGGGGTATACCTGTGTGTACAGCGTAGCAGTGTCTCGGTGAGCCTACTGGGCCAAACTATTATCGATGGACAAAAAAAATTGTGTGACTTCTATTAATATCTGCATTTGTCTATTTAGATCTGTAGAAGTTTCATTCATCCTAAAGAATATATTACCTACTCTTATTAACTTCTAAAAATAATATTCTATGGATTTTTCAGTCCATTGACTTTATCTTGCTTAAAAAAGCTTGTTGTTTTGTGTTCAAATGTGCGTTTTCAGAGCATAACTCTAAATATTCTGAAGCTTATGGCCCTAAACCTGTACATAAGATACAAGTATCGTATCTGTAGTTCCATAAACTAGGACTAAGGCAATGTTCAGATTTTTTTCTGGAGATCAAATCACCGACTTGCATAATTATTAAGTGTGTACTGCAGCTAATTATACTGACCTTTTGTCTCTGCTTTTTTGTTGTAGATCTGCAGGTTGCAGCAGCATCTTTCGGCTGGAGAGCATCAGCAGGACCTGTTTCGTGAGCAGCCGATCATGTTCGTGTCATCGCTGTCTCAGCCGCCCTGCCACAGTCTCACGGAACTCATCCATCTGTGCGGGGGCACTGTGTGCAGGAGTATTCGCCAGGCCGGCATCTGCATCGGGGAATACAAAGGCAAAAAACCTGAAGGGACCATGTGCCTATCAGAACAGTGGATTTTAGGTAAGACGGCTCACATATGTCTTATTGTAAAACCTGTATGGTTATTCTGAGATTAAAAAAATAAAAAAATCAAACTGTTACACTGTATATGAGAGTATATTTATGTAGTAGTATAATAACAAAGATTTTTGTCTCCCATTCATGGCCAGATTGCGTGACTCATCATGTACTGCTCCCACATGACAACTACATTCTGGAGTAAAGAGACCACGTGAGATGTGACATTTTCCTCTAAATGGAGTACTGTGAATTTGAGACATAACATGTACCATATGTATATGATTAGTGTTTATATGATTAGTGTTTTACTAATGTTTTGCCTGTTGTCTTGTATACTGTTTAATAAACTTTCAAATAAAGGTTTGTTTCAAAGCCAGGGATTGATTTTGAATTCATTTACGAGAACAGAAATGAGAGCTGAGCTCTGATCTGATCATTTAATGTAGTAAATATACTGTACATCAGAGCACAACAACATTAGAGCTGGTGAAGATTTAAATCAGACTCCAGCAGTAAGGCGTGCATTGATTTTAGGATTACAAAAATTGTTCCTTCCATTGCTGACTGCTGCATTAAAGCAAAATGTATTAATTTTGACTTGATTAAAGCGGCACATACTGATAGTTCTACGGTAGTACAGTAGACTTGACACTGGGTTTTGTTTATTATGTTTAAGTATTTTTTTTTTTCATGTAATGTGATTACAAAATATATACTTATACATAGTAACAGAGTCATTATGTATTCTAGGGTGCCACCCCTTAGCTCCACCCATGTATTCAGTCAGGTCTATAACAATTGTCCTGGTTTTGCTTCTGTACACCATCACAATGAATTTGAATTGATGTATCCATATGACATGACTGAAATGTGGCCTCTCTGCTATAATTCAAGAGTTTTAACAAAAACATTGCATTAAATATTTAGGAATTACAGTCATTTATACATCATCCCGCTATTGTCCCAAGTTCAAAGCTAACTTATTATAAATATGCATAATTTTTAATACTTAAAGGTCCAGTATTACATAGGATATAAGTATGCTTAAATATGTTAAATCTTACCTGCTAGGCATGTTGAAATCATTAGAACAAGAAAGT
>JBCNYH010000027.1:7306339-7320491 GCA_039654325.1 Tandanus tandanus
CTGCTTAGGCTGCTGCCCCCGCGACCCAACCCCGGAAGAAGCGGAAGAAGATGAATGAATGAATGAATGAATGAATGTGAAAATTGCACAATACAAGCAAACATTTCACCTTCTTTAATAAATTGGCTAGTGATAAAGGAGGAATACATGAGCAAATGACAAAAAAGTTAATTTTGTAATAATGTTCATAAAATAATAATAAAAAAACAGATCACTCACATTGAAAATCTGAGTACAACTTTACATTCATGGCTTTTAGCAGACACCCTTATGCAGAGTGACTTACATCTTTATAAATCTGAGCGATTGAGGGTTAAGGGCCTTACTCAAGTGCCTAACAGTTGCAGCTTGCTAAATTAACCTTTAGATAAGTAACCCTGGGCCTTACCACTGAGCCACAACTTTACACACTATCAGACTCTAATTTCTATAAAATTTGACTCAGGTGTTCCAGATTAGGTTCCATTGATTCAAACATCCTGCAGGTGGAACCAGTCTTATTTTAACTTGATATCCAGGGTCTGGTGTTCTCTTTGCTATTGAACTGTGTGGCATCTTCATGCCAAGATCTTAAAAGCTCTCCAAGACCTTCAGAAATAAAGGTTGCAGATGCCCATGAACCAACAAAGGATTTTAAATGATTATTTATCCCAGCAGTTTCAGCCCATAAGCTGACCTTTGAGGCAAAAAAAAAAATATCTTCAAGAACTTCAAGATTTCAACACTGGATCAGCAGTTACCTCTTGCAGCTGTAGGTGTGAAAGTGCATACATCTATAATCAGAACAAGATTGGAGAATTTGACTTGCGTGGAAGGTGTGCCAGGAAAAAGCATTTGCTGTCCAAAACGAACATTAATGTAGGACTGCAGCTTGGCACTAAACTTAAAGACCTGTGTAGTGTGAGTTGTAATTTGTTAAATAAATAAATAAATAAATGCACAATTTTTATGCAGTGTACCTAATTTTTCATATAACTATGACATGTAAAATGAATAATCTAATTACTGATTGGATTTTAAGGACTGCTGGCTACAAAATAAGATGAACTGTGATCAAGTCAGGACGGGATTGGAAAAGGAAGCAGTAAAAACTTCTCTTTTCAATACTATGCTAAAAACTATCACAGAACACAAATGCATAAAAACATACTAAGATAAATAATCATATAAATAAGAATGTTCATCACAAATAAAAGGGGTGCATAAAACACACAACGTACCCTATTGAAATAAAAATGCTAGGTCTGTTTAAGAAATACCAGCACACATAATAATATCGTTGTTATTTTAGAGTAGTGTATGGCAGTCGGGGGGTGGAGAGGGGGAACCTCCATCTAAATTGGCTCATTGAGCATTTAATAGCATGGTGAAATCCGGCGAAGTGAAAATGCCAAAAAACAGGTAGCCTAGAGGATCACTAACAACATACCGACAGCTTGAAGGAGCCTTCATGAAATCTATATTAACCAGCACAGGAGGAAATACCTTATGTGAAAAAGCTATTCATAACAACGTGATTATACAGTATAATTAAAAAATCTTCAGTTATTTATCAAGAACAGGAATGCTGGTCTTTTTTTAAAGCTATTTCTCACCTGATAATACACATAGCCTGACCTTTAACAATGAGGTGGCCAAGTTAGACCTACTGGCTTTATTGTGGTGGAAATTGAGGGTAGGAAAGATATTAACCTGCACCCAAGAAAACGACATAATGCAGCTTCCTCTGTGTGATCCTGTCAAACATAAAAAGCCCATTCCAACCCAACGTTTGTTTGACTTCTGGCAAACTACAACATGTTATAGCTGACATACAGTACTGTGCAAAAGTTTTAGACACATGCAAAGGAATGGTGTCGAACAAACATGCCTTATATTTACATATAAATAATGACATTAAATGAAAGATCTCTACATAAAGTAGATATAAAATAAAGCAGTTTTACAAGTACGGTATCTACCGAGTATCTTACAGAACCAGCCACAGTTCTCCTGGAAGCGTTGACTGTCACGCTTGATTTTTTATTTGCATGTAAATCACAGCAGTCTTTATTATAGTTTTGTCTGAAAAGTGGTCTCTTATACGTAATATGCTGATTTCTTTATTGACATACCGTACTAACATTTTTATATAACATTTAATTTTGTGCTGGAAAACTAATGTTTTAAAAATCTAAAGTGTTTCTGTACTAACTTGCTAATATACAAGTTATAAAATAAAAATCTATAGCAAAGTTTATACTAAAAAAAAGGGTGCCTAAGACTTTCAAACAGTAGCATTAGAATCATAAATTCATTAAGCTACTTAAAGTACGTGCTGAAGAAATCCAATTTTATACTTCCAAATAATAAACACTCTTAGTTCAAAAATAAACAAATAAATAAATAAACAATGTTGTGTTCATTCAGTGGGACTAAGAATTTGTTGCTAAAATTGCTTGTTCCTCCATTCCTTGATTTCGGACAATGACAAAATGAACTGACACATTGCACAGATGTGAGATGCTAATGGGCATTTCATTATTACTCAAATTCAGTTTCACATCATATTGGATTGGACAGCATACAGACTAACAACAACGATAACAAATATAGTAATACTTCCGGGCTGCATGGTGGCATAGTGATTAGCACGTCCGCCTCGAGCCCTGTGCCAAGCGAGGGTGTTTCTGTGTGGATTTTCCATGTCCTTTCTGTGCTTGTGTGGTAATAAATGATAAATGAGATGATAAATGAAGCCCAGCATCTTGCACAACTGAGACATGCTTCCGTTTTTGGCAAACTTCTTCCTGCATGAGCTAATCCTTCACAACTGTCTAGAAACCATTGTGATGTCTCTGATAGTGGCAGTGGTAGCTCAGTGGTTAAGGCTCTGGCTTACTGATCCAGTGGTCAGGGGTTCAAGCTACCACTACCACCAAGCTACCACTGTTAGGCCCTCAACCCTCAATTGCATAAAAAAAGAATATAGAAAATGTAAGTTGCTCTGGATAAGAGCGTCTGCCAAAAGCAATAAATGTAAATTATATACCTAACAATACGCATGATTAACTCAGCTCTGAATTCAGCCTTGAGTAAGGCTTAAATATAGTGGTAATGCTATCTTTCCCTCCAAAATGTCCCCTAGGGTGTGGGTGTAGGCCAGGAGCATGACCATATCTACTCTGGCACTGAGGAGTTTGGTAAGAAAGGCACTTATGGAACTTAGATGCAGTAGTTGACGTAGTCACACCTCCAGGAACATCTCTGCTTTATGCATATTGTATTCAATAACATCAGTGACTGAAAGCATTAGTTTTGGGAGTGAAGCACCAATCTTACAATAATACATACCCAGTTGATTTTTTCCCTCTTCCTATTTCTGGCAATTTGTTAGACTTCAATATAATCCTCAGGGTGAGATTTATGAGAAGTGGGCATGCTGTGTATGGAAACTTCAGTGCATCGGCTTTTTGCACAATCATCAAGTGATCTGCGGGTGTTTTAATATAGTTTGCCAACTCCTGAGTGTCATATTCCTGCTGTGTGGACATCTCTATTCGATACTGCAGGGCTGTTTCTGTGGCTATGCTGTTTACACACACACACACACTGGGGGAAATCCTCTAACTAGATGAAATAATCTAATACAATCTGAGTAGCAAAGCTGTCACGATTCTTTGTTTATGGTGAGCCTGAATGAATTTGATGTACAATAGCAAGTTAGTGCTGAGAGTACAGCATTATAGAGTAAAGTATACCTAAGTGTAGTCTCGAAAATAAGGGCACTGACATCTGGATTTGTGCCAAACAGTGTACCCACATCTGTGTGCAAATGATATTTAGGGAAATTAAATAAAAATTAGTGTAAAGATTATAGACTTTATATTTGTAATAATAATAAGAATATTAATAATAATGTTTATGCTGGTCGGCACGATGGCGCAGTGGTTAGCGTGTCCGCTTCACAGCAAGAAGGCCTGGGTTTGATTCCCGGGCTCAGGTGTTTCTGTGTGGAGTTTGCATGTTCTCCACGTGTGTGCATAGGTTTCCTCCAGGTACTCCGTTTTCCTGCAACAGTCCAAAAACATACACAGTAGGCTAATTGGCTGTTCCGAATTCTGCCTGGCGAGCTGTCCAGGTGTACCCTGTCTTCGCCCAGAGTCGTCTGAGACAGAGCGCCAGCGATTCTGCAGATGAATGAATGTTATTTGTTCATTCTTCACTGCTTTTCTGGTATAGAGGCAGTGATGGCTTTTGATATTAGACTGAAGAACAAAAATATCTAATACTGTACATCACATTTTAAAAGTGGCTTGATGTGTACCCGTATGATGTGACTTTAGTCCTCAATCATTTATACACTAGTTGTTTTTTCCCCACAAGCCCGGCACCATAAACCTCGGGGCAGCATAGAGACTCATTGCAGGGCCTCAGCTTCAGTTGGCAGGAGTGCACACTTGCATTTGTAACTTCATCAAGGTAATTCTATTTGATTTGGATTGCCATTCATTCTTCCCTTTTTATTTGTTTCCTGAATCAACTTCAGCCGACAGCAAATTGTGTTCTTTCTTCCCTTTCAGCTGTCGATTTACGCCGAGGGCTCATTCATTAAGGCACACCAAGTGCTCAGTTTGGAACGAGCTTTAAAGTCAGAGGAAGGAATTAGTCTGATTATTCATCTGCCCCTTCTCACTCCTGCTTTCTTTACTTCAATTATCCAAAATACACTTGGTAAACTTGTGAAGAATAACAATGTATGGGTTCTTTCCCCTTTCTAACCTTCCACACAGTATAAAGAGTAAAATATGGAACTCTCCAAATCTAATCTTACACACATCTATAAGTCCATGCTTCTACAACAAGGCAAATATTTCTTAATATAAATAAGAGACTATTAAGCATAGCTATATCATGCATAGCTATTGTTTACTTTCAAAACAAGCACACTCGGAGAGTGCAAACCTCCACCAAGCAAACTTACAATGTTAAAGAATCCTTGAAAAAATTCCCTGATCCAGGTCAAATTTGGGATCTGGGAATTTTTTCAAGGATTCTTTAACATTGTAAGTTTGCTTGCAACACACACACTCACTCCCTCTCTCTCTCTCTTTCTCTCTCTCTCTCTCTCTCACACACACACACACACACACACACACATCTATTCACACTCACACCTAGGGTCAATTTGGAACAGCCAATGTGCATGTCTTTGGACTGTGGGAGGAAACCGGAGCACACGAAGGAAACCCAAGCAAACACGGGGAGAACATGCAAACTCCTCACGGAAAGGCCTGAGACTGGGGCTCGAACCCAGGACCTTCTTGCTGTGAGGTGGATGTGCTATCCAATACCTTAATGAAATCTCTACAGGTTGAATTATTCCGATATACTATACCTGCCCAATATATTTATATGGAGAATACTCCCTTTCTCTAAAACCCCTGATACTGGATTAGAGAGTCGATATGGAAAAACACATAGCAAATCACAGTTCTGCCAAGGCAGAGATCTCATATATCATTTGATTACAAAGCAGGCAGTGGAAATATAAATAGCAGTGACACAGTAGTAGGATGATTTAGTTTCCGGTGAGAGGAGAGCGAGACTGATGGATTCAATTTAAACTGCATTGGCCAGGGCTTTGCAACATGACAAATTGTCAGTCACCTTCTGCTACTTTGGGCATGGCATAGATGAGAGTTTCCTGCTGCCCATTTACTCTTCGTGGAAGTAATTCGTTGCTTTAAACCCAAACTAATGTCACCAAGCCGGATGTTCTCAGTGTGTTGGCTGTGCAATCACACAGAAGTAGAGTGCTCGAGGACACAGTGCAAGGACATGAGAGTGCCTATAATATCATTATGTGGATTCTTGTTCTTACAGAGCCTCCTGGGGGATCCGAATTATTGCTTTGGATTTTCCTTTCTACCATAATCCTATCGTCTGAAACAACAGTAAGAGGGAAACAGATAGACAGGTGGAGATTATTTGGTGGATCAGGACTGCAGTCAGACCAGATGTACTAGTGCTGATCATTAGTCTGTGTATTAAACCATGTCTACAGTGTTAAATACTCACACCCTGGAACGCAGTTTATTTGTTTGACTCAGCAGAAGAGAATAACACACCTTCTGCATTCTGCAGTAACATGCTGTACTTGTTTCCAGGCAACAGAGTAATTCTGGTATCAAGACTTTTGTTGCTGTCTGTATGATGCTATTACTGTATAATCATATTGCTGTTTTGATATGAGACTAGACTTTTTATTACATATACAGCATCTCTAAATTATCCTGTAAGTTAAATAATTAAATAATTAAATAAATAATTTGAGGTCCGGTGGTAGGGTGCTGGCTTATGGATCTGAACGTCTGGGTTTCAAGCCTCACTGTCACCATGTTGTCACTGCTGTCCCCCCAGTGCAGCTAACTGGTATATCAAAGGCCAGCCATGTCTCTTACTGTCTGTGGGTTTCTGCCCTGCAATGGCCTGGCGAGCTGTCCAGGGTGTACTCTGCCCTCACCCAGAGTCGGCTGAGATGGGCGCCAGCCTCCCCGCGACCCTAATTAGAGGAAGGTCTCGGGTTCGATTCCCAGGCTCGAGTGTTTCTGTGTGCAGTTTGCATGTTCTCTCCATGCTAGCGTGGGTTTCCTCCAGGTACTCCGGTTTCTTCCAACAGTCCAGAAACATGCACAGTAGGCTAACTGGCAGTTCCAAATTGCCCCTTGGTGTGATAGTGAGGGTGAATGGTTGTGTATGTGTGTGTGTGTGTGTGTGTGTGTGTGTGTGTGTGTGTGTGTGTGTGTGCGTGTTGGCCCAGTGATGGCCTGCCGAGCTGTTTTAGGGTGTACCCCACCCTCACCCAGTGTCGGCTGAGATGGCCGCCAGCCTCCCCGCGACCCTAATTAGGATTGAGCAGCTTATGTATGATAGATCTTGTGACATGTTGCTGACATAAAACTCTCTAGTTAATGTTATTTGAGAGACTGAAGTCTGTCAAATTTACATACCTAATTTTGAGTTGTAAAGTGACTACCGTTAGCATTAACGAATTTAAAGTGAGGTGGCTCTGTGGTGTAGTGGTTAGTACTGTTGCCTCACAGCAAGAACGTTCTAACCTCAAATATCTGGGTCATTTGCAGAGCATGAGTGGAGTTTGCGAGTTTGCGTGTTTACCACATGCTTGCATGTGGTATATGCTAATCTATATTGAACTCAGTGCTCAACATTCAAATCGTTCAATAATTTTCAGAGTACACCATGAAATTTATTTTAAGTAATTGACAGGACTGCTTAGATGTGCAAAGAATATAATCAGGGTTATCAGTTTCAGTGATTTAAGTAGATGAGCAGGCTACACATGTCTTAATAATCTACTGGACTGTTGATAGAAGTACACTTGGAGAAAAAACCCACTTTACTTAAACATTACAGTCTGGCAAAGCAATTAATTTTTCTTCCTGTGTTTGGATGTGTGTGGACGCAAGACTCACCAGCACTAAATATCTGCTGGACAAAGAACGATGCTTCACATGATCAGAATTTATGTGAGCCCAGTATCAGCTTGCATCTTCACGCACTCTAGCTGAGATTTCTTTACCGGTCTGGAGGTTAAGAAAGGAAATATCAATCACTACTATACTATGACTCCTCTAATTCTTATCAGCGGCACAGTTTCCAAGACATCATCAAGTAAGGCAGCAGAGAATGAAAATGATTTCCTTTTCATCGCAGTGAAAAGGCATGTAATGGTATCAGTGCAAGCAAATGAATTCATCTGTGCGTTGCATTAAAAAAAACGCTGTGCCATTAGATGGAGTTTTCCTTCAATTAGGCAGGTAGCCTCCATTAGAAAAGTGGTACTATGCTCACAGCAGAGACATGATAAAGTTAAGATACTGTTATTGCGATATATAAGGATGTGATGTCCATTAACTTCTGATTACAGCACGATACAAGCTGTTTCGGTTCAATTAAACCACACCAATTTTCCCCGCAGTTGCTATTTTTAATGTGTTACTGAATGCCATGCTTTTTTGTTCAGTGAGTTTAATATCATGGCACGCTCATGAGAAAAGGTTCAAGTATAATAGTAGTAAACTGATTAAAAAAAAAACCCCGATAAATCTTTAATCAAATAAATTAAATAAATATATAACATTTATATATAACAGTTCATTGTTAAGTAACTGTATTTTCATATTTATTCATTCATTTTCTAAGCCGCTTACTCCTCATTAAGGTTGCGGGGAGGCTAGTGGCCATCTCAGCCGACTCTGGGCGAGGGCGGGATACACCCTGGACAGCCCGCCAGGCCATTGCAGGGCCAACACACATACAACCATTCACACTCACTGTCACACCTAGGACTGTGGGAGGAACCCACAGTACCCGGAGGAAACCCACACAAGCACTGGGAGAACATGCAAACCCCACACAGAAACGACCGAACCCGGGAATCAAATTGCTGTGAGACGGATATGCTAACCACTGCGCCACCATGCCACCCTGTATTTTTACATACAACTATTATATGTATGTAGTGCACGGGAAAGGCACAATCTGATTGGCCCGCTATCTTGGGATAATGCACATTATCCACCATGCAACTCAGAATAATGCTTTTGCACTATACTTGGCATCACTCATTTTGTGTATACATGTTGCTATTTATAACTTTGATTGCAGTGATTGTACACCCATTTCTATTTATATTTAATTACATTCACACTATATCCATTATCAATCTTCCATCACGAATGAGCCAAAATATTATGACCATCTCCCTAATATGTTGTTGGGCATTTCCATTAGCTCATGTTATGGTATGCTAGCTAAAATATGCATGTGTAGTATTATTTGCTGTACTAATGTGAGATCGGACCTCTGATTAGCTATCTTGAGTGAGCTTTAATGGAATCATATGTAACCGGTGTCCTCCGCGTTGTGTAGTGATGTTATTAAGGAGACCACACCGTTGTCATCCCAATAAGCAATTTTATTGTAGTGCTGACACTGACAATGATAGAAATAAAAGTGAGTCCTTCACGACCACTTCCTCCAAAGTGACATGTGGCAAAGAGGAAGTGATTAGGCTGGACTGGTCAGTTTTATAGTGGGTACACAGGGTTCCCCAATTGAGAATGCAAGGGCATAAGGTCAACCCAAACTCCACCCAAATAACATTCCTTTGTCAGGTTAAGCAATTAAAAAAAATAAAAAGAAATAACATTTTGTGTAATTATACACAACATAACCCGTATTACATACAACTTGACCTTTGTTACACATATACAACATAGTCACCAAAACAGAAGGCTGGGTGACATTTTTTAAACATCTGCCAAGTTTTAAATTAGTGATGTTGTATGTTATGTCATTTTACTTTATGTCCATTTTTTCCCTAATGTTTTCTGATGTACAAATGTGTATGGCGACTTAATTGTTTTGTGCATTACATACTCTCTGGATGTCATTATTTACATTTTAAAAAGAAACATAACTAAGGATTACCAAATTGCGAATTTAAACTGAATTGAATCGAACTGAATGCAGATCCTTATATAAGCATCAATGAGCCATCTGGTATAAAGCCTAAATTATGTTTTTTTTCCTTCCATTTTCCTGAAAGGCACAAATGGGAAAAGATGACATATACCCAGGAGGCATATTACACTGATGACTGTAAATTTCTTGCAGAAAAATGTACTGAGTATGCACGGTTCCAGAAAGACTTATAACTGTATTCATTTCACCAAAAATTAATGCCTATATATATATATATATATATGGACACTTTGGGTTCTGAGACCTGATGAGCCACTTCTGAAGTTGTTGTAAAGCCCTTGATATATGCAGAAGTGTAAATGCATCACAGTAATTGAATCCTGTGTTAATGTGTTAGGTTTTAAGCCAATAAAACTGTTACATTCAAGCTATTGATCCGTCCATGGAAGGCCTTAATCTTTGCTTATTATGTCGCTTAGCAAGCAAAGCTTACTCTCAACAGATTACATTGTGTGGTGGAAGAGATGTTTATAGCAAATATTATTAATAATAAATTAAATTTGGTTATTGAATGCTGGATTTTATCATATGGTTGTTGATTTTATTATATGACTTTGCCTTTTTATTAAAGCAAAAAGCCACTTGAAAGTGTGAATTACAGTTATTTTAGCATGGGTAAGGGTGTTTTAGGTACTCTGTTTCACATTATTTCTCACACCCTTACCTGTGATAAAGTCACTGTAACACAAACACTGGAGTGGCTTATTGCTTTATAAACAAACATTGAATAATGTGAGTTGAGAGCTTTGCAGTCATCTAGCTATATTTAGCCCTTGTGCAACAAACAGTTGTATGTAAATGTAAATAAATTCCATAGAAATTTTGGACCATATTTGAGCAAGCAAAATAAACTTTTCATTCTCTTTAGTAGAGTGCCTACAGATAAAGCTGATATACCCGAAGAAACCCCATGGAAACATAGCTTTTACAATGTATTCAACCAAATAACAATAAATATAATATTATTATTTGGAGAAAATAAGTACAGAAGTGAGCACTTTAGCAGAAATAATGTATTAGAGGGTTTTACACCAGTCTCTGACATCGATTTGCTGAAAATGTTGACAACTTGTCCTTCAGTTCAAGATGTTTGAGGATTTTATTGTGTATATACTAAACTTTCATTATCATTAAACTACAGTAAACTAAATTAAAGCTCTACCTCTGGTTTAACTTCTAACTTTCAGACAGATGGCCTTAAAATGAACCCTTTAGAGCAACAGTGGGTTAAGTCCATTTTTGTGAATTTTCAGGAGAGCACTTTAAAGTTTTAAGGCTATAAAAAACATTTGTATGACATACTTCAATGCTTAAGTCTCACTGAATACTTCTCTTACATATTTTTTTGCCCTAAATTGCTGTGTTGCAGGAACATTCGCATTTTGCCAAAAATTGCGTTTTTTGAATTTAGACTTAGAAGAATTGCAACAAACCCGGGTTGAAATTGTATTTTTCAGTGCAACAGTGTTCTAAGTCTAAATGGCCAGGAAATGTAGTAATATTACGAAAAATTAAGAATAATATTCAGTTAAATACTAACAAGCAGATGCAGTGGTGTCCTAGCTAAAGTAATATGTACTTTCTGAGTCCTCTATTAACTGAAGAACCTCTTTTGCAGTATGTTTTTCCTAGATGTGGAGACTTCACACATGGGTGCCGCCATCTTGGACTTTGGACTTGGCCCACTGTTGCACTAGTAAATCAGTGAAATTGCTAAAAGCAATGGTGAAGTGCCCCTATATGTCAAAATTGGAGCTCTACCTGGGTTTAGACCAGTATTCATCTGAAAGATTTAAGTTTTCTCTATTCATTTCTGCACTTAACTGAAAATTGACAAAAATGGATTTGTCCCACTGTTGCTCTAAGGGGATCAATTTTCTCCATGCATTCTTTAATATGATGCAAGTTTCATAATTGAATCAGTGACTGCAAGCTGAAGAGTCCCTGTGTGCTTCACAGTTGGTATGAGGTTTTTCTCCTGAAAAAGATGGATGCTATGACTTTGGCAAAAATATTATAAATTGTAGTCTTACTTGAGTTTTATTTTTTGACAGTAAAAGTTTTATTATTATTATTATTATTATTATTATTATTATTATTATTATTATTATTATTATTATTATTATTATTATTATTATTGCACACCTGTCATACAGATAAAATTTGTCCAATCTCTTTCTGACTGTAGACGGATGCACTTTCACACCAACAGTTGGAAGAATTGCCTGCAGGTAGTACAATGAAATTTTGGGGTTCTTGGACAATTTTTTTCACATCAAACGGACGGCTGAATTGGCTTGGGTAACCAGTCCTGGACAAATTGGCAGTCATTTGAAATTTAAGCTTGGAGTAGAGTTTTCTCCTTACAGAGGAAAGGATTTGTTTAAAATAAAGTAAAGGTCTTTTTAAATCCTTTGCCAGACTCATAGACTTCCAGACCAATTTGTCTGAAGGTCTTTGGTAGTTTTTTTTTTTTTTTTGGCATGATGACACCCTCACTTTAAAAGCGAAATGAACACCGGATCCTAAATTTTAGATTAAAATATGACCATATTAACCATATTAAAATATGGTTCCACCTGCATAATGTTCTAATCAATGACATCTAATCTGTAATACCTGACTCTAATTTTGTGGAACTGAAGGTGTGATAAATGTGAGGGTGTGCTTACATTTCCATGTGATTGACCAAAATTTTGTTTTATTATATTATGACAACGACTACAAACTTTAAATTTGATGTGACTTTTTTGGAGTCAGCCCCACAATAGACTGGTGACTTGTTCAGGATGTACCCCACCTCCAACCTGATGAATTAATGGTATATTTCCACCAGTGTATTAAAGAGGGTGAAAATTTTGCTTGTTTAATTCTGTTGAAAAAAAAAATTATAAATAAAAAAATTAAAATTAAAAATAAAATATTATTATGGGGCATGCTCATAAATGCTTGTTGATACAAGAAGTTGGAGGATTATGGCCAGACTCTTTACAGTCATTGTGAGCAGAAAAGCATGAGCTTGAGTCCCGGGATCTGGCTTGGGTGGGCTCCTTCAGGGTACTCTGGTTTCCTCCCACAGTCTAAAGACATGTACATTAGGTTAATTGGCTGTTCCAAATTGCCCCTGTGTGTTTATTTGAGTGTAAATGGTTTTGTGTGTGCATGTGTGTTGGCTGTGATGGTCTATCAACCTGCCTTTGCCTCGTGTCGGCTGAGATAGGCTCAAGCCTCCCCGCGACCCTCATAGGATTAAGCCGTTGCGCAAATAAGTGAGAGAGAGAGAGAGAGAGAGAGAGAGAGAGAGAGAGAGAGAGAGAGAGAGAGAGAGAGAGAGATTGAGCTTTTATTGCGCTATGTAGGTACACAATGCATAATTACATGTCTATAAGTGAAATAATAAGAACTTGTAAAAATATTTTTTTATTTTTTCATGAGATATGACAAAAAAAGATGTTGTGTAAATATTCTGTGATGTAGGAATATTTCACTGGACAGTGTGAATAGTGAGTAAAATAATGAATATATTATCATTTATTATGTTTTTATATATGATCATAGTAATTATAATTAGTGGGTGGGGAGTGGGGGGGGGGGGGGGGTAAGAAGAACCCAATTGGTTTCAAAAAACATGGGGTTTTTCTTTGTTCTTCATTAAAACTGATTGGGGAATTCTCCAGGGTGCTGAAAAGGAGAGAGGGCGGGGAATCGATTGCTCGTGGCCACGCCCGCTGCATCGCAATTGGCCAGCGACGTCGCGGAGCGTCACGTGAGCGACACCGGCACGCTCAGACCGCTGAATTATAGATGAAAGCGCTCGAGCTGAGAAATGTAGATTGGGTCCCGCGCGCGCGCACCCTCTCGGCTCGCGCAGCGCACGAGCGACGTTCCGTCCGAGTTTCTCGAGCCTCAACCAGCCACAGGGCGCGAGGACATGAATTCTGGAAAGGCTTGAGCTTGAAAAGCTTTATTTAAAACAAACAAACAAACAAGAACCCACTTAACAACACGGAGGCGCGATGCTGGGAGCCGTGAAATATGGGACAGCAGTGGTTCTGCTGTTGTTTACTGCATTGCTCCTCTTCACCGGAGCCACCGAGGAGGGAATTCTTACCAAACATCTTTTAGTGCAGTTACACGAGGGAGGGAATGAAGATGGGCACCAACTTGCACTGGAGTATGGCTTCAGGAGTGCCAGGCAGGTAAGATATACCATAATAAAACACACGGAAATAGATTATTAGTTATAGTAGAGGCTTAAATATATAGGCGCCAATAAAGATTTTATTTAAAACCTGCCGACAAAAGTGTTTAGAGGCATTTCTTCCAACCAAAGCACAACATTTGCACAAGAGATGTTCAACTGACCTGCACTTCTGTCTTTCCTCCTTCTCAGGTGAAATGAGGCTTTGTGTTTTGGTCAGTTGAAGTTTACGAACCACCAGATAAGAGTAACAAGAGTGTTATTATAGTACTCTCACCTTATTACTAATAACACTTAAACACATTCACAAAAAACATCCGTACATTTAATCCTTACTAGGGTCACCGGAGCCTATCTCAGCCGACACTGGGTGAAGGTGGGGTACATCGTAGGGCCAACACA
>JBCNYH010000027.1:7324269-7340418 GCA_039654325.1 Tandanus tandanus
GTGTGTGTGTGTGTGTGTGTGTGTGTGTGCGCGCGCGTGTGTGTGTGTGTGTGTGTGTGTGTGTGTGTGTGTGTGTGCAATGAACTGTTACCACATCCAATGATGTGGAAAGCACGACTTGTCTGGTCAGGCATTCAGAATTTCCTCAGATTGTAGGCTGCTCGAGAAGACCTTCCAAAAGCTCCACATCCTGTATCACAGAAATAATGCAGCCATCCAACTTTGTAATTGTGCACTTATGCACTTAGTACTTTATTTCCCCCTCCATGCACATTTTAATCTGTAACCTGGACATCTTGAGATGATATTATGCTTAGCACTCATATATCTCATATGTAGTTCTTTTATCAGTCATGGGCCTTGTTTGCATTTTACCTGGTGGTCAGGATGCAAATGGTAATAGTAGTTGTTCTTCTTTTTAATAACACACTATTACACACAGTCAAGAAGCTTTAATGAGAGTGCATGTGGGTACATAATAAGGTCTTGTACCATGCTCAATCCAGTGACCTTAAATAAATATAAAACGCATTAAATATTATGAACATTCATTTATATATTCACAACCTTCGCTGGATGCTCATATATAAAATACACATTAGATATTTTCATCCAGCATTCATACAACTGTTTGTCTTTTCTTCAAGCTTCCCTTTGGCCAGAGACTTTTTCATTTCTATCCCCGGGACCCTCCTAAAACGAAGCGGAAACGCAGCCTCCATCGCCACCAGGATCTGGATAAGGACCGACGGGTAAGTCTACAAGCACAGTGTTTAGTTCCCATAGAAACCGGCCCAGTTACCATCCCTGGAAAACAATAGTTAATAGAGGAGGGTGATGCAACCTAAAAATTAGATCACGATGTTTTCAAAGGTCTTAATAATAATATTTATCACAGCACACTGTACATAATAGTATTAAAGAGGTTATGAGAACATTCTATCTTGTTAAAGAGTATTATTTTGTTTATTTAAATTATTTGTAAATCAGTATATATGAATGTCTGTGCTGTTTATCAGTACTTATCATCAGGGCCAACCCCAAACCGAATGTCATAATGGAGGAGTTTAAATCTCACTAAAATTGATTGGTGCAAAAAGTGAACACTCTGCATACATTTTTTTTATGTTCGGATGGCGTATAATAATGTAAAAAAAGGTTCGTGATGCTTAACTTAATGTACTATTTTGCTCACTGTAAAAGGAAGGCATGTAGTCAGTACAAACTGCACCTGTGAAATAATGAATCATTTGACCCTACCCTTTCTACAATAAAAGCTACAGAGGGTATAGTGTAAGGAACCTAACCTACTCAGCATGGATAATGTAGCAACTGTGCACTATATGGGTACTGGTATTAAATACCCACCTGCTCTTCTGATGATATGTTCTTGGCTGGAATTTGGAAAATAATTTCATTTGAAAGGCCACATATGGTTTCCTATTAGTGTTCCACAGTAACAGCTTGTTAATCGGCACATATGTCAAAGTTATAAGTGCTCAAAATCCTGTGACCTTGAATTTGACCTTTCAAGGTCACACAAATTCCAAAATATTTGTCTCATTTGAAAGTCCATAGATAGTTTACTCTTAGTGTTCCAGTAACAGCATGTCCATAGGCACTCGTTTTAAAGTTATACGCGCTCTATCTCCAAATATTTATGTCCTTGTTTTGACCTTCAACTTTGACCTTGACATGCCAAAATCAAATCATCTCTGGGACTCTGGTAGGGTAGTGTCCCCACCAAGTTTAGTAAAAATCCATGGGTGTGGCCTTGATTTTGTTCACAGACAAACAGATGAACAAACAAACGCCAGTGATTACAGTACCTCCACCAGAACTCTATTTTGTGGTGGAGGTAATGAACAAAACATATCAGAAGCTCATTGTTACTTGTTGTAGGAAACATAGAACTTGGCAGCAAACATGTCAATAGCTCATTGTTGCTTGTTGTAGGAAACATTAAACTTGGCAGGACACTGTGCCTGTTAATAAAGGCATGATGTAGTTTGTACTTAGCAGTTAAATCAGTTAAATTGCATGATAAACAGTATACAACTCCCAAAATAAGTATTAAGGCACGCAGCAGTCCTCAAATTTCTCTTCAGAGAAAATGCATTACGTATTGCACAGACATGGGTGGCCGAAAATAAAAACGGATGTTTCTGCCATATAAGGCAGACATCATGAGATATACAGTTAACTGTGATGACAGAAAGGATCTTACTGCATACTTAAACTCGTTTTTCTGAAATAATTCTTATTTACTTTCCCCTTTTCCTCTGACACCGCGGGAATCATGAATTCTACTGCTTCCGCCTCAACAGTATAGTAATTCATGAGTGTAGATTTATGCAAATTGCTGTGTTCGATGCACACATGGCCTTTAGGATAGACAGAGGCTCGTCATCATACACATGTGAAAAAGAATGAATGTAGTGTTTATGCAGCTATTCGATGAGCAATCCGGCAGCAGCGATGCATTTATCAGCAAATCTACACACACGACGGGATATACTTGAAAGGGCACGATTTCCAAACACATTGCCAAGCTGTTTTTTTGCACATCTCTAGCATCTTGTAGCTGATAATCCCTAAGGATCTAAGTGGAGGATAAAAATTTGAACATTGCTAAGTCTATGAGAATTTGTATGAGCATTATTTTAAAATACTGTATGCTTACATTTTAATAATTGTGATATGGCCTCAAATCATATTGTAATATTTTCAGAAATTTATACATTATGGGAATATATATATACATATATATATATATATTTAGCTTTACATTATTTATATATAAATATGCTATGAAAATAATGTTAATTTTTAAAAGGAACATGACAGCACATGCAGATTATTTATAGTGTACAGATGCCGGAGAGCCAGGGGGCGCTCACATGCCCTTGTACACATCTGCAGCCTGTTCCGGCTGCACCTCTTCCATCTCAGGCTGCTGGTTTAAGGCACTCGTTCATGTGTACTAATATCAACTATGGTTTGTTTTGCTGCTTCGTATATCATTCTGCATTATATCGACTTTTCACTTATGGACTCATAGGGGTAAAAACATTGGAGCTCCCTGTTCATTTCTGGGGGAAAGCTGATATTTGTGCTAAATTGCCATACTCACGATATTCAGTTGATTGACAGTATGAAAGGTCATATCACGATACGATAATTAATATATTGCCCACCCCTATGTGTTTTACATGTCTTCTTTTTTCTCTGATCCACAGCTTGCACTTGGGTCAGGTTGTTGTCTAAGACTGTACGCTGCTGTGGGTGCCACTGGGTGTCAGATTTCATTTACTTGGCACCGTTTGTTGACTCTCCACTGAGCAGGTTGATGTTGCCTGAGTATTTTGTGTGGTAGCTCGCTGTCATTCATTCTTCACCATTGTAGTCACTGTTTCTGAATTTGCTTCTTAGTTGGCGGCTGATGTTCACCTCGATGTACAATGCCCTCATTTCAGAGGCGGTCACAAAGCGAGACTTGTAGAATTTGGCATTTAACTAGGTCTGATTTGAGTAGCGTCCAAGTTTCTGATCCATTGGGGAGGATTGGCACGACCAAGATGCAAAAGAGGCAAGTCTTGTTGGAGACGTTGGTGGTGGTCTTACATCAGATTTACATCTAATTTGCACTGTAGGCTACCCAAAGAAATATTAATTAGCAGATGTAGACCTGCACCTTCAAGCAATCAAGGGTCAGATTTTGGTGAGCCAGTGTCCAATGTAGCCTCAGATTTCTACTCTTGGCTGATGAAATTGAAACATGATGCTGTCTTCTTCTGAAGTAGTCAAACTGTCTCAGTGTTCAGAGTCTCGTAGTGGTCTTTTGGTCACTGTGGTAACAAAAAGTGGTTATTTTTGTTAGTTTATCTTTCCTGCGATGTCAAACCAGACTGGTCATTCTAATTTACCTCTCTGATCACCTCTCACTGGAGGGTTTTTCACACCAAACACTACACAGATCCCTAGAGACTTTCTGAAATACTCAAACCAAACCTGTGTGGCTCCATTAACCATGTCAAAATCCCTGAGATTGCATTTGATGGGAATATTCTGTTCTGATGAGAATATTAACTGAAGCTCTTGACCTGTCTGTGAATGACGTTACGCATTATGCTGCCACATGATTATTTGATTGGATAATTGCATGAATGAGCAGGGGCACATTTATTCCCTATAATGTGGCCGGGTGATGAATTTATTCTGTACAAAACATTGTGAATAAAGAAATAAAGTACAAGCATTGAAATGAACAGTATTTTGCACTTTTGAGTATTTCAAGTGAACCTAACAAGGCATTTAACAGCTGTTTTAACTCTAAAATGATCATTAGGGTTAACTTCTCAACAATTTCTGTGTCAGGCATCAATGAATGTTAAGCGAAGGACTGTTCAAAATGGCACTGGTTAGCCTTTCAACAATCAATACAAGGACATAGAGGAGCTTTTTGAAGTCTTAAACTGTAGTCAGGTGTTTGCTATAGAGTGCCTCATATTGATCATGGACTCCTGTTTTCTTACACAGGCTCAGTTCCTGCTCACTGCCCAAGCTGTTGACTGTTTACTCGGATACAATCCCAGTGTTTGCTATGCCCTCCATCCTCTTTATCTGTTCCATTTCTGTCCTTCTAGGCTGCTGAGTAACTACCTCATTATTGGCTACACACAACCTTTTACCTACCACACCTCAGAGTATGCACTTACGTGTAGAAATAACAATTTGCAGTATAATTTAGATTACAGTCTATTGATATAATGTCTCCGTTGTTTGATATGACGAAGGATCAATTTCAAACACTGGTTGAGGAGGTCTTGGGTACAATTTTGAACAGCGGAGGTGACTGCCAGAGATCACACAGGCTGTTGTCAATAATGTCCTATAGCTCACACCACACGCGCCGAAGTGCTGGGCCTGATAAGAGAGGGAAACCCATAGATCACTGTTGATGATTAAACAGTATGTGCTCTCTGTGTTGTGATGATACATAGCTTATCCAACCTACTGGATTTTGTTTAGGTAGGCTTAGGATTATGGTTTTTTTTTTTTCAGTCTTGGTTTAAGTGCAGTGTGCATTCTTTGAAATGCTATTTTTGCTTAGGTATGATAACTCACTGAGCAGCTGCATACAAACTATCTGTTGATGTATTTAGAATGGTTGCTGCGCTATAATGAAATCTTGGGAAACTTCTAAAGGTGAACCCTTTCTTGTTTTAGATATGCAGCTCAGGCAACAAAGATGTCTATTATACTAACTCACTACACAGTGACTTTATTTATACTGAAGACTCAGAAACAAGTAGACACTTCACTCTGTTAATTGTCATAGCTTAAAGTGGCCCTTTTCAGATGCCTTTTATTTCTTATTCTGAGGCTTTATAATGCACCAAGCAACACACTATACGCACAGACACACAACTGCTTGCAACTCTCTCTCTCTCAATAAACACACTAAAAGAACACCATAAATAGGTACTATTAATCACACCCAGGTGAAACTCACCAGTGTTACCTGATAGTTCTCCCCAACTCCTTTTCTGCATGTAGAGAGCACTCTATCACACCTTTGCTGTCACATAAGGAAATACATCCTGTGCTAGTAATCTATGTGTGATGGCATTTTGTGTAGAAATTTCATTACTATTTACTATTACTATAAGCCTGGAGAAATGATGGTGCTTTTAGGACAAAAGGGTTTGCTTAATACCTGTTTATAGTGTTTGGTGTTTTCTTTGTTCACTTACTCATGTACACTGAAAAGGGAGAAATGGTAGTGTAGTGTTAGCACTCTTGCTTCTCATCAAGAAGGTATTGAGTTTACGCACTGTAGTCAGCAAGGGCGTTTCTGGGTGAAATTTGCTTGCATGGGTTCCCTCCAAAAGCTCTGATTTCCTCTCACAGTCCAAAGACATGCACATTAGGCTTATTTTATATTCTTTAATTAAATGTCCCTAGGTGCACATGTCAATATGAATTGCTTTGTGTGTTAAGGCGATGGTCTGGTGAGCTGTGAATAGCTTTTGCCTGGAGTCAGCTGGGGTTTGCTACAGCCTCCCCACAACTCTAATAAAAGATCAAGCGGTTCGGAAACTGAAATAAAATGAAAATGATAAAAGATGCTAATAAAGAAGAAGTTGTTAATGTTCTGCAGTAATAACTGTAGTTCCTGTACCAGCATTTAACACATGTGCCTTACACCAAAATTTTTAATTCTGATTGGTCATAAGGTGTTGGTTGAATAAACCAGGAACTACCTTGTCCCATGGACATTCCAGTTGCACAACATTATGTTAACAGTAAATGTTAAAGTGATCCTGAATTAGAATAAGATCAGGCTTCCCTGTTTTAAATTACAGTCAACCATTTTACAGTCGTTTTCAGGGACTCCACACTGACATTTAACTACATGGGATGCATTTTTTAAAAAATGTGCATGCTGCGTGCTGAGTTAGAAAAGAGGGCACTGCTGGGAATTCTCACTTCTAATTGAGCAGAAATAGTCTGTTTCAATACTGTAGACCTCTCAGTCTCCTTTTATTTCATCTCCGTTAAACCAGTTCTCTTGAAGCTTTGACAAGAATTTAATTAAAACAGTATTTAGCAAACTACCTGCTCCTGCTATCGAGTCAGATATCGTTTCTGCCACATGACAGCTGGTGATATGCACTGATCTGCATATCTGACTGCGATTTACAGAGGTGGAACTAATGAAATCTTTTGGGAATTACATGTCATAATAACCAAAATATGATAGTACTAAAGCTCCCACCACTATTAATTTAGTATATTAAAATTCAACAGTACTTTTTACATGGCTCTTTTAGACAGTTTAATTAACATGCTACATATAAATCCATGACAGGCAGGGGTTAGAGTTTTATACTCTGAATACACTGTAAAAAATGATTACATTTAGCCATCATAGTAGACACATTTTTATATGAAAAAAAAGGTTTACATTGATGCATGTCTTTTTGGTACGTATTTCAAAAAGTGAGATCAGCATAGTTTGGATATTTATTATTATTTTATCTTCGCATCATATTTCTTTGCAGTAATCAGGAAGGCAACTGTATAAGACATGAATTTGTTCATTTCTTAGCTTTCACTAGTATTTATTTATTAGTACCATTAGTATTAGCATTTATTTATTTATATGCATACATACCAGGGCAGTGCTGACTCAGGGATCAGAAGGTCAGGGGATCAAGCCCAAGGTTAACCAAGCTGCCACTGTTGGGCTCTTGACCCTCAACTCTTGACCCTGTAAGTTTGCTCTGGTTAAGGGCGTCTGACCTATGGAGGCTGATGACTTCAACTTATTGGACTAATGAGCCCTCCAGTTCTATACAGAGCTCAGTGGCAGATACAGCTCAAGATCTTCAGTCAATGTTGTAAAAAAAGGGCAGTCTTGTAGCATGATTGTTGGTGACAGATGCGCTGGTTTGAGTATTGCAGAAACTGCTGATCTCATGGAATTTTTAATATAACAACCTCTAGAAGAAAATAAAAACATCCAGCAAGTGGCCGTTCTAAGGGCAGAAACACCTTATTGGTGAGACCGGTAACAAGGGAATGGTTATACAGGTTTAACCTCGTACAAGGGTGACAGTAGCTCAAGTAACAACTCTCTGCAGTCGTATTACGCAGAAAACATCTCAAAAACAATGAAGCAGCAACAGATCAGATCATATCAGGTTTCCATCCTGTCAGCTGAGAACAGGAACTTGAGGCGACATTTGGCACAGATTCACCAAAATTAGGCAGCGTTCACTGTAGCCTCAAATCACTGTTGTTGGCTGACAGGAGGAAAAACCTGATGTGTATACAACTGCAGTCATATGTCTTCCATCTTTTAATATGGAAAGTTTAATATGGAAGGTAGCAAGTGCTTTACATAAGTTATATCCCTCGTGAGTTAGCTTTCCAGGTCTTACACATTTATTCAACATGGTTGGGGATAAAGATATTCTGTTTCTCTTGCAGATTTCTGTTCAATTACAGACTTGCTCATTTTTTCTGTATTTTCACATTTATTAAATGGAATACCTTATATTTAACCTAATTTGTGCAGAGCAGTGGTGAGGATTTGTTAATTATGTTGCTGTATATAATATATAACATTGTATATATAGTGATAGCTGGGTATCAAAGAGCATTCAAAGCCTTTCTTCAATTAATCCTGGTCCTTGCTTTAATCTGTCTAATGTCTGATGAATAATTGTTTGATGAAAACAAGAGAACATGCAAATCCAAGAGCATAATACAGGCAGTCTTTGTTCCAAAGCCTTATCACACCACACGCTGTCTGCTGAATGTGCATCTGGTCTCTGTGGGTTTTAGCTTCTGTTGTGATATGGAGTACAGCTCAAGAGATAGATTTAATACAGTGATAAGTGTGGGATTCCTGTCCAAAAGGAACTCTGAAAAAAAAAATCTTATATTTCTTTGTCTATTTACATGAAAATGAGATTTAGGGTAAATGAGTTCAGTAAATAATAGGGTCGATGCTGTTTTTTATGTCTCAGGTAAAAAAAGTGATTGTCCAGGAGGGATTTGGACGTCAGAAGAGAGGCTATCGAGACATCAGGGACTTTGACATCGGCTTAAATGATCCACTTTTTACCAAGCAATGGTACCTTGTAAGTAATTACATTTACACTCATTATTTATCTTCCAATTTAATCAGAACGGCCAATCCTCTAATTTAAGTATATATATTTTTATTCAGTGCCAATCATTGTCAGAAGTAATCCTCGAGCCAGCATCTTCAACACGCCTTCTCTATTCCTCCATGACTTTGTCCTGCTTTGGAACTATATCTGCTTTATGAAAACAGAATGTCACCTTTATTGAGCTTGTCAGTTTTAAATGTTTCCCCAGCACCAGTCTATTATCACTGACCTTTAGTTTGCCCTGCAACATTGTTGTGCTTGTGACTAATTTTATAATGTCTACACATATCTGGAGCATTCAGCTCATGCAAACGAGTCCATATTGTGCTGTTGATTAGATAAATACAGGGCAAGCGGACGGCACCCCCGGGCTGGACCTCAATGTGGCTGAGGCCTGGAAAATGGGCTACACAGGAAAAGGAGTGACCATTGCCATCATGGATGATGGTATAAAAACTTTAACTGCCTTTTAATAATAAAAGTTCCATCTTTTTTTTCCCATGACATACTTTTGAATGATCTATTTTTTATATGTTAATTTATTCCACTGATAAAGCATATCTTTTACTGTTTTAACAGGAATTGACTATTTACATCCAGACCTTGCTTCCAATTATGTAAGTACAGTATCCTGTTTTATATACTATAAGGATGTAACTGTATACTGAATATTTCTAAACTGGTAATAGAAATATCAAAAGAATGTACACTATTATTTTTTAAAAATGTGTTTATTGAAAGAGATGTCCTTTGGAAATCCTCTGATTTCAATTCTTAGACGTAAAGTAAAGAAAAATTTACAACATGCAAAGCTCCAGTGCCTTCCTGTGTTCAAATAAAATAAATGAGAAAAGAGGGGACAAGGAGTGAAGAGTAAAAAAAAGAGATAATAATAATAATTAGATAAGATTAATGATATGCATTGGGACTAGGATCCCATGGGTGGTAACAGGTTTTTTTACTTTCATGCGGGCATGAGCAGGCAGTCATATATGAAGCTCTTGGGACAATGAAAAAACATGTTCCCTATAGATAGCATTCATTCATCCTTAGTGGGATGTGGTAGTTTAAATTAGGCTATTTAAACTACAGCCTGCATTCATTATGAACTAGAGTGGTATAGCTGAGGTTGAGGAACAATCAAGACCGGAATGCTCCCACCATGCTTCTGTGCACGCCATGGGTGTTTTTCCCCAGTTACCCATGTGTTACCAGGGGCATAATGGCAGTGCTCTAACAGTATTTTATAAAAATAAAATGCAAAAATTATTACGTAACTCACTAAATCCTTCTGCTTTAAACCACACGCTATACAGTCAGTGTTATTACATTATACCCATAGTGTAGTTTGTCTCTGATCTAAATCCTGACCACAAGCGTGCAAGGATTTCCATCAAACTTGGTGGGGGCACTGTCCTAATGGAGTCCCAAAAAAGATTTGAATTTGGAATGTCTGGGTCAAAGGTAATGGTCAGAACAAGGCACCAAATGTTTGTAAAAAGACATTTCCCATGTTAAAATTGAAATTGCTTCTATATGAGAAACAAAGTTACATAGACCCATAGATGCAATGAGGGACAGATAGAAAACCATAGACATACTTTCAAACAGCATTATCACCTTTGGCCTTGAGTGACCTCGGAAGGTCAGCATCAAGGTCACAGGATTCTAATTGCTAAAAAATTTAAAACAAGTGCTGATAGACATGCCATTACTATGGAACACTAATAAGAAGTCATATATGGACTTTCAAACGAGACAGTTTCCTTTGACCTTGTGTAACCTTAAAAGGTCAAACACCAGACATCTTGTAAATCCTTCAAATGAGAGAGGTTTTTTGGCTAATTTGGTCAAGTCTATGTACTTTAGAACATATCTTAAAACAAACACATAGATAAATCAAACCAGTGCCCATATAGATACATTATCCTACATTATCCATGCTGATTATTGGAGGTATTTCGCACTCTACAATTGCCCCTCTAGTTTTGTTTTGTCCGATGGATAGACAGTTGCCTAATATTTGTCAGCTATTCTGGATATCACAAAGGCAGTGATGCTGTTTCCTCCCCCTCTTTAATCAACTACTGATGTGATTTAGTGCTGTTTGGAATAAAAAGAGCATAGATGCCTTAGCATTACCTTCAAGATGAATCAATTATAGCATGATACTCTTAATCTAGGTAGTTAATTTGTTGTTAATTTGTTTTAATATGAAAAACTAAACAATTGGCAGTAAATGTCATATATTTTAATTTTTAACGGATGTTATTCACGCTATTCCTGAGCGTCTATGAAACACAACACAATCTTTTTACTCCAAACATTATTTTAGAGTAATTTTAATCCTTTCTCCAGGAAAGCCTTTTCCTTGTCATAACCAGCTTTAATTGAAAATGTCAGTGATTCATTAATATTCATAAGCAGACCTCTAATGGTCATAAATATTCATTAGTTGAGACATGGCCAGTACAAATCGAATGGCATGCAGGAAGAAGAGGAGCAAGCTACTTAATGGATTGATAGAAGGGTTTATTAACAAAAGCCTACGTAATTGTGGGACTCAGGAGCCAGCGAGGTAGAACAGCAAATAGCATTCTCAATGAAGGGGAAAGCATTTTGCATGATGACTTTTTGAAATATGTGATTTGTAACCTGTCTCTGAGAAGGGAAAACATAATATTATTAAAGCTGTACTGAGGGAATTCATTCATCACTACTAGTGAATAATGTTTGCAAACTGCAAAGCTAAATTTGAGTCGTGTTCCCCTGAATTGTACACTGAGATTCAAACCTGTCTTGAGTGTGATCTAGGCAGCTGCAACTCTTTTACAGTACCACAAACACCAAAATGCAGGTACGCAAATAGATGCAAATAGTCGCATATGTTAAGCCTTAAGAAATATTCAGTGTGTGTACTAGAGAAGATATGATTGCAATAGGTGTTTAAAATATTTATTTCCTTGCCGTCAAAGACAAATTTGGCTCCTGCATGTAATCCTACCTAGAACTAATGAAGGGTTTTTCTTTTCCGTAGTGAGATGGGATCAGACTGCACCTTAGCAATTAAACATGCTGCCATTCTCCCATCACAAATCTCAGTCAGTAGAGATTTCTGAGCTGACTGCCACAGATGGAATAAATATCTCTCTATTCTTTATGCATCTTTCTCCTACTCCAGTGAATACACACTCTCAAAGCAAGCAAACAAATTTAACAGGTACATGTGCTATGTTCAGCTAATGCGAGGTCCTGATTCAGGGTTGTGAGTGTAGTAGGTGGGCTGCGAGTCTCACCATGTCTTCGAACATGGAGCCTTAACCCAAAAATAACCTTTGCTTATCTGTTAGCGCTGGGTGATGCCAGCACACACTCCGCTGGGCCAATGTCTTCTGCCGAGCCAAGCTGAAACAGTCATTTGCTGCCTCCTCCTCCCTCTCTTACTCTCTCCTTTCCTCTTCTCTGCTCTTTCTACCCTCCCCTCCTCACTGCTACTGTTTTATTTAGCACCAATTCCACCCAGAGATCCAGCTCCCTGTTCCCTCTGAACTATCAGAACACATGCAGGCATCTTTGCTGCAGCTTACACAATATATCAGCTCTACAGTGCCTGAGGACCAAGACACACTGCTTTATTAGTCTCTATTTTTAGTGGAGGAAGATCATTTGCAGCCTATAACAAAGTAAATTTTAATAAATTTGCTTGGCTGAAGTGGTGTATAGGTTTTTTGACTGCATTTTTAGGTGGCAGCCAAATGGAGATTTGCCAGAACCCTTCTCTTTCTCCCTTTCTCTTTTGCTCTCTCTCTCTCTCTCTCTCTCTCTCTCACACACACTCTGTCTTTCTCTTTCTCTCATTGTTTCTCGATCTTTCTGCCAGACATTACAGATAACAAGCACAAACTGTCAGTTCTCTACTCAGTGCAGCTTTATTTATATTTTTCCCCCAAGTTGCCATGGCAATAGCTTCATATCGTGTCTGTGTGGGTTTCCTCCAGATCATCATCATAATTTTTTTTACAATGAATTTTAGTGTTATTTTCATGCTGCATTACCCACTTTTTCTTGAGATTAATTTTATGGACAGATGTCCTGACATTTTCCTATAAAATTCCCTGATACAATTAAGAATTAATTGTTCATCCATCAATGATTGCAAGCTGTCCTGGTCCAGATGCAGCAAAACAGGCCCACACCTTGATACTACCACCACCATGTTTCATAGTAGGAATAAAGCACACAGTAAAATCCCCAGTGTAAAATAGCACCCAAGGTATTCATTTAACACTCTGGGTGTTAATTCAACATTGGGTATTTTGCTTTTTTAATTATGCTGGCATGCAGTGTTTTCTTTTCTCCAAATATAACACTTCTCATTTAAGCTATAAATTCCTATTTTGGCCTCATGCATACACAAATATTTTTAGCCGTTTGGCTCGTCATCTCCTTCTAGAACAGACGGTTTTTCCCTATAGTCCTGCCATGCTCACTATTGTTGTTGGTGGACTCATGATCTTTAAAATAAGCGAAAATGAGAGGGAGCTTAGAAGTTACATTGGGTTCCTTTGTGATCTTGTGGACTATTCACACCTTGTTCTTTGAGTGACCTTTGTTGGTTGACTAGTCCTGGAGAGGGTAACAACAGTTGTAAATTTCCTCCATCTTTCTGGCTGTGCATTTGTGAAGTCCAGAGATGATAGAGCTGGTTTTGTAACCTTTTTTCCAGACTAGTGAGCACCATCAGATTGTACCAGTAAAACCGCATTAAAAGACTAATGAACAAAATTTCTTTACATTTGAGGAAAATTATACAGAGAGGGTGTTAAAAAAACAAAGGAATTGTATCTCTTGACTATGTGTAATCTTGTGCTCTGTTCTGGGGTCACTGGCTTTCTGGTCTTTCTTTAAAATTGATATACAAATGTGTTCATTCAGTTTTTCTCAACTTTCAGCTGCCCATTGGTTTTCTCTAAAAATTCAGTTGAATGTAGCCTATAGCACAAGTCAAGCCTTTCAACTTAATTATATCATCATTAATGTCATCCCTTCCTACCAAAACCTGTTGTCACGAACCACTTCTTCCTAAATTAGATGGGCAGGCCAACAGAAAATAAAAGTTGGAAAGAGGTGAAGAGAAGAGCACAGCTTGACAACCTGCACTCAGGCATAGCATGTTGTTGCTGTATAGACCTCATAGCTCATTCTTAGCAGTGGTAAGGAAACCCTGATCATCTGTATAGCATGTTTTTCTGCCTGTTTGGGTCAATGTAGTTATAGTCTAGTTCCCTGTATTTAAAGAAAATACTGTTTGGGTTGTTTTGGAGAATTTTATCAGGTAACGATCAGACTTTTCCATGATATAATGGTGATGGTGCAGCTAGCCAGCCATTATATTTTAGATCTCCAGTAATAAACCTGAGGTCTTTTGACATGGGGGTTGCCACCATTCCTTCAAGTAGTTTATTCTAAGGGAGTTACAGGGAGTGTTTGCTTGATTTTTAAACCTCTAATCAAACATTTATCAATAACATTATTTCATTCCAAGATACCTGTTACTGTATGCTTTTGCATATTTATGCTGCATGTCAGAATTATTTCTAGAAGTTAATATTAGGGATTTTGCTGCAAAATGAGATATATATATATCTTTCATCAGATTAAAAAAAAAATCCCTAAATTATACAAAGTAAAGTACTATACTGTGAGAAAATGAAACCAATAAAAATAATAATGATTATAATAAAACAAAGATGCTTTTTGCATTAAAAAATGTGATGAGGTAAACAACATTAAATTACTGGCATGTATCAAATAAGAAAAACTCGTTTTGCACTAAAGCCCTCATATACATTACTTGAAGCATGATGGAATACTACTAATATCACATTGTGCTCTCTATCATGGGTTGAAATACTATCGTTAACAATATGCGTGATAAGCATTGCAAAGCACAAACAAGTGTATCACACAATCCTGCATTTGGATTATTTTCCTGAACAATTCTCGTTGAAATCTGTAGGACAAAAAAAAATAAAAAATACATTTTATCAAGAAATTAAAAAGGACAAACTCCTGAAGACTTTCTGCTGGTGACCGCAGTAAAGCACAGACAAGCAAGACTCCTACCATAAATATTAAATGAACAACAATAAACAATAATTAGCAGCACTTAAATAAATATATTTGAATAATATCTATTGCAATAATAAATCAGTTTAATATTATTAGACTTAGTGTGGAGGGCCTGCCATCCAAGTACCTATGAAGTAGCAGTTACTATAGAAACCATAACATATTAGAACAAATGCATTATTATCGCAGAATTATTTATGGTGCAGCCAGAACTGCTGTCAGAGCAGTGCTGTTCGAGAAAATTGATCCACACCCCACTGATTTGAAAATTTAGCAGCACTGTGAAATTAATAACTAAAATGCTGCCTTATTTAAAAAGTGTGAAAATGGGGCAGATGGTCTATACATAAACATAAAGTTTTAATGAGCTATACATAATTGTAACCGACTTTTTAAATCATACTGGAAAGTTATGCTGCTGTAAATTATGTGGTCATTAAATATGTAATTGAATAATCTACTGCTGTCTGTCTATAGGATAATTATTTTTATTAGGTTTGCAGTGTCCTCAATGTGTTCTGGTACATCTGTGACATTTGAAAATGTGTGAAAAGATTTTCCTCAGCTTGTCTCTGTAGTGTTGATTTCAGCAATATCTGCCCACCTTAATACACTATGATGCAGCCCCGGTAGTGTCGGTACCCCTCAGCCATCAGCCATGTACACTAAGATACCTGCTCCAAGCATGTCATTACACTGCGCTGAACACAGAGATGAGAAGCCGCCCTTTGTCTCTCCCTGACTCATCCTGGCAAATGCCAGCCGGAATACTTATCCCTGGAGCCATCAGTGGTTTCTATGTACGATATTTTTACCGACAGCCTAATGAATTCCAGTCTCTCAGTGCTGTCTGGGAAATAGAGGTTTTAGATTATGTGTGTGCAAAGCACAGAAAATAGTGTCACGAGAAGTAGCACTAGTAGACCCACTCAGTGGATCAGTGTAGGAGCAGAAACCGAGAGCCATGGTGCTGTACAAGGTACTCGAGCTGACTTCTGACACAAAGCGTACATTGTTGCAAATGTGTAAAAAACTCGGATCAGTTTTTTTGACCCCCCCGAAAGTGTGGTTTTGGCAGAGGTATTGTAATCACCAGCGTGTGTTTGTCTGTTTGCCTGAGCCACAAAAATGATTTGGAATGTGTAAGAAAAAACTTATCATCCACTCGCTCTCTCTCTCTGATCCGTCTCGTTCCGTGTCGTGCCAAGCGCTTGGGAGAGACTTAAATAACGATACAGCCACCGGAGTAAACTGAACCGTTTATTCAAGCACTCTCAAGAAACATTCAAACTATAGCAGTCTTTATACACATCTTGGCGCGAAGCAAACA
>JBCNYH010000027.1:7340518-7354907 GCA_039654325.1 Tandanus tandanus
GCATATAAAACAAAGAAGGTAGACAATAACAAGAAATATACGAACAATAAACAGAATTAATTAAATATTTCCCTTCAGAATGTCAAGGTCAAAAGTGAAGGTCAGAGCAATGTCACAAAATTTTGGAGATAGATATTGAACAATTGAAATTAAAATTGCTTATATCTGAGAAATAAGTGACATGGATTCATTAATGCAGTGTGGGACAAATAGGAAACTATATCCACCCTAACGATGTAATCTCCTTTGGCTTCGAGTGACCTCAAAAGGTCAAAATCAAGGTCACAGGATTTTCAGTGCTTTTACCTCTGAAACAAGTGCCGATAGACATGCTGTTACTATGGCTCATGAACAGGGGACCATAATAAGGACTTTCAAATCACATTTGACCTTGAGTGACCTTGGAAGGTCAAACCCCATCCGTATTCTTATAGTTTATGTTAATCTTTTAAACAAGAGAGTTTTCCCACCAGTTTGGTCATGTTTATGCTACAGAACATACCTTAAGATCAGCTTGACAATGCAAAGCATGTGATGGGAAAGTTGTGTATGCAGACAGTCACGCAAAACAATTTGAATCTTTTTTTCCTCAATCAAAACATTAAAAAATTCAGACCCATTCATTACTGTCAAAGGTGATGAGTCCATTTCACAATTTTGGTTTCATAAATTTTATATCCTTAAATACATAGAGAAGACTTTTAGGGACATGAAACAATTCATATGGATGTTTTCCTGATAGCTTAAAAAATTTTTATGTACAGTTAATAGTGATGAAATTGTTATAGTCTGGACATTACAGTATATGGGGTGTGTCGAAGCATGCAGCAGGACGAAGCTTGTTTCCTGTTGACGCTCGGTAACAGGTTGCCACGTGCTACTGAAACACACACAAAAAACGGTTAAACATTACAACAAAAAGGCAATGATCCAATCACGGGAGTGTGTTACATTCCAGACCTTTGAATGTAGCTGACATTACTGGTACCTTAAATACCAAAATACTTATGCACTAACAAGAGTAATGTATGCTTTGGTTCCACTCATTAATCACTAGAAGACATTTTTTACTGTCACATAAAAGTGCTACTGTGACAGTTTTAGGAAACAGTTGATTCTCATTTCCTCTGCAACACCTTCATGCAATCATGCCATGTTTTCTTTACATGATACTCTGACACTTTGACATCTAACACAGTTTAAGTCTTAAGAACCAAAAACATGATATTTTGTTTTTATATTCATAAAATTTAAAAGAGAGATCATTAAAACTGGCGTGATGCTTTGCTCTGAAAACCCTCTATGAAAACGATCTCTTTTGTTGTTTTGGGTCCTGTGTACACATAGTGATGGTACTGATTAAAAGCTTTCTATTTTCCACCTTGAGCTTTTTGGCTGTGGAATGATGTTAAAAACAATAATCAGACATTGGTCAGGTCTTACCTATATGCAAAAACAACGATTAAATCACATCGGTGTCAAAAATATCTTGACATTTTATCCCAACTGCTGCTTTAGAAAATTAAATAAGATTCCTCACATCATCTGGGTGTAAGTAGCCCATTTGTTTCCTGATGTGCCGGAGCATTGCCTCTGAGGAAAGAGTGACTTGTTAGCAAATCATTAATAAGAGACAAATAAATTGAAGGTTTCTAAGGTAAATGTCATTTGGTTCCTTCAGTGAATGACTAAGCTTTGGCTACATTTAAGTATTTAGTTATAAATTACAAATCCTGAGCCATTTAGGGAAAAGAAATAGTGGAAAAAAAATTTGTAGGCAGTAAAAATGTGCCTTTTTCAGAAAGTTCACTCTTTTTTAAGATGTTCATTTGATTCGCTTGAGATGAAATGTTGCATATTCAGACAAATTAATATCTACTGATCTCCAAACTAACAAAAAAGGATAAAACAAATGGCAACCCTTGCACCACTCCCAGTCACATGACCTTGAACATGTGACTCTGTCACATGCTCAGCACACCTAGCTTCTATTTCACTGATTGCCTGCACTATATAATGACTCTGTTTGCGCATAGTGCATTTATTGTGTTGCTGTTTCCAGCTGAATAGGCCAAGCATTTGTTTCATTTCTAGCCTTGTATTGTTTGCCGGGTTTAGCCCATATGATCTTGATTCTAGGTTTGTCATTCTTATATTGTGCTTGTACTTGGTGACACATAAAGTCTCCACATCCTTTCTTTCAAACTGCTGCCTAGGGCAGGTTTTGAGAAGAGAGTCAACCACCCTCTTAAATATGCCTCAGATCACTGACAACCATGATCTGATATTGTCCTGCTGAGAGAAAAGGCCATCTTTACCAACTGTGAATAGTTTTGAACATTGGGCTTTGAGCTTGCCATCTTAGAGCAAAAAAATGAATTGCATTTGTGATTTTACGACCATGAACAGACCCCAGTGGCTATGGAGGATTTTCAAAAAGGAGCCTGACAGCATCTATAAGCCATCATTTTACCATCCATATGATAATAGTGAAATGATCTAGCAGTTACTCCCTCTCTGACCTTAATTAGTGTACGAGTAATTGGTTTAATCGGAAGACATAAGCATGGATGGACAGATAAGATACTATATTACAACAAACAAAAGCCCTGCCACAACTGATCTAAAATCTAAACTGATGTGTTTATCTAAAGTGACTTACAGCTGAAACTGTGGTTGGGGATTAGGTGCTTTGTACAAGTACCCCACAGTGATACCTTAGCAAGTCCAAACCAATGCATCTAAGCTAGCAGCTCTTTGTAATTACTTCTGACAAGGAGGTATTTTGGAAGGGGTGAAGTGTGGTAGAAGTAATGCTACATTAGATTTTAGTGGTGATCTGGATCGCGATCTGGGAACTTTTTAAAGGATTATTTTCCATTGCAGGATATTTTATTTTATTGCAGGGGCAATTTGAACAATTTAGCATTCAACTCCCTAAATAAAGACTCCAATGCTTCCACAAAGATTACTGTACAAGATCTACACAAGATCTATCAATGAGGAAATGGGAAATTAGCTACTGTGGTAGAGGCTTGTGCTCTCCAAGTGCATATAGTTCTTCCCCCACCCTAGTCTGTTGTCCTGTTCATAATCATGAATGATCTCACTGTTTTTCCCTTCCTGTGATCTGAACCCTGCTAGGATCTCTGACAATTTATGGATTGCCCTAAATAAAGCCCATGCAAAATTTATGCACCTGCATCCTTCTTTCACTTGCCACATGTCAAAGAATGAGGAGCAAAATCTAGAATTTTAACCTTTTAACTGCTTGTTTCAAGGTTTCAAGGTTCTGATGTGTATTACCCGTTTAACTGAATGTTTGGAAGTCATAACAAACAAGAAGTACCAAAAAGGAAGGTCTAACAAGTGAAATCGTCGCTTTGATTGCAATAACACTCATAAGAAAGAACAAAGTTGAACACCAGAGGACAGTTCCCTTGTACGTAGGCCTCTCCTTGACATTAGTTACTGAGGAATTCAGGGTGATTGGCTGTGTACAACGTGAAGAGACTTCCAGCCATCTGTTTTCCCTTCTGTTGTGCCACGACATGTAGTTCTAGCTGGCGCCTTCAATAGTGAAAGGTGTCTGTGTTCACTAAATACCTCAAGGCTGTCAGAATAATGCCAGTACTGTGTTATGGAATAGCAGTTCAAGTTATCAGATACGTAGTACCTTACTGGATTAAAAGACATTTTAAGGTGTCTGGTTTTAGCCCAGGGGGTTGGGTACAAAGGAAATAACAGACACAACAATGTTTATTAAGATTCAGATATAAAAAGTGTGTTTCTTCAGATACGCTGATTATTATTTGAATTTTGCTTATCACCTGCACTTTCCCAACGAATCACATTCTCAAAGCTTGCTGCAGATTCACTCCTTCGTGCAGCTCCTTCATTCGGAATTGCTCACATTGAATTTATTACTCTTTTCCTTTACGATTTTATCTTTTATCTCTTTGTCTTACTGGGTAAAGATCAGCAAGAGAAGATCCATTTTTGTCAGTGATAGAGTGTTGAAAGTAGGTCTGGTGCAGGCTTGTATAGCCCTTCTTCATACTATGTAGGTCACTCGTTTCCCCAGGAGCTGACATTATGTCTGATGACGCTTGTATTTTTGAGAAAAAGGGGACTTTTTTGTAAGATTTATTATCAAAATGTCTTATTTCTGAAAGAAAAATTATACAAATAACATTTTTTGATGACATAGCACAATTAGAACTAATCCTATGGCTAACTATAACATTTTAAAACATTACTGAGGTTCTAATAAAGCCTTAATGCGCCATGTGGACTGCATGATGAAAGAATCTGGATATAATAAAGCCCTTTAATGATATTTTGGGGTATTTTATTAACAAACCATTTTCTCTTAAGTAAGTGTTAATACCGTTCTCTCTCTTTTATGTAAAAACACTCTTAAAGATGTTAAATAAGCCTGCAATTGTATTTTTTAAATGGTTTGTTCTGCTGTCACATAATTAACCAGCCCAGCCTCTTGCCCAAAGTCAGAGGAGCTTGGTTCCGGCTTCATCAGTGACCCTGACAGATAAGCAATACAGATAATACATGGACTGATGGATGGGTGATTAAGCAGTATATATCGGGGCTATAACTTAATATGAATATGCACCAAATGCATAATTCAGAATTAGCTTCTGATGCATTCTAAACAGATACAGATATGTACAAAAATAGGAGTTACACTATTTGTCTTCATATTAAATTAGGAAGAAACAGGCCATGTCAGGGTCACATTTAAATTTGGATCCAGATATGAATACGGCAGTTTGGAACATGTAACAGATATAAATATCAAAACAGATTGCATTAAACTACTAATATGCCGCATATTATCTTCAGTAATATATCTCAAGTATTGTGCTATGATATATTTTGGCCTATCACCCACTTCTAACCCATTCATATGCTCAGTATGAATCTATTTATTTTTCTAACCTCTTAAAATCTGTATTAGCACTGACATGTACTTTCAGTTCTCATGTTTTCTTGTTTCAGAATGCAGAGGCCAGCTATGACTTCAGCAGCAACGACCCGTACCCATACCCTCGCTACACGGATGATTGGTTTAACAGGTAATCAGCAGTCTGTCAGTCGGTTGGCTTTGAGACTTGACACAGCGGTGGGTGGGGAGAAAAGGAGGATGAGTGCGCTGACCAAAGACTGAGTTTCCTGGCAGTGCTTGGCTTGAAGGGCTGCTTGCTATTTCTTATTGATTTTCCTAACACATAGCCATATTAAGCCATCTTCTCTCTGGGCTCGCAGCTTGGCTGCATTAATATGGAGCACATGGCCCACGCTGATGCCTCGCAACACACCAAGCTCGCTGTGTCTAACTTGTCAAGGTCTATGGAGGTGTGACCACAGAAAACAAGGAATACAGAAAGACTGAACAGTATTAAAAGATCTTGAAGTTCCTTTGTGTTTTCTTAAGGAAAGTGTTTGTTTTCCATACATGGTACAAATCGTGCAAATATTTACTGGAGTAACTTACTTACGGTTTTACTGGATTTCTTAGATTGTGTGTGTGTGTGTGTGTGTGTGTGTGTGTGTGTGTGTGTGTGTGTGTGTGTGTGTGAGTGTGTGTAGTGGTAGATGGCACCCAGAAGGTGCTCAGCAGGGTCATAGGCAGTTCAGTTTAGCACGACTCCCTCTTTATTACTGCTACGCTCAAAATCTCAACGTTAATAAATCCTGGTACATTCTGACATCCAAAAAAGCTCGAGGCCATTCTTCCTAACAAAGAAGATCAGAAGCATATCTTCTTTTTTGTCCTGTTCTCACTGTGTGTGTGTGTGTGTGTGTGTGTGTGTGTGTGTGCACGTAGAATATGATGGCAGCAGTAATATCATTAGTGTCACAGACTTGCCAGTTAATCAGACAGTTATTTATTAACACAAAAGCTGTATATCTGAGAAGCTCGGTATTTCTTTTTACACAGTGGCTTTGTTCCAGGTTTCATGGTTCTCCTTTGTGCTGGTTAGAGAACAGCACACAGTTTCTTTATTATGGGGTAAGAATATTTTTGGAAAGAAAAAGCCCTTAAATGACATATTCTGGCCTACTCGTCACTAATAGATTTCCATTTACAATATATCAGCAGACAGGGATTCCCACTGGTGTTGGATTATGTGAAATTAATTTTGTGAGTCCTGTGAATGTGCGGCAAGCAGAAATATTTATGTGCTGAACATCAGGCAGCAATGGGTATAATAGCAGACGGTGATCTTAAATTAGAGACTCAATAACTGCTTTGAATGAATGAAGGATATAGAACAGAACTGAACTGCCAGTAAAAACCTGCAGGTGAAATGAGAGCAAGCTACTTCTGGGCTTAATTTGGTTCATACAAAGGCATTTTATTGTGTTAGAAATGTGTCTTTCTAATAGTATCCATGTGTTCCCGGATACCTATGAGCATATCCTAATGAATAATTTATTTATTTATTAATTTTTTTAAATGAATGCAAAATGTTCAGCCACGGGACCAGATGTGCAGGAGAGGTGTCTGCAGTGGCTAACAACAACATCTGTGGTGTAGGAGTGGCCTACAATTCCAAAGTCGCAGGTGTGTGGAATATTATTTGTTAATCTATATTTTAATATGATAGACATTTTAGGAATAACTTCAAATCTCATCATTCCTTTCTGTCACGGAATGGGAGTGTAGAAAGATACAAGCGCAGCATAATTTTTAATAAAGGGTTTTTACAAGCATAGAACATGAGAACATGAACATTTTACCAGTAATTTCACTGATAAAACTTCACTAACAAAAAAAAAAAAAACTCTGCATAGCTGAAATTTGGCCAAAAAAAAAAAAGGCTTTCAAATTAAATGTACATCTTGGATATAATTATTTCCATTTCCCCCATCTTTTCATGATATTTGAGTTTAACTTTCAACAGTAAAGTGGTCTCACTAGGATGGCTGCCACCCAGCTTCAAAATTGAAACACTATTGTGCAAGCTATTCTTTTCTTTTCTTGAGATCAGTGATTGAAACAGGTGGAAGGTGTGGCTGCTTCTTGGTTGAAATGAAAACCTGCACCCACAACGGCCCTTTGCGGATAAGATTGCCGTAACCAGTGGGATGCTGTTTGACATGCTGTCCTTTTTTGTCTGAAGCACATAAAAAGAAAGGAAATCCTCTGCTGCATAATTAACAGAATTTTAAGACCAAGTTGTCCTGATCATTCTTTCAAGGCATCATGGGTTGATGTTCAAACAGATTTAAAAATAACATGCTGAATAATGGTCTCAGAAACTGTTAGCGTCTGTGGACACATAGGTAGCTACAGGCTGTACACTTAAGTATAGCCATTCACAATAACTATTCGTAATGTTTGCAGTATTCTAGATATTATTAAAGGTCATAACCAGCATTTATGGTTATGCTGCTGGCTGTTAGAATTGTGGTGAAACAAGTAGAATGTGCATGAGTCACTTTAAAAAGTGAAGCACTCAAAAGGAAAAGAAAGAAAATGGATCACAGCTGTATGAAAGAATCTGAAAAGGTATGAAAACGAAACCATTCATCTACCTGCTGGTGGTGCAGATGGTGTAAAGACAACAACAGTGTCCTGTGAGGAACAACAGCAATTATCACACAGTCCCACCTTCTTGGTCCCACTCAAAGAACATGCATCCAGAACATAACAGGACTAGACATGTACATTATTTCCCATCACAGACTCACAGTTATAACACCACTACAGCACACAGAGGAGGATTTCTGGATATTTATAAGCTGGAACCTGATTTTAGTTTTATAAAGAAAAAGCCTCTGAGAGCAGAGTTAAATTTAATAGTGACTGTCATGTGGAAAGTAAAATGGAGATAAGGAACATGACCTGGATCTTCTCACGGTTAAGGCATCCGAATGTTGGACCAGCCATTCATGACGGACATCATTGAAGCCTCCTCCATCAGTCACATGCCGCAGGTTATTGACATCTACAGTGCTAGTTGGGGTCCCACTGATGATGGCAAGACGGTGGACGGGCCTCGTGAATTAACCCTCCAGGCCATGGCAGATGGCGTGAACAAGGTACTCAAGAGAAATATTTTTATTATAAATATGCATTGCTATGGTATTGTTTGTGAATCAAGTAGGATTATAATATCTGTGCCCTGTGGCAGTATGAGTAAGTATGGATGTAAACTGCTACCGTCAGCTACAGACTGAAATATAATTTATGTGTTAATTAGATGGTAATCATCCACAGAATATATAGCTGGAATATTGTATTTTGGTGTGTTGGACAATAAAATCTTTCTTTAAATTACTGTAAAATATTACCCACTTACTCATTTGCTGAACCACTTAATCCCACAAGGGTCGCGGGGAGCCTGGAACTTATCTCATCCGATACTGGGAAAAGGCAGGGTACACCCTGCGTAGGGACAACACACAACCATTCACACCCCCACTCACAACTAGGGGCAATTTGGAACAGCCAGTTAGCCTAATGTCCATGTCTTTGGACTGTCGGAGGAAACCATAGTACCCGGAGGAAACCCACAAATGCATGGGGATAACATGCAAACTCCACACTTGATCCCAGGACCTTCTTGCTGTGAGGCAGACATGTAAACCACTACACCCTGTAAAATAATATAGAAACCTAATATATATCCATAAAACTGCATTAATGGTTGGTGGAAAAATCTTGTAGCCTTATTTCTTTGAGGTTCCTTGAGGTCACAACCCCCAGGTTGAGAACCTATTTTGTAGCATTTTTTTTGTTATACCAACAAATATTCATATTTGTTTAACATAACATTATATCTAGATGGACGTTAGTGATTCTAAAATCCAAACAAGCATAATGTACCAAGCTGTCCTTCCATATTTCACTGGCATGACTAACACCAATTAACTTGCTGAATTAATCACAGCACTATGGACTGATGCCCTCCTGTTCCCAAGCGGTCTGGAATGATTATTGCTACCCTCATATTCATCCCTCTAGACCAAAGCAGAACAAACAACCTTAATCAAGTCATATGCCACTCAATCTTGCCATGGTGATAGTGGCTTATATAAGTGTGCACTCTAAAAAGATGTGAGGAGAAATTCTCTTGGGGAGTTACGTGCCACTTGTTGCACAGGCAAACGCCAATTACTTCCCCTCAGAAAATATCAGTTTGTTTTTGTTTCTCTAGACTACAGCTTTGACCTCTTCAAATTGCTTTGGCTAATGGAATAAAATGGTTTTGAGGGAACTGTTGCAGCTCTGTTTTTAACAGAATGTTCGGATTAGTGTCATTCAGGACATTTCACCTTATACTTTTCAAATGCTTGAAATCGAACCACCACCTTCCTTTAAGATGAAAAGAGGTCTCCAGTCATAGGCAGTATTAATAGCCCAAGAATCAGTTCATATAGATAAACTTGGTTTAAAAAAAATCAGTTTTAAGTTCAAGTTTTGTAGGGTGTTGTTGTAAAAAATTTTATCACAAAGCAGTGTTTCCAAATAAACAACGTAATGCACGGTGTTTAAGACCAATATGGCCGATATGTATATCTTTATGGTGAAGTCAGAATAAGGAATGCTGTGGTGCAAAAATATAGCGTCTTCTGATAGGCATGAATATCCTTGCAGCAACTCTCTCTCTGTAATTGTCCCTTAGAAAGCTTGTGGTCCTCCCACACCTCGAAGATTCCCTCTTATCAGCTCTTTGTGTGAATAGAGCTTGTTACAAAAGCAGCAGCGTTTAAAGTGCAATCATTTCTTTTAGCTAATTGCAGCCAAGCTGAGCTGATGGGTCTTCATTCAGAGTCAGGGAACAGAGCAAGAGAGAAGAGAGAATACATGAAAACGGGGGGAGTGGAGGAATAAATAAATTGGAAGACAGGAGGAAAGAAAGGCGTGTTTACAAAAACAGAACCGCTGGCAATTCATTAAAGATCTTGAGTCTCTCTTAAAGTTTTGAGAACAATACCTTGTAAATCCAAGGAATCTGCTAGACCAAGCATAGCTGGCTGCATATAAAAATAATAATCAAGAAACTATGAGCGCCAGTGGTATGAAACCAAATAAATGTACAGTGTGTTTGACATTGCTGAAAAATGGTGGTGTTCATTGAGCCAAAAACGATGTATTTTACCTCAGATATGTGTGTTGTGTGTGTACAGGGCCGAGGGGGGAAAGGCAGTATCTATGTGTGGGCTTCTGGAGATGGTGGTGGCTATGATGACTGCAACTGTGATGGCTATGCCTCCAGCATGTGGACCATCTCTATTAACTCAGCCATTAACGATGGACGCACGGCTTTGTATGACGAGAGCTGTTCCAGCACACTTGCCTCAACGTTCAGCAACGGCCGCAAGAGGAACCCTGAGGCAGGAGTGGTGAGTAGGTAGTTGTTGTTTGGGAGTGTATTATATGTATATGTGTGTATGTTCATATGGGTTTCTGGGTATTTTATGCCTTGCTGTCTCAGGTAATGGTGTGGCTTTCTAGCCGTGGAAATGTAGTCAATGACTGACCATGATATTTGATTTCCCTCAACTTTTAGTCAAGCCCTATATGAAATGCAGTGTTTCAGTTAATTCACTGTAGGCTTTCAGGTGGTATTTTAATAGATACTAGTCATAAAATACTGAAAATTCAAATGAAGGACATTGAATCAGGGGCGTGGATAAGCAGTACAGATAATGGGTAAAATGGCCTTTTTGTAGTCATTCACTGAAACTTTTAAAAATAGTTGCAATCCATTGTCAGGTTTAAATATCACCTACACTGTTAATTTTACCACCTAGTTGTCAGGACAGAAAGGCATCCTCATTGTTGTACCTTAAGGGAAGGAGGGTCCAGACGACCCATTAAAGATGACTGAAAAGCATGTGGTGCCGAATGTAGTGGACCACTTTTGGTAAGTTTCTTGAGGTACATGGGAGTCCATTTTGGCTTTGTGGAAAGCGTGTACAGGAAGGCAGTGGAGGAACGTTGCAATGTGATGATGTGGGAGAACTTAGGGAAATAATTTAAAAAATTTGCAGTGGTTACCAGATGCAAAGAGGAAGATCTGCCAGAAGCAAGTTGCAGTAGTCCAATCTTGAAGTGACAAGGGATTAAACAAGAACCTGAATAAGTATGCTAGTTGGTTGTTAAAAAATACCCCAGGGTTGCGTGCACTGTCAGATGGTCTGGGCTGAAAATTCTCCCTGCAGTTCACAAGATCTTGACATAAGGCTGCATCTCCGGGGATGGCAGCTCAGTCTTGCTGGAATTTAATTTAATTTAATCAATACCAACATGTCACAGACATGCTTAGACCCATGGAGAAACATGAGTGTCTGAGGGCAGAAGGGATAGGATAAGCTGATGATCAATACTATTGCATTGATATGAAAAACCATGTTCTCAGTAAGAGAGCAGGTATTGAGGAAGTGTAGATGGAGATAAGCACTGATCCTTGTGGGACACACATGTAGAGTCTGCATGGAGCAGATGGATTCTCTTCATGTTGCTTAATATGACCTTCCCGCAAGGATCAAACCACCACCATGCTGTGTGTCTAATTACAAGGATTGTAAGGATGGACAGGAGGCTGTTGTGACATGGGTCGAAGGCTTTTGACAGGTCAAAGAGGATGATAACCAATGGTAGTTTGGCTGATTGAGAGGCACAAGGGCTGTTTTTTGTGAAGTAAGTGACCTTGAAGGAAGACTGGTTTGAATCTTGGGTAAGAAACCAAACATCTGTATTTCCATAATTAGAATTTTAATTGATTGACTTGGTTTTCGTATTCTACAATGGATTCGCAATCGTCCCAGCCTCACCAATCAATAATCAAGAGTCTTTAAGTCATGATGGAGCATGGGGTGCTTGTTTAAGTATAGTGGATCATAAAAGTAGGATGTTGGGAGAAGAGAATTCTTAAGGCCAATGGATCTTTAAAAACCTTCTGCTGTCTGGCTGGTCATACCAAGAGAGAAACCTTGTTATGTTGATTTTATTTGGGAGAGGTTTAGATATAGCTCCATCCATCCTTCCATCCATCCATTGATTATCTATACTGCTTGTCTGTCTGGATCACGAGGGAAGCTGAAGCCAATACCATCTCTGTTTGGGTAAAAGGCAGGGTACACCACAAACAGGTCCACAATTCAAAAGTTTTCTCTGTTATAGAGAAAGATGCTTTATGCCAGCATGTGCACAGAGACACAGTGTTTTTTACTTAGTGGCTTCCAGTGTAGACACCCACAAGTAATTGTGACAATACCTTTCTCTTTAGTAAATGTACGAAAAAAAGGTTTACAAAACTTACCTGGCAATGTTTAAAAAAACAAAAGCAGTCACACATTTTCTGTGGCTGAATCCCAAATGACTTTCTACATTGTTCATGAGGACACTTGGTAACGCATTCATCTCCATTATGCAATATCCTATTCATCATGCAAACAAATGGGAAACTACTTAGGGGTATTTTTAATTGGATCACAGCGACGTAAAGTAAGATTGTCATTAAATAGTAATGAGAATGTTACTGTGGTTGAGTAAATTGCAGCTCAACCTGAATAAATGGGTTGAATTGCCACCAAAAAGGAGTATTGAAAAGAGGGAGAAACTTTGCCAGACACTAGATTAGTGAACATATGTGTACCAGGAGAGACACTTCTAGCAAGAGAAAATAATTAGGATGATTCTGTGTTTGATCAGTTGATAGTCTTCACTATTTTTAGCTCCACCTGTATAGCCGGTGCATACTAACAAGCGCAAGAACGGCAACCAAATTACGCACAGAACATAGAGCACAGCTTGTTTCGTTGTGAGTAACAGCAACAGCATTGATGCTGTACAATCTGGGGGTTTGGGGGGTGTAAGCTCGATCCATTGCACTGAGCTAAGTAATCCAAAGATCAATGATGTCAAAGATTAAGATATTGATTGGGAAACATTAGCTGACTGTTAGGTATTGGTTATATGTGTTCTTCCCAGAATGGTAGTACACAGAATGCAAATAGGCCAACTGCATCATGCCTGGAGTACACACACGTGACTCTTAATACCAGTTGAATCCTTCAACAGTACAGCATGTTAGAAATTATTAGATTATACAGAATACAAATAAATATGTGGCTACAAAATACAAAGATACTATGGCGCTAAATGATTACATCGGAGTGTCTAATGGAGTAAAAGAGATAAACCCTGCCTTCAACCCTGACACCACCTTACACCTGGTTGGCCTTGATTGGCCCAGGGGTAAAACTCATGCATTCACTCATTTGCCGAACCGCTTAATCCTATTAGGGTCACGGAGAGGCTGGAGTCTGCCTCAGCTGACACTGGGCAAACAGTTTGCCAGGCCATTGCAATGATATGGGTAAAAGCTAGACCAAAATCCTGGGGCTTCTGTCCTTGAAGTAGCCCCAAGAAGGCATGATCAAGCCCCGATAGAAACTGTAATGGCCTTGGCTTGTTGTATCATGCCTAGCTATATCTCGATAGTGAGAAAAAAGCTGCAGAGGGCTAATTGACTTGTATTTTATATGTGTGAATCCTGACCAGTTAATTGTAAATCGCAGAGGGGTGTATTCAGCATGGAACCAAATTTACCCACCTTCACACGATTTAAAGATGATTAAGTTAAGATGGAGTAGTTTTTGCCTGAAAGGATATTGTCTAATGGGCAAGGTATAAGAGACTGAGATGAGCTCATATTGTCTAGTTCTAAGCAGCTCACTTAACACAGAGAAACATATGCATCAAAAAATAGCTCAATCATCTTTTTTGCCTTAGTGTACATAGACCCAAGAGCTATTGTTTTTTGACATGCGCTCTCTCTCTCTTTTATTTTCTTTCTCATTTTTCATCTTTCAACTCAGATCCAGAAAGTTTTCATAAACTGCCATAAATGTTACTGACGAAGCTATAACTAAGACTGTCGAATAAAATGTTCTTACAATGAAAATAATGATGGACCCATATAAATAGATTGTCATTCTCTCTCTCTCTCTCTCTCTCTGCAGGCCACCACAGATCTGTATGGAAACTGTACGCTGCGTCATTCAGGCACATCAGCTGCGGCTCCTGAGGCTGCTGGTGTGTTTGCCTTAGCATTAGAAGCCAAGTACGTACAATTCTGCTTTTTTGCAATTATTTCGGTGACACACCTTAAGTAAAGATTTATGAAGCATGCAGCAGAGATGGTAGTATACAGTGTACTGCAGTAGTGGCTGTAGATTACCATCACTGAGTATTTTGCACTGCCTGCCAGTCCTACCATGATACTGTTTCAAGCCTTTTCTATATCTGATGTCTTCCTTTTCATGTTTCTGCTTGAAGCCAACATCGAGTAAATCGCTGTACGAATGCCAGCGCAAAAAAAAATAAATAAATAAAAATAAATAAATA
>JBCNYH010000027.1:7385790-7401024 GCA_039654325.1 Tandanus tandanus
ACACACACACACACACACACACACACACACACACACACACACACACACACACACACACTCTCTCTCTCTCTCTTTCTCCCCAGTCAGTGACAAGCTCCACTCTTTCTTCTCCCCTTGAGGCACTATCACACCACAAAGTCACCTTACCTCTGAGATCCCCAGCGACACACTGGGCATCAAAACAACAGTCTGGTTGATCTGGTGGAGGATGTTCAAGTATGTCTGTATCTCGGCAAGGTTCTATGGAGGACAAATGATGGGAAGAATACGTTTTTTTAAAGGATGGTGAGAAGTCAGTGAGAGACTGCTACTCTGGAGTGTGGAGTCAATAAAACATTCCAGATCATAGGAAATGAGTCATCACTGTGTCAGCAATCAGCCTCCAAAACCACGATCTGCTTCCAAATGTTTCACTTATTACATTTTCACATAAAGTTTACTGATGGAAGTGTCACTATTCATCTTTAGAATTCAGTAGTTTGATGTGGCTGCTTTGTTGGGATTTTAAAATCCATTTGTGCATTTTAGGACAGTTTGAAGGTGTAGTGTAGGTTTAGAGTATTCAGATCATTTATTCATATCAAAGCTCTTAATTACAGCTGTGTTAATTACACATAATTACTCGATATGCAGCTATGGATCTGCTTGGATGGTTGTGCTATTATTAGCTTATTAGAAGTTATTCATCGGTTTGTTGTTTTTAAATCGCTTTTATCACTTGCCACACAGAATGAGTGGGACAGCACACTTCTCAGCGACCATCCTCACATCTGCCGAAACAATGCCATTACTGGAACCCTCACTTGACCTGACACTTTTTACAATAGGACATGATTGGAGAATAAATGCATTGTTAACATGGAAGGATTCATTATCACTGTGCGGTTTGAGAGTTTAATTATAAGGCATTTCAGAGATTGTAATATGTATCATGGGCTTAGATTGTTTAGGACAGCAGGAAGTTGGCGAAGCATGACTTGCATTTTAGTTTCCTGTTGATTCTCATTAAATTATTACCTCAGTTTGTGTGTTTGGATGTTATCAGGATTATGCTATGTGCGATTAAGTTGTTCACAACCAGCGCTATGTGGGGTTAAGTTGTTAGCAACCAAACGTGGACTACAGGAGACTGCAGGGTGGAGGCCACACCCCTATCCACATCGAGGGGACAGAAGTGGAGAGAGTCAGTTGCTTCAGGTTCCTGGGGATCAACATCAGTGAGGATCTGAGCTGGTCACATCACGTGGGTGTGATCACGAAAGCAGCGAGACCGCAGCACTTTTTTCTTCGGCGGCTGAGGAGGTTTGGCATGGACTTCAGAATACTCACCAACTTCTACCGTTGCACTATCGAGAGTATTCTGTCTGGCTTCATCACCACCTGGTACGGCAGTTGTAATGTTCTGGACTGCAAAGCTGTACAGAGGGTAGTCAGATCAGCACAACGCATCACCAGACCATCCAGGACCTCGACACACAGCGCTGCAGGAGGAAGTCCTCTCTGATCCCAGCCACCCCAGCCACACACTCTTCACGCTCCTGCCGTCGGTCAGACAGTACAGGAGCATCCGGACTCGCACCAGCAGGTTCAGGGACAGTTTCTACCCACAAGCCATCAGGCTACTGAACTGCTGAAATACCAGACAATCTGCACACAACATTTTGCGCACTCATTGTACACACTGTACAGGCACACTACTACCTCTACACTACAGCCACTTCAGTATTTCCTTATTGGAATGGGTGGCTCCGTCTGTCACACTTTGGTTTCTGGACGATAACTTGAGAATGCTTGCTCGGATTTTGATGAAATTTGGTATGACGGTTTGTCTTACAGATACCTCGCCTGGGATTGGTGCACACCAAAATCCATGCATAATTAATGAGCCAGCTGGACTTAATTTGTTTAACACAACAGTTTTGATTTTGGTTTAAGGAAGATATAGATCAACTTTAAAATACACATTCTTGGGCGGCGGGAGCTTTGGACCCTTGCGGTCTATTTTTACTGTTCTGTATTTATCCTACTGTATATTTCAACTTCTTTTAGCTTATATTTCTATTTCTTTATTTATATAGTTTTTATTTTTCATTTATATTTTATTGAAATGTTTCTTTATGTGCAATATTTTTTTCTCGGCTCAAATTCTAGATCCAGGAATGTTTTTAAAAGGATTCTTTAACATTATGAGATTTTTGATCTTTTGAAGGGAGATTGCTGGGCTTGGCAGAGGTTTGCACGCTCTGAGTGTTCTTGTTAACCATGTAGAGTATAAAGTGCAAATAAAAAAGTACATTTGTTGTGTTGTATATTAATGAATATTCATGTATTGGATGTATCCATGCTACTATTTATTTTATTGTGTTAACAAATGGATCATTCATGACACTTGATCCAAGGTCAGATTTCTCGTTGTGTTGCACTGCACTGGACATCGATCAAAATCAGAATCAGCAGTAGATGGAAATCACTAGGCTGTTTTTGAAATAGTAGCCACTCACAGTGTGTTGAAATACTGAAGACGACTGATTTCACCAGTCCAGCCAGTGACCTTGAATTCCTGCTGCGAAAAACTTCTGAGATGAATTTGGCAAGCAAGGCATACACCCTTATTACCTTTTTATGTCTCTCCTTTGTGGCGTTTATGTCATCCTGCAGGAACTGTGACTCGATCTGATACTCCAGGTTACTCAGAAGTGTGGCATCGGCCTCCTATAGATTTGATAAAAGACTCAATGAGAAATCAGACAACCTCCTTGAAAGTACAATTTCTCAAGAAGACAAACTGTTCATCTAGGATTGGAGAGGTGTGTGTGAGACTGGTGCACCTTCGCTCTATTTGGGTGAATAAATTATGTGACTTCTTTTCCCCCCCCCTCGGTTACCCTTGACATTTGGCATTTAGAAGATGAGAAAATTAAGCAGATTGCTATTATGAGAGGGTTCTCACTAATTCTGATTTCTGTTAGTCATGCCTTTTTTTAATTTCATGGTTAAATGTATTGTAGATAAGCCCAATAGCCATAAGAATGATCCATATTTGGAGAGGTTTATATGGAACATCAAATAAAATTATTCTGACATTCTTGTACCTTATTGAGCTGCTCCAGAGTCCCTCGTAGTTGGTCTTGGTACTCACATTCATTTCTGTATCTGTGGGCAAGCCAAGTAATTTAAAACCCTGCTTTTAGCCTACCTCATGATGAATTTCTATATATAAGATTGAAGTAAAACACATTTATAAAAAATATATAATAAAATATAACTGTCATAAAATATGTTTTTGCTAATATTCATTTATATGCATGGCTCAGTGTCTCAAAGTCTTGGGGGCAGCCATAGCCTAATGGTTAGAGAAGCAGCTTTGGGACCGAAAGGTCGCTGGTTTGATTCCCGAACCAGCAGGAAAAATGTGCGGCAGGAGTGAGCTCCACCTTCATGGCTGAAGTGCCCTTGTGCATGGCACCTAACCCCCAACTACTCTCCGGGCACCCCAAGTGTGTGTGCTCACTGTTTACGTGTGTGTTTGTGCTCACTTTGGATGGGTTAAATGCAGTGGCAATAATTTCCCTTGCGGGATTAATACAGTATAGCAAAATCAAAGGAAAAAAAATTGTTCTATTTTGTGTTTGTATGCATGCGTTCTGTTTTGTGTGTGAATGAAACGGAAATCAATTACAATTCATTATATTTAAAATAATTGGTTAATTGTCAAATTTGGTGGAACTATTCCAGAGACACTAGCAAACCTAATTAAGGTATTATTGTCTTCCCAACAAATCAAGTTTGGAGAAAATCAGCAGTAAAGGTGTGATTTGAAAAGTGAAGTTAATGTATAGAACAAATTGATTTGGCTTACAAAGTCATATTTAAAGATGGTTTTACATTATAATATTTTGCTGACAGATACATCATAGATCAAGCAATGTATATAATGCAAAATGAGAAAGTTATATATGTGGGTCATTTTTTTGTTTTGATGACATGCCCCACATGTATTAAGAAAGCAATCTAATAACAGATTAAAAAATACAATAATACCTATTTAAATCGTATAAAGTCAAAGTAAATGACTTGCACAGCTAAGTGTTGGAAGTCTTATATCTAACCTTTCTCGAAATTCTTCCAGCATGCGCTCAGCATCCTTGAGTTCTCTCTCCAGCTTGGTGCGCTCAGCTTGAAGTTCTCGGACACGCTCTTTGTTGGTGCCGATCTGTTCGTTGAAGACCTCCTCGATCCCAGCAGTCTCTTCCATGTGCTGCAGCGTTTCCAGCTGCTTACGGAAAACAGCATTGCGCTGCTCCAGCACACGGGCCCTGTTGATGTAACGGGCAAAGCGGCTGTTCAGCTCCTGCAGGCTCTCCAAGCCGGGCTCCATGCTTGAACTGGAGAAAGAGGTTTCAGGCCCCACTTCGCCTTGATCCTCAAATACATCCGACTGTTCGTATTTTTCCTTGCGCACTTCGCGTGAGTACCAGGTCTTGAACATGCTTGGTGGTCTTTTCCCTCCAGTCTTCCAGTGATCCCAGTGTTTTAGTTAATGATGACTGGGCTGCTTACCCTCTGACGGCTCATACCGTACTGGACATTCTGCGAAATAGCAAGAGGAACTGTATTCAAGCTCAGGTTGTCACGCCATGTAACGTTTAGAGGCTTCCAGTTGGATCCTGGTGCCACTGTAGCAGCAGCCAGCAAAGGCACTTGCATTGTTGACTATGCAAAAGCAACAGGAATGCGAGGACAGACTTTGCTGTGTCAAGCAAACCATTGTGACATCTGCCTTGTTTTCCACTCAGCTCTTCCACATCAATTACACACGTTCATACAACTAAGCTTATCAGTGTAAACAGAAACGGCCGGAATGCTCTAGAAAAATCTCCAGGTGGCACCTGACTCTTGTGTGATGGGCAGAATGCTTGTTTGCTGAAATAATTGCTGATTTGTTGACAGACAAGTCCCATATGGCAAGGTTTTCTCTGTTGTTGCCTTCATACTTTAGGTAATAACATGGTTCCCCATACAGGCAGGGATCTCTCAGCTATCATGTATCTTACACATAAAAAAACAATCACTTTGTTCCCTCTGTAACACACTACACAATCACTGCACACTCACTAAAGGTCATGCAGTCTAAGTATATCAAAAATAAGTGTGAGCTTGTGAAATGATGGTAATACACTCCTGCTCTGGCCCTTGTAAGAAAAGTGCTGGCCCTATTTACCCAGATGGACCTGAAGCCTCTGGCTGTGCTCAGGTGAGAGCTAGTGCATGAGTGAGTAATCAGCCAAGAGCAGTGAGTGTAAGGCTACTCTCTGTCATCACATATCATCATCAGGCCACGGCATACCTCGAATGCCTGATTTAAAACCTGCAGCCAACATGCTTGTCCTTTGCTGGAAGGGGACTGTGCTCTTTGTGCTCTTTCAGACCGAATGCAGTTACCACTGTCTGTAGAGGAACAAGGCATCAATGCAGGACATGTACACGTTCTATTCTTCATAGAGACTGAAGGATGTTTTTTTTGGGTTTTATTTTTGTATGAGACTTTCTTTTTCTAATATAACAATGGTGTGAAAATGATTTGGAACTGATTGAATAAAGAACATGAGAGCTTGCCAGAGGTCATTTGTTTCAGACCTGGAAAAGCCCAGCAAAGTCACAAGTACTTGCATTATCAACATGACCTGGTATTCTGCATACACAGATATTTCCATTTATAGTTCAGCAGTGTCTACTTCTGCATTTCATCCTATTCACACATCCAATCATAAAAACAGCTTGCATATTGACCTATAATAGAAAACTGCAACCTAAATAACCTGATTCTTTTACCCACATATTCCTCTCTCTCTCTCTCTCTTTCTCTCTCTCTCTCTCTCTCTCTCTGTGCATGAGCCTATTGAAGAACTACTTGCCCCCCTTGCCCTTTCATTTCTCACCCTTATTATAATTCATGAAGCTCCATACTAGGAATAGTCACTTAAACCCGGAGCACAATATAACGTCTTCAAAATAAGTTCTTTTTTTTTTTTTTTTGCGACAGAGGCAGAAAATAATATTATTTTACATTGCCACATTACAGCTCCTGTAAATGGCACACAGGATAATGCTACTCGTGACTAGCATTATAACACCATGAAACTGATACACACGGGGTCGCCACCATTTTGTTTGTTTGTTTATTAGTGAGTGAGTGAGTGAGAGAATTAATTACTTAATTAATCAGTCCGTTAATTTGATTGTGAGTTATTAATATTGAGTGACTGAGTGAGTGACATTTCCATTTGTGTTCCTTAAATATATCTAAATCATGTGACCATGGAAAAAAAGACATTACACTGAGGAGCACCTGTACACCTGCACATTAATCAAGTTATTAGAATCTATTCCGCCTTGCGATGGCCTGGCGAGCTGTCCAGGGTGTACCCCACCCTCGCCCAGAGTCGGCTGAGACCCCTGTGGGCCAGCCTCCATATGACCTTAATTAGGATTAAATCGCTTAGAAAATGAATTAATGATGAATAGATCTATTCTTGTCAGTTAAACCCAGAAGTCTGTCTCTGGAGTGGCTAAAAATTCACTGAAAATGAACTACTGAAATTTGGAAGAGCACCACATGGTCTTTTTCTTTCTCCGTCGGCCCAGTTCCCATGAGTCTGAATATGCTGTACCCTCAGATTCCCATTCGTAGTTGACATGAGCAGCCCATCAACCTCATTTTGTAACGGTTTTCTGTTCTCTACGGTTGTATAGATTGTTTATTTGGGTTATGGAGGCCATTCTCTTCTGCGTCCCTCATTAGCCAAGTGTATGAAACCCACATGATTTTTATTTTATTTTATTATTTTGCTATACTGTATTAATCCCGCAAAGGAAATTATTGCCTCTGCATTTAACCCATCCAAAGTGAGCAAACACGCACATAAACAGTGAGCGCACACACACTTGGAGCAGTGGGCTACCACACACTGGGGGCGCCTGGAGAGCAGTTGGGGGTTAGGTGCCTTGCTCAAGGGCACTTCAGCCATGACGGAAGGTGCAGCTCCCTCCTCCACCGCCACAAATGTTTCCTGCTGGTTTGGTAATCGAACCAGCGTCCTTTCGGTCCCAAACCGCTTCTCTTATCATTAGGCTACGGCTGCCCCATCAGCAGTTACATAGTTCCTAATGGACAGAGAGTGTCATTTCATACACATTTCCATTACCAAGCACTGTTTACTGTTCTATTTATCAAAAATCCCTATTTATAATGCACTTTTTGCAGTCAAACATATTAATTGAGAAGGAACAAACTAAAAATTAAAGATTGTTACATGCGCTACATATTTAGATGATAAACTAAACACCATTCTCAAATTGCATTCAGTCTTATCTTAATCTTGTCGGAGGAATGTTTTCATTTGTCAAATTTCTGTTAGTGGACCTGCAATGGACCGGCGAGCTGTTCAGGGTGTAACCCGCCTTCACCCAGAGTCAGCTGAGATAGGCTCCAGCCTTCCCTGCAACACTAGTAAGATAAAACACTTTGGAAAATAAATGAATGAATGAAATGTAGACCAGGATTATTCCCTCTTTAAATGCCATGATTTTCAGCATTGATACAAACATCACAATTCTTTTTTATTGTATCTGCTTACAGCTGTGACATGCATGCATGCCAAGATTGAAGAGACTGTGAGTTGTTATAGCTTATAACGTGAATCAGGGCAGGTAGGACACGAAATGTATACATGTAATAACTTTAAACAGCAGGCGAGATGTCCTAAGATAAAAAAACACTTCAGGATTTTCCATTTTTCATATATATTGTAAAGCTCTCTCAATGATAAATAATATTGTGTTGCCTTAACCATATTGTTTTCACATGAATAAACATAGTCATCGTGCATTAGGCAAAAACAGCATGCAATCGCTGTCTTCACTTCAAGCAACCAATAATTAATGACAAAGTGTGTGGGGGTAAATCACAGTGCAGGGGACAGGATTCAGAAAATATAGGTGGGAAAATGAATGCACTGCTCCACTAAGCAACATCATGCCTCTCTCAAGCATTATGATTCATTCAGCTGAAGGTTATATGAAGTGTCGCAGCTAAATGTTTTTTTCCCCACTCTTCCAAAAAAATATGAACATCCCTAATAAATGCATTTAGCAGTTATAGAAAAGAAGGAAGTATGCAAATCTGTACATTAAATGACTAATAGAAAATGTTTTAAGGTGATTGGTGGTACTATCTTAGATGGATCCGGTGCCACTAAGCTCACACTTCAGCTAATCAAGAGCTGAACGTCTGTGTTCCCAGACCAAGAAGCATTGTGCACCATTTTCCCCATCCCCGATCTCTACCTTCCCCATCACAGGATCAAAAGGAGCTACTGCAGTTAAGCCTGATTGCCCTTATGGAGGAGGTGGGGTAGGTCGCTGCACTCTCATAGCCCTTCTACAATCTCGCTCCTTTGCAGACAGGCTCACACTTACACCTAGGGTAAATTTGGAATAGCAAGTTAGCCTAATGTGCATGTCTTTGGACTGTTGGGGGAAACTGGATTACCCAGAGGAAACCCACGCAAGCATGGGGAGAATATGCAAATTCCTATAAACCCAAAGTGCACTGCACATGGTTTTCATTCCACAGCATTACAAAATGAAATGTGAACTCCGCAAAGGGTTGGTGTGGGTCAGGTTTTCCCAGGCCAACTGAGAGACATAGTCCCTCCATTGTGTTCTGGATTGACCCTAAGCTTTTCATTAAAAATACAACCTAATCCTCCGCACTTCATTAAATGTACATTCATATCACTGAGTATACTCATCTGTCTTACACAGCAATCATAAGAGATTAAAAGTCTGTATTTTCCCCATTTTATCAAATCAAGACATGCAAAACTGCCAGGTTCAGTACTGTACTGAAGGGATGAACACGATTCATCCAAAACATGTTCCTTCAACTAGTGTTTTAATAATGGAGGTAGAGAGTGCTTTCTAGCACGTCATGTCACACCAAAATCTCTCATAGGTGTTTAATTTCCTTGAGAGCTGGTGAGTGTGAAGGTCATAGCATATGATTTGCATCATTTGCTTCATACCCCTCAACGCATTCACTGAGCCTTTTCGTGTCCTGCACCTGCATTGGGTATTACCATTCGGGAAAAGGATAGGATTCGGATCAGTGTGAAGAATGTGCCACACAACTTGTTTCCAAGCCCATTTTATTACAATCAGAGAAAAATCTAAAATTAATCCAATCATGTACAGTGTTGATATTCAGGCTAAGCTGGACCCAGCTGACATTCATATAACTAAACTGAGATATTTTACTTCAGTTAGAAAATGTTATATAAAGCTCCGTATAAGGTACATACTTAAATGAAAGGCTATGCATTCTCCCGTGCTTGTGTGGGTTTCCTCCGGGTTCTCAGGTTTCCTTCCACAGTCCAAAGGCATGGACATAAGGCTAACTTATTCATTCATTTTCTAAGCCACTTAATCTTAATTAAGGTCACAGGGAGGCTGACGCCCATCTCCGCCGACTCTAGGCGGGGGCGGCGTACACCCTGTACAACTCACCAGGCCATCGCTGGGCCAACACACACACAACTATTCACACTCACTCTCACACCTAGGGGCAGTTTGGAACTGCCAATCATCCTACTGTGCATGTTTTTGGACTGTGGGAGGAAACTGGAGTACCCGGAGGAAACCCACGCAAGCACGAGGAGAACATGCCACCTCCACACAGAAACGTCCCGAGCTGGGAATCGAACCCAGGATTTCTTGCTGTGCGATTAGGCTAACTGACGGTTCCAAATTGCCCATAGGCATAAGTGGGAATAGTTGTGTGTGTTAGCCCTGCGATAGACTGGCGAGCTGTTCAGGCTCCAAATGTTGGAATTAACCAATTTTATTATAACCCTACCCCACCCCTAGACTATATTTGACTGTTCCTTAACAATAAATAAATAGCGCAATTAATGATTATATCAAGGGAATATCCTCAGCAAGACAATCATGTTTCATTTTCTATGTAATTTATTTTAATATGCAATACACACACGCATATACGCACACACACATACACACGCATACACATGCACAGAGAGAGAGAGAGAGAGAGAGAGAGAGAGAGAGAGAGAGAGAGAGAGCGCTTCAGCCTCACCCGCATCTTCCCTCCTTTACGCACATCCTACAAGCGCGAGAGCGCGCGCACACACACACACACACACACACACACACACACCCCGACTTCGTATTTTCTTCAACACAAGAGCAGAGATGGGAAATGTTCCGGAATTCTTACATCAAGGTGAGATTAACGGCACTAGATAATTTATAATATTAATTTCATCTAACACTGTGGATAATGTTTAATAACCTTCAGTAGTAACAACGCCTCTATTTCTATTGGCTGGCATTTCCTTCAAGTGTTTTATTACTATTACTATTGTTATTATTATTATTATTATTATTATTATTACTACTACTATTATAACTATTACTATTATTATTATTATTATTATTATTATTATTATTACTAGTATTATTATTATTATTACTATTACTATTATTATTACTCTTATTATTATCATTATTATTATTATTACTACTACTACTACTACTACTATTATTATTATTATTATTATTATTATTATTATTATTATTATCATTATTATTATTATTATTATTATTATTATTATTATTATTATTTTAATCTGCATTTTCTTTGGTCAGAATTGCCAGAAATTATTCTAGTGTATATGAAGAGTTTCCTTTTATCCGGTTTGTAACACTGGGATCAGGAGGATGAAGAGTTCAGCCACAGGTATTAAATTCGACTTTTAGGAATCATGTGTTTTAAAGAGTTTTCATGATTTTTTTATGTGAATTAATAATTGACAAAACATCATTATAAATACTGTCCTTATGGGATGATGACTGCGTGTGAAAATCCTGCTGGGTTCTGAAGTTCATATACACTATTAGTTATTTAATTCTTTCAACCTAAAATGAAGTTTACATTGATTTGATTTATTACTTCTTCTACCACTGTTCCGGGTTCATCATAGTTCTGGAAGTCTAACCTAAACTGCAGCTTGAACTAAATGTCTTTATTTGCTGAACATAATGATATGAAATTGCAAATGCTTGCTTTCACCTTTGTGCTCCTCTGCCATCTCACTGCACACAACAGCATATAGCTTCACATTTAACACAATAGAACAGCTCCTGCCAAGGTCAGAAATCTTTGCTTTAAGATACATTCCGTGTCATTCAGTTGTGACTCACGTTAAATTACAAATAATCTGCGACTTGGTAATGTGGGCATCCTCTCATCAGAGCACAAATGTACCCTCAAGTGTCTTTTGTACCAATATTGATTTTGAAACATACAAGATGCTGCAGGTATTGTAGTGGTTTGATTGTATAGCAATAGTTATGCTTTATTTATTCTAGCGCTGAATCAACACTGCAGTGAGGTCATATATCTAATTTATATCCAACATCTTACTTTAATAGAATCTAAAATGATTTTACATAGATTTACTTTGCTATCTATGGGTCCTGGATCATAAGCAAGATTTATGGGGTATGTCATTTATTTATTTATTTATTTATTTATTTATTTATGTATGTATGTATGTATGTAATCAATTTATCTGCAATGGCCTGGCGAGCTGTTCAGGGTGTACCATGCCCTCGCCCAGAGTCAGCTGAAATGGACTCCCCACGACCCGAATTAGGATTAAGTAGTTCAGAAAATGAATGAATGGATGAAAAAGTGTATCTATTGTTTTTCATCTACTCTATAATTTTCAAGTATTATGTTTTACAACAGGCCCTGTGATGGTCTGGCGAGCCGTCCAGGGTGTACCCCGCCCTCCGCCAGAGTCGGCTGAGATGGGTGCCAGCCTCCCCGCGACCCTAATTAGGATTAAGCGGCTTAGAAAATGAATGAATGTTTTACATGTGACACAGCGGCATAGTACTTAGCACGTCTGCTTCACAGCAAAAACATCCTGGGTTTTATCCTTGGGCTCAGGCATTTCTATGTGGAGTTTGCATGTTCTCCCCATGCTTGAGTGGGTTTCCTCCAGGTACTCCAGTTTCCTCCTACAGTCCAAATTCATGCACATCAGGATATTTTGCTGTTCCAAATTGCCCGCAGATGTGGATGTGAATGTGAATAGTTGTGTGTTGCCCTACCGTGGTCTGGCGAGCTGTTCAGGGGGTACCCTGCCTTCGCCCAGTGTCGGCTGAGATATGCACAGCCTCCCCGTAACCCTAGTAGTAGGATTAGGCAAATGGGTAAGTATGTGAGAGATCACGCAACTGCCAGCAGAATGGCATCAGCAATAGAATTCATTGATGTATTTTCTAACAAAGCTAATAATCATACTGCAAAGCTTAGTATTCTTCTTACCACGCCTTCTTCAGCTCCAACCCCTGTACTCTTCTCATCTGGGTATCATTCATGCTGGTTTTTATCCATGCTGTCCTTTGGGCACATTTCTGAAATCAATAGTTCTGTGGATTGAATGAAATTTTTTTTCAGAGAATCAGATTTGGGCTGTCAGTATGAATAAAACCACGGAACATTGTTTCTTTCACATTGAAAATAAAAGCTTAAAAGCACAAGTTATTATGTGTGCTGTTCAAGTCTTCCAGAGTTTGAGAAGAACGAGCCAACAAGCTTAAGAATTTTAGACATTTCACAGATTTTTAGTATACATACATCTGTGGGAACATAAAAAGCCTGAACTTCGTGTATTTGTTTTATTCATGATGAGATATTCAGCTACAACAAGTCGAGGATGTATGTATTTGACTGTGGAGTGATTCAGTCTGCTTTAAATGCAAAATCCTTTCAGAAAAATGTATCACTTGTGATTCTGCAAACAAAAGAATAGAGCAAACCTTATTAGCATAGCAATGACAGCGAAACCACTCAAAATGCTGTCACACAAGGACATAATCAGTGGTCAGGAAAATAACTTAATAGTTAATGCACTCAATCATTTTCCAAACCACTTACTCTTACTAGGGTCGCAGGGAGGCTGCCGACCCTGGCTGAGGGTGGAGTAAAACACACACAACCATTCACACTCACACTCAAACCCAGGGTCAAATTAAAGCAGCCAATTTGACATGTCTTTGGACTGTGGGAGGAAACCGGAGTACCCGGAGGAAACCCACACAAGATTCATGAGTCTTTTCTGTCATTATGTTCACATCTAACGAAATTTTGTATGAGACTCTCAGCTTTAAAAAGGTACAATCAAGGCAATAAACTGCAATTAGCACAGTCAATAGCAGAATATAAACACAAGTGATTATATACACAAACTTTTAAATTAAAATATAAAATAGAAATGTAAACTCTAAACACCTGTGAATGAAAACTGAGCACTGGGATATACAGTATTTACATTGAAGGCACTATGAGATGCAATAGATAAATAGCAGCAGCAGAGTGGATATATATTAGAATGTAAATAAAGTAAAGTGCGGCAGTGCAAGACAGTCACAGAGTTTGTGGATTCAATGTCCTTTTACAAAGAGCTAATGTTTGTGTGAGGGTCAGCAGAGAGGGGGAGAGTGTGTGTGTGTGAACGAGTGAGTATATGGCTGTGGAAAAAGGTCGCTTGTGTGAGTGTGACTGCGAGGGAGTGGGGTGGGGGGGGTGATGATGGCTTTCACAGCTCTGGGGAAGAAGCTGTTTTTGAGTCTGGTTGTGCCCAGGCGTGAGGAAGAAAAGCCATTGTTGGGCCTTCTTCGCCAGGTGTGAGGTGTTGACAGACCAGGACAGGTCAGATTAAATGTGGACGGCCAGGAACTTAATACTGTCAACATGCTCCACCGCCTCCCCATGAATGCAAAGAGGAGCATGCTCTGTCTTCCTGGTCCTCCTGTAGTCCACTATGGCCTCCTTGGTCTTGCTGGTGTTCAGAATGAAATTGTTGGTTGAACACCAGATTATCAGGTGCTGGATCTTCCCTCTGTAGTGGGTCTCATCGTTATCCGATATGAGACCCACCACGGTGATGTCATTCACAAACTTCATGAGCATGTTTGTGGTGTGGATAGCAGAACAGTCGTGTGTGAAAAGGCTGAAGAGGGCCGGGCTGAGCAAACAGTCCTGCGGTGTTCCAGTGTTCACGATCAGGGTTGAAGATGTAGAGTTCCCTATCCTCACCACCTGGGGCCAGTTGGTGAGAAAGTCTCTGATCCAGGAACACAGTGAAGATGACAATCCCAGGTTGTAGAGATTCAGTACCAGCTTGTCCAGGAGAACAGTGTTGAAAGCTGAGCTGAAGTCCATAAATAGCATCCTACCATAAGTGTTTGGGTGCTCCAGTTAGGTCATGGCTGTGTGGGGTGCTAGCGAGACAGCATCCTCCTAGTGCAGACCATCCCAGTCCAGACCAGCTGGGATAGCACTTCATGATTACCGGGGTCAGGGCAACCGGGCGATAATCATTGAGGCAGGTAGCAGCTGATTTTTTGGGCACAGGCACAATGGTGAAGGACTTGAGGCAGACAGGGACCTTAGCGAGCTGCAGGGACAGGTTGAGAATGTCCAGGAAAACTCCTACCAGCTGGTCAGCATATGAGTTCAGGGTCCAGCCCAACACCTTATCTGGTCCTGCAGCCCTGTTGATATTGATCTTCCTCAGGGTAGAACACACTTGGTGCCACTGCAGGATGAGGGGCTGCTGCTGATTCTCTGGCGCGGGAAGATGCACAGTCTCCCTGCTGCTCGATGGGTCGAAGCAAGACAAGCACGTGAGGAACATGCAAACTCCACTCAGAAATGCCAGAGACCAGACGTGCTAACCATGCCACCCTAGTTATAAGGCCGCCATGCCTCCCTAGTTATAAAAAAAAATGCTAAAATAACCATCCACCCAAGTTTCACCTGGTATATACAGGGTATGTACATGTAGGTGTATAGACTGATACCACATAGTCAATGAACAGGTAAAGAAAACAATTGTTGTTGTGTGACTTCGTGTGACTCTATGCACGCTGTGTGTGACCAGAAAATTAAATACTGTTCTCCTGGACTTGCAATGTCAGGAAGACTTGTAATTGACACTCATAAGGGATGAATGTACCTCTTGAAATCTGCTCTAAAGTCTGGTGCGAGTTTACTCATGAGTCTTTTTACATACGGTCCACAATGCAACTCATCATTCATTAATCCATAGTGTAAACATACATCTTTGTATCATATAT
>JBCNYH010000027.1:7401124-7412452 GCA_039654325.1 Tandanus tandanus
CTCGCCCAGAGTCGGCTGAGATGGGCGCCAGCCTCCCCGCGACCCTAATTAGGAATAAGCGGTTCAGAAAATGGATGGATATGATACAGATTTTGACCATGTCTATCAATCATGTGATATATTGCACCCACATCTACCAGATAATAAGCATCATGTGCCCCAAATAAGTATTATTTGATTTTGACATAATATATTAATCCCACTAGGGAAATTTTCCTCTGCATTTAACCCAACCAAAGTGAGCACACACATAAACAGTAAGCACACACACACACACTCGGAGCAGTGGGCATCCACATTGCAGTGCCCAGGGAGCAGCTGAGGGTTAGGTACCTTGCTCAAGGGCACTTCAGCAGTGAAGGTGGAGGAAGGGGAAGGTGCTGCTTACTCCCCCTGCCGCCACACATTTTTCCTGCCAGCCATAAAAGGTTCAATCATATACAATTTTGATCTTGATAATTAAATGTAACAACCAATAGCAGTCAAAACAGTATAATAAAAAAGAAACACTGTGATTTAGGAAACACTCCTCTTTCATCCATACAGTCAGTCTTATTTAATATTAATAATATTCCTTAAGATACTCTATTTCCGAAAATTATTGCTGATATTCATTTTGATCATTTAACAGCAAATCAAATATTTTTTAGCTTGTCTGGGATCCTGTTCTTACTCCCGTGGATTCTCTGTATATACACGCAAAAATAATTTTATAGATATAAAATATGTGAAGCGGCACGGTGGCGCAGTGGTTAGCAAGAAGGCCTGGGTTCGATTTCCCAGCTTCGGGTGTTTCTGTGTGGAGTTTGCATGTTCTCCCCATGCTTGTGTGGGTTCCCTCCGGGTACTCCAGTTTCCTCCCACAGTCCAAAAACATGCACAGTAGGCTAATTGGCTGTTCCAAATTGCCCCTCGGTGTGAGACTGAGTGTGAATGGTTGTGTATGTCTTGCCCTGTGATAGCCTGGTGAGCTGTCCAGGGTGTACACTGCCCTCGCCCAGAGTCGGCTGAGATGGGCAGCCAGCATCTCCGTGACCTTATTTAGGATTAAGCGATTCAGAAAATGATTGAATGAATTAATAAAATATGTGAATATTTTTAAAGAAAAACTAACTAAAAAAGATTTTGATGGTTTATTTATTTATGTTTTTTATTGGTAAAGCATGACAGTGGTGACCCTGCGATGGCCTGGCGAGCTGTTCAGGGTGTACCATCCCCTCGCCTAGAGTCGGCTGAGATGGGTGCCAGCCTCCCCGCAACCCTAATTAGGATTAAGCGGTTTAGAAAATGAATAAATGAATGAATGACAGTGGTGATGATTTGCCGTTCAAGTTTATGTTTTAAATATTTTCGAATATTTTATCCCTTGAAATTCACTATATAGTACATGATTTGCTTTTAAAACTGCAGTTAAAACTATATGTTCTTGTGTTTTTACTGTTACAGGCTTATCGTGTCTGATGTATGGTGAGGAAGAATGAGGATTGTAACATGAAAACACTTCCATCAGTGCCCACTGGTGTTGTGATTACTAACTCTAACCCTGGCAATGAAGATTTCTGGCAAAGCTCAAGAAATTTAAAACAAAAACAACAAAAAATTAGATCTTAATCATGGCAAATATTACGCATATGGCAGTAGTCTTTGTGGACCCCCACAGCCAATTGCCCACAGATGGACAGGATCCTTACCTAGACCTTTATGATATGGACTATGGGATCCCAGCTGAGGAAATGCCAGACACCACCCAGGGCCTGGCCTATTTTGTGGCCACCATTGTTATTGGAGTGGTTCTTGTCTGCATCATGTTGGTGTGTGGCATCGGTAACTTCCTGTTTATAGCAACCCTGGCCCGCTACAAGAAGCTACGAAATCTCACCAATCTCCTGATCGCAAACTTGGCCATCTCTGATTTCCTTGTGGCTGTTGTATGCTGCCCTTTCTTGGTGGATTACTATGTGGTAAAACAGCTGTCCTGGGACCATGGGAAAGTGCTTTGCGCCTGCGTTAACTACCTCCGAACCGTGTCTCTGTACGTGTCCACCAACGCGTTATTGGCCATTGCCGTAGACAGGTTGGTGAAATTAAATAGTGTTCCCTGGTGGAGGATAATTGTATTGAGGCAGACATCCCTGAGGTGTGATTTAATGGATTGCGAATGAGAGCCACCTGTCACTTACACATGTGTGACATTTCTCTTGGACAGGTCTTTGCTTATGCTCTGTTCACAATAGCTAAACACAAACCAAAACATAGCATTCAATAACACAGTATTGAAATACACTTCTTGGAAGTCCACCTTCTTAGTCTCTGTGTATGCAAAATCTAACGCAGAGCGATGCAAAATAAAAGCCAATTAGACCTAAGAAATAACCCAGTCTCATAAAGATAGAACGTTGAGGAATAGTGGAATATTGCTGTGAAAAAACACACTCAGAGTAGCCAAACAAGCTAAAACTAGTGGCTTGTATATAGCGTCATAACTAGTACCTGTTCAATCATTACCACTAGTTCATTCATTCATTTTCTGAGCCCGGTAGTGATTTGTTATGTTCTCTCCAAGCTCCCATGAGTTTCCTCAGGGTACTCTGGTTTCCTCCTGCAGTCCAAAACACATTAGGCTAACTCACTGTTCCAAATTTCCTCTGAATATGGGTGTGAGTGTGAATGGCTGTGTGTGTTTGCCCTGTGATGGACTGGTTAGCAGTTCAGGGTGTACCATGCCATCGCTCAGAGTTGACTGAGATAGGCTCCATGAATAAATAAATGAGCTTAAGGCTATGCTATCATGGTATGCAAGTGTTAACTTGAAGTTGAGCGTAACAGCCATTTACGTTTAAACTAGGCTAAGATAAAACTTGCAGTGCAACTGGATGCAATTTAATAAGAAAGTATGGCCACCGTATAATTACGATCGTTTCTCTGCATTTAATAGCACACTGTACTCGTTGAACTATGCATGAATATCTTAAAATCCAAACTGATAATGTAGTACCTTAATTAATCTGAGATGTCCATGAGTCAGAACTATCTGAATTTGTTAAGGATATCTTTAGAACCTTAGGGTAAAACTTGTGATTTTTTTTTTTTTTTTTTTAGGTACATGGCAATCATTCATCCATTAAGGCCCAGGATGAAACATCAGACTGCCTACTGTTTGATAACAGGTGTATGGATTGTTCCGGTCATCATATCCATACCTTCTGCTTATTTTACTTCTGCGACCGAAGTGCCTTATGGTGCCAACCGCAGTAAAACCTTCTGTGCTCAGATCTGGACAGTGGACCAGCAGCTATACTATCGTTCCTACTACCTCTTCATTTTTGCCGTAGAATTCTTGTGCCCAGTCCTGAGCATGACCCTGTGCTACATGCGTATCTCCAGGGAGCTTTGGTTCAAAAGTGTTCCCGGTTTCCAGACGGATCAGATCCGGAAGCGCTTGCGTTGCCGAAGAAAGACGGTCATGGTGCTCATTGGGATCCTTACGGCATACATTCTCTGCTGGGCTCCTTATTACGGCTACACTATCTTGCGTGATTTTTACCCAACACTCATCTCCAGGGAGAAGAACTCGCTGGTGGCGTTTTACATTATTGAGTGCATTGCTATGAGCAACAGCATGATCAACACCTTCTGCTTTGTCAGCGTGAAGAATAACATGGCAGTGTACTTCAAGAAGATTGTGCTGCTTCGCTGGAAATCCACTTACACCTCACGGAAGACGGATGTAAGGACATTGTCCATGCCTGTGACTGAGGAAATTGATTGTATACAGCTGAGGTGAAAAAACCCTCTAGATTTGCCACTGTAGATGTTAAGCAGAACTGGGTCATGTGTCTGTAATTTTACATTGTTCGGGAAAGCCAGTGTATAGTTTCACCTTTTCTTTAGCCTTGTTGCTAATTTTTGCCTGTTCTATTGATTGTAAAAAAATATTCAGTCCAACCCCATTCAAAATTTTCTAATTTAGGTCATGCACATTATTTATCAACTAAGTATCTAAGTCTGTGTTGGTAATCTTTATAGTGATTTTGGTGATAAGTTTTTTCAAGTAAAAATGTTTAATATTTATATTTAAGGGTTCATCAGTTACCCTCAAGCAAGTGTATATCGAGGGTGTTCTCTCAAAACCACGTATGTCAAAATTGTTTGGTTTCAGGCACATACAAGGTTTTGACACCCTTGATGTTTTGTGATTTTTTTGGGGTGTTATTTTTTCAAGTGCCACTAAATAGATGTATATAGCAGTATTACCTACATTTTGAGTGGATTGCTCATGAACTTGTTCCTTGTTACTTCGAGAACATGACCAGTGGTTTATATCTACTAGTTCACACATCTTTAATTATTTTATTGTGAATTTTTTTTACTGGTCCTTTGTATTGTCTCTTGTGCATGAAATTAAGGTAAATAAAGTTCAAATTCAGAAGAAGTTGCCTTCTTAAAATTTATTTGTGCCTGCTTGAAGGCACAGCACTCTAATATTTTGTTGGACCACCATTAGTCTTGATTACAGTGTATGATCGGAATGGCACTGTTTCAGCCAACTTTGGGAACATCACAATATTTATTTCCTTCCAGAGCTGGGCTGATTTTGAATTGAATTAATTTCATTAGGTTCTCCAGCACATCCCAAAGACTTTCAATAGGGTTAAGGTCAGGACTCTGTGGTGCCAGTTCATATGTGAAAATCATTCCTAATGATCCCTGAATCATCAATTCATTCATTAATTTTCTTAACTACTTAATCCTAATTAGGGTCGCGGGGAGGCTGGCGCCCATCTCAGCCGACTCTGGGCGAGGGCAGAGTACACCCTGGACAGCTCGCCAGGCCATCACAGGGCATCCCTGAACCACTCTTTCATTATTGGAGCCCCAATTTTATATCGGTCTCATCAGGGAAGAAAAAGTCCTTTGATGGGATAACCTGGTCATTCAGTACATTCAGGTCATCAGCTGACTTCATTTTATTGCCACATAATGTTGCTGAGCCTTGAGCTGACCAGTTGAAGCAACAATGCCATGGTGATTACACACTATAATCAAGGCGAAAGGTGCTACAACAAAATATTAGAATGCTTGATTTTTTTTTTTTTAGTGTATATTTAAATAAAAATTGAGTTCACGCATGATTACAATATGATTATTTATCTCCTAAAACAACTAATCATAAATAAGTAGATTACTAATCCACTTATCTTTACAAGAAATGTCAAAGGTAGCTTCAAGCCTCTTCTGATTATTGTAAAACATGCTCTGTTTTTAGGGAGGCACAGCAAGTAGGTCCTGGGTTTGAGTCCTGGAATTTCTGTCTGGAGTTTTAATGTTCTCCCTGTGCTTGTGTGGATTTTCTCTGGACATTCTGGTTTCCTCCCACAGTCCCAACACATGCACATTAGGCTAATTAGTCCAAATTGCCCCTCGGTCTGAGTGTGAGTGTGAATGGTTGTGTGTGTTGGTCCTATGATGGGTTGGCGAGCCGTTCAGAGTGTACCCCACCTTTGCCCAGAGTCCAGCCTCCCCACAACCCTAATAGGATGAAATAATTCGACAAATAAATTAATGAATTTTTAAAAATCATTAAATTAGCTCTCAGTAAACTTCAATAACAATATAATTGAACTGTGCCCATTTTACAAAGCACTAGTTTGTGCTAGAAACATTGCTCTTTATTTAATGTTGTGTCTTACAGGTGTCATTACTTTCCCACACATTTACCTTTTAAGACTTTTTTTGTAGCTTTTGTCACAGTAACACTGACTAACAGCACGTCTGCTCGTGTACTGCCTTTAAAGACGCAGATTTAGCGTTTGCTGTTTAATAGAATTAGTATTTACATTAATCTCATGTGTGACATTCACCTGTCGCTTAGCACAGACTGTGTTTATTACTCCCATTCATCTTATAATTTGGCCTTTCTTGCTTCACATTCGAATGAAAACATACAGTGGAGTCTGAAAAACACAGATGAGCCCCTGTTAGTCCTACGAAATTACAGGCATGGTGTGGTTCAGGATTGTTTGTTTGAGCATGTTGATATCCGCATTAATTAATCAACAATTATTTTGAGGTGCGCTGTAAATAATTAAAGGAAAGCTTCTGCTTCTGCTTTTTCCCAAAGCAATAATTAAAAATATTAAGTTTCCTTCCCAGGGATTTCAGACTGTTACCTGTCATTTCTCTGATATTTGAAACTGCCTATGCTAAAACTTAGTGTGATAGTTAAAAAATTATGGTGAGGCTGATCCGAAGGTCGGGGGTTCAAGCCCCACTATCACCAAGTTGTCACTGCTGTCCCCCCAGTGCAGCTAACTGGGTTATCAAAGGCTAGCCATGTCTCTCACTGTCTGTGGTGAGAGGAATGTAAAAGAACCATTGCTGTCCTTTGTAAAGAGTAGGCCATTGAGTTGCCATCAGCATGTTTCTGCCCTGTGATGGCCTGGCGAGCTGTCCAGTGTGCACTCTGCCCTCACCCAGAGTCGGCTGAGATGTGCGCCAGCCTCTTGGATTGATCGATACAGAAAATGAACGATGGATGATAAACCAAAGTGAACACCTGTTTTTAATTGTTTAAAGGCTTATTTAAATTGTCTTTAATATGAATTGTATAATTAATTATAAGTTAAGTTTAGTGACATATGAACATGCAGCCATTGTTGTAAGATTGTTCCTTCAGCTACATAGTCCTGTTATTGTTACCGTTCTTTTAAACAGACACAGAACCAAAACAAGATATAAAACAGGTGAGTAAGAGATACTAAGCCCATGAGTTGGGGCGGTTTCTCCAGTAATTCAGCCAAAATTAACTAATAATCGAAAACAAAACACAAAGGCTATTCATTCATTCATTCATTTTCTGAACTGCTTAACCCTAATTAGGGTCGCGGGGAGGCTGGCGCCCATCTCAACCAACTCTGGGCGAGGGCAGAGTCCACCCTGGACAGCTCGCCAGACCATCACAGGGCAGAAACACGCTGACGGCAACTCAATGGCCTACTCTTTTTTACTGTTTTTGCTTTGTTTACTAAATGAATCTGCAATAAATCTCAGCTCATGTTCTGGTATCTTTTTATCATACATGCCAACAGTGTGAACTGAAGCCATTTCTTTGAGCCATGCATGCTGGGAGGTTTTGGAGTTTTTGTGAACAGATATGAGGACCATGTACTATACGAGACATACGAGGGCCTGAGTCTTACTGGATACTCAGAAACTATTCCTATGCTCTAGTAGTACAGTGATACATGACCACTGTACCATTTGCCTCCTTGCTTCTACTTGTCCCTATGCATTTTACATAATTTCTACTATGTCCTAAAGGGATGTAAGAAAAAATTCCTGCAACAAAAAGTGCCTGATTATGCGGTTGTACATTTGAGGCTCATGCTGGGATTGAAAGTGAAGAAAAAAGTGTAGCAGCAAGGAGCATACTGGATTTTAGAGCGGTCTTACATATTAGCACATATTATGATAATATCATTCATTCATTCATTCATTTTCTGAACCGCTTAATCCTAATTAGGGTCGCAGGGAGGCTGGCACCCATCTCAGCCGATTCTGGGCGAGGGTTACACCCTGGACACAGGGTGTTATAATAATAGTCACAGGTATTATAATAATAGTATTGGGATTTAGTTAAGGGATGATATGGAATTTCAGTGAATTGCTTGTTCAGCTCATTCCTCTTCTGTGAAATAAACATTACCTCATCATTTCAATGGATATGCAGAATAATTCATTCATTCAAGTGAACTAATTTCTACAATGTCAACTTTCAGGACACTTTTCTACTAGATTTTGTTGTCTGAGCTAATGTCGGTTCATCACCTACCCCTCAGGACATGCCTGCTAAGTAGCAATGTGTCTCAAAACTAATGCAGGCTATTTGGTTTGATGGAGTCATGCTGCTACAACTAATAACTCTTGTCCTGTCTTGGCTTTATGGGCAGTTGAGCATGAGTAGAAATGATTGATCCCACAGTAGATAATCGCCTCTCCTAGGCAGTGAAAATGAAAATTCATCTCGAAAATCAATGAGGATGTTCAAGAAATGGATATAGGCTTGTACACGGGTAAATGTACACGGCTTATATAAAGGAAATTGCAAAGTTAACCAAAGTACAAGCTTTGTATTTAACGTACCTTTCAACTTAGTTGAGCTCCTCTTATAAATGCTAATTTAATTCAAAAGTGAATTATACAGTAAAAGTAGTTGCAGAACCATTTCTTTTGAAAAAGTTTACTATTACAGATGTGCACATCTATTCTCTAGAGATTTGATACCTCCGCCAAGGAAATAAATTTTTACCTTTGGTTTGTGTGATGGTAAGCAGGATTACTCAAGACGTTATTTGTGGATTTTCATGATTTTTTTACCAGACGTGGAGCTTTGAGCAAGGAAGGCTCCATTCGATTTTGGAGATGATAGGACCATTTAGAACCTATTTTGAGGTAGGATGATTTTGGACTTTTGGTTTATATATTGGGGATTGCTGGGCTTGGTGGATGTTGATGCACTCCAAGTGCTCTTGTTGGATTTGTTTTATGGGCATGAATTTTAACATACTCCTTATTAGTTGTGATTTCCTTGTGGAAATTGTGTTGGGCCATATAGTTTATATAGTATAGACTGAAGGTTAAGTGGTGAAATATCAACGAATATCGACGAACGTCCATCGATTGCTGTGATGGTGGGGTATATATTATTATGTAATTAATACTATTATAACCATAACCTTGGTTTATTACCCATTTCATTCTCATGAAGTACAGGACCTGGTTACTGTTTACCTGTTCACTCTGACAATGCTACGCTTAGTGGATTGCAGTATCACATTTGAAAAGGTCGGTTGCAGAAAGGCTTCCTTAGTGTTCTCTCCAATCTATGTCTATAGACTGACACATGAGTCGAAAGTGTCCGGGTTTATGATCTCAGCTCACACCGCTTAACAGAGCCATTCCTCTTGGACAAATATTATTGTCAGCACCAAGTCATCCAGCCAAACACTCTATTAATTTCTGCACCTGAGGGATTTGTGTTTTATAGCATATCAATTGAGTCAGCGGTGGCCTTTGTGTTTGTTTCTCTTCACAGCCGGGAATAAATGGCCTCTGCTTTTCCCTGGAGGCTGATCTTACACGACCATTAGTTTTCATCACAGAATGTTGCAGAAAAGGTACTGAAACCCATGCTGATTGCAATCAAGATATGGTCAAGTTCCTTTTTGTGCTAGTGGCCTTGAACTGACAGGCTTTATTTTGAAATTGTTCTTAGGAGATCTGTTTCAGCTGTTCAACAGGAAATCCAACCAATTTAGGAGGCTAAATGGAGCAGGCTGAAATAAGCTTTCTGTGGACTTCTTACAGTACTGCAGTAACTGTATCACAATATCACAATAAGTAGTCTACAGACGCAGACATTTGTAAAGTTAGTATAATATATGGCTAATAAACCAATGAATTGAAATCATTCTCCCTTTGCCTATTTAATAATGTAATGTAAGGTAATGCATTCACTTGTGCTAGATTGTTAGTTTGTTTGAATTTGTGCACGCACATTCTAAAAAGTATGCACAGATTTTAACAATTGTTTTTCTAGAGTAGGGAAAGTAACAGGTAACTTTTACATTTTTGAGGTGGTCTGTGTATAGGATCATGCTGGGGAAAAAAACAAAAAATCCAGAAAAATGTCTATTCTCTTCAGTATGTGGCAAAATTTTCATCAGATGTCCAGTAGAGGGAGACATTTCATTATAACCATTCCAAGCTATAACAATATATTTATATAACTGCATGAATCTACTACACACATAAGGTGTGAATGAATCTGCATAATATTTATTATAAGTACTGAACCAAAATAATTTATACACATCTTCAAATCATGATATGATCCTGTGCTCAGTTCCCCTTTGGGTTTTGTTTTTAGTATTTCAGTTAAGAATGTGATTAGAGAGTGAAAACAGAGAATACTCAGGAGAGTGCAAGAAAAAGAAGTAAGCAAAACCTGTGATAAAATGACCTGACCTGCTGTGCTAATTGTCCTAGAGATGATTCACACCATTTTTTACTGCTCCAGAAGACTTGCATTAAATTGAAGAATTAAATGTGTTACACTGCCATGATCATAATAATAGAGATTGTATTTTTTGTGTTTTCTAATCTTTTGCATATTTTTCATACTATGGTGTTGATATTGCTGCATGGTCTATAATTTAAATACGTTTTGTTTTTAATCCTGAAATCAACTAAGTGCCTGAATACCTCATAGTTCTGGTAGATGGTTGTTTAATTGCTCAAAAAGGCAATTTCCCATACTTTGACAGACTTTAGCTCACAGTGTTAGACTAATTAAACAGAAAGGCAACAGCAGTTTAAGATGTTAAACAAGACACAGTGTAGGCAATGAGACCAAAATGTATACAAGCATGAATGTGAGCAGCATTCTCACTTCATTCTTATGTCGACTCATAACCCGAAGTACAAGATTGATGTCGTGAGAAAAAAACTAACGCACACCTGTAAACCCCACCACCCCAGCCAAGAAACATGTTCATGATGGGAAAGGTCTGCAACCCAAATTATGATTGATAATAGGTCACATGACCAGATGTATCTATGCCGGGATTATTACTTTCTGAGACCTGAGTGTACAACCAGATATCTTATGTATTTGGATACTGTTGCCTCCAGAGACCATGATCTCTTTTAAAGATGGAGTGCATGTTTAAATGTGTTTTTGGAGCTGTAAACAAAAGATATGACCATAGTGTAGTAAAACACATCAACACTAGTGTACTACATAGAAAAATTGTTATTTTTTTTTTGTGGATGAATAATGGCTCATCTTCTGGTTAAAATCATCCTGAACCTTAACCTTTGAAGACTTTGGTACATCTCTACAGAATAAAATTTCCCCAACTTTCCCCAAGAAAATTGTTGATTTTTATTTACATATATGAACAAGCAAACATTCATACTGACTCGTTCGTTTTGAGTTATGAGTTTTGTATATTGGCAATATATTACTGCTGAAAAATTATAATGATCTCCATGATTTCACTCCAAGCTTGGTTAAATTTAACAGCATGTTTTCCATCTGCATCATTCAACAGCTTAGAATATAGTACTTTAATGCAACACTACTACTTATTTATTATTTTATGTCTATTAGACTGTCTGTTGAAACCGAAAGAAAGAGCCATGAAAGAATCATACAGTCATAATGTGTATGACAAAAATCCCTAAACATTCATTCATTCATTTTCTGAACCGCTTAATCCTAATTCGGGTCGCGGGGAGGCTGGCGCCCATCTCAGCCGACTCTGG